>CM062288.1:80811357-81195840 GCA_031216915.1 Pictodentalium vernedei | reverse complement strand
CCTACATGGATGTATGATGCTTACGTATTAGTGGCAACCAATGTACTTGAGTGGATAGGGCGATACGATACGCACGGCAACCATTGGGGCACGACACCCCCGGGACGACCATGTTTCGCCCGTAGTGTGAACAAATTTGGGAACAGGGAGTCACAAAAAGTGACGTTCTCGACTTCAAGGCCACGGAAGAGGCAATACATGCAGGAAATTAGTCGTCTCCTCTCACCAGTAAAGACTATAACCCACTCCCTCAAGCTTGATAAGTCGTGCGCACGAGATACCTAAGTCATGCGCATGAGATACCTAAGTCGGTGCGCACGAGATACTAAGTCGTGCGCACGAGATACCTAAGTCGTGCGCACGAGATACTAAGTCGTGCACACGAGATACTTAAGTCGTGCGCACGAGATACCTATGTCGTGCGCACGACTTAGCTATCTCGTGCGCACAACTTACTGAGCTTGGTGGATTGGGTTATAGTCTTTTCTAGTGACAGGAGACGACTAATTTCCTGCATTTATTGCCTCTTCTGTGGTTCTTGAAGTCGATAACGTCACTTCCTGTTCCCAAATTTGTTCACACACGGGCGACACATGGTCGTCCGGGGGTGTCGTGCCCCAATGGTTGTTACCGTGCATATCGTATCGCCCTATCTACTAAAGTACATTGGTTGCCACTAATACGTAAGCATCATACATCCACGGTAGGTTGCCAATCTATGACTGTACTCATCCTAAGTTTGAAGAGCTTTCTACTGCCTGGCTCAGCAGAAAAGTACCATCTACCCCGGAATATTAGAGGGTGTTGGGGGGGGGGGGGGGGGGGTGTATGTACCGCTAAATTTCCAGACGACTATATAGTCATTTGCCCTTGGACTATTGTCATCTGCCCGATGACGTTTGGGCCCTATTCATTGGGGCAAGGAGAGGGGTGTACTTTCTCGAATGTGGGACCGGTAGACTTTCCTCCGGGAAGTTTTGAAACAATAGTCTGAGAGTGATTCTGGAGTAATCTGATTGCTGTTACACTCCCACCACCCATCCCCCGGGATTTACAGCCATGCGCCCTACTACTGTTATACGATACATATATATATTGTGAATCGAGCCTCTGCTGTGAGGCATATTTAGAAGTGTTCGTCTATCGGGCCAGGTGTCTTATGAGCAAGCGCTGGGTCCCCCCCCGAAGCAGGAGACCTAGAAAGTTTACCATGTTATCTTGTCTGGGCTGGTGATTCTTGGACCAAGAGAGTTTTCTTCCGAATCGGGAAACTTTGAAACCTGTGAGCGCTCTTAACTCCTTTTCACCACAAGACGATAACTGGGTGATGGAGTTGGTGGTACTTGGAGTGTATGTGTGTGTGTGTGTGGGGGGGGGGGGGCTTTTATCCTATTCAAAGACAAACTACATTACAAGGCGCCAATGGGTCAGCCCTGAGGAGCAAAACAAATAATCTAGTGTCCCCGTAACTGATTGGGGGGGGGGGGGGGGGGGGGGGGGGTGAGACGTAATCACTGGAAATAGGTTTCAAATTATCGGCTCCGCTCAATAAATGGAGTAGGTTCCTTAACTGGGAACTTGGTAAATTCCTAACTTGCCAGATCTACAAGCTGGAATTAATGCAGCTTGAGTTGACTGAAGAAGACTCACAGGAATAGAGAAATACCAGAGTCACCCCTCCCTCCCTCCAGTGGGAGGTAAAATTCCAGGATTTTCGGGAGAAAGGGGGACGTAAAAGCATTCCGAATGTGTTTGTTGGGGGGTTGGAGGGGAGAGGGGGACACCCCCTTAGACGTGTACCCTATCTTGGAATATGCTGTATATTTTTGGGTAACCAACCAAAGTACCTTACAATGAAGGGCGAAACAATGCGCTGGGCAATCACACCCCTGGGGAAACTCTCGTGCGGCCCAGTATGATGAAATTTTAAATATGCAGCCAGAAATACTCTAGTATTTCGCCTTTAGATGTAGCAGAACAGACAAATCATACTGGGAATCCTCGGCTACTTCTCACGAGCACCCCCCCCCCCCTCTCCTCCTCTACCCTAACGCACACTTCCTCTTAGTTCATAATAAAATTGATATGTCAGGGTCGGAGAAAAATACGGGTTTCAGGTGAGGGCATTTACAACGTCTAAAACACAGTCGAAAGGTGGATATCTTGACGGTTTTATCCCCCTTCCCAACCCTGCTATTCCACTACATGCGAAATGCTTGCAGTAACCTAAACATATTATCTCGTGCGCACGACATAGGTATCTCGTGCGCACGACTTAGTATCTCGTGCGCTACGACTTAGGTACCTCGTGCGCACGAGATAGCTATCTCTTGCGCACGACTTATCAAGCTTGAGGGAGTGGGTTATAGTCTTTACTGGTGAGAGGAGACGACTAATTACCTGCATGTATTGCCTCTTATGTGGCCCTTGAAGTCGAGAACGTCACTTTTTGTGACTCCCTGTTCCCAAATTTGTTCACACACGGGCGAAACATGGTCGTCCCGGGGGTGTCGTGCGTATCGTATCGCCCTATCTACTAAAGTACATTGGTTGCCACTAACACGTAAGCATCATACATCCATGTGGGGTGCCAATCTATGACGGTACTAATCCTAAGTTTGAAGAGCTTTCTACTGCCTGGCTCAGCAGAAAACACTGGGAAGGACCTCCCATGACGGGATGGCCTGTCGTAACTTTTATGATACTTCTTCATAGAAGGGCAACCCACCAGGACCGTATCTAGTACTATCTACCCCAAAATATTGGAGGAGGGTGGGGGGGAGTATGTACCGCTAAATTTTCCGACGACTATATAGTCATTTGCCCTTGGACTATTGTCATCTGCCCGATGACATTTGGGCCCTATTCATTTTGGCGAGGAGAGGGTGGTACTTTCTCGAATGTGGGACCGGTAGACTTTCCTCCGGGAAGGGTTTGAAACAATAGTCTGAGAGTGACTCTGGAGTAATCTGATTGCTGTTACACTCCCACCACCCATCCTCCAGGATTTACAGCTATGCGCCCTACTACTGTTATACGATACATATATTGTGAATCGAGCCTCTGCTGTGAGGCATATTTAGAAATGGTCGTCTATCGGGCTGGGTGTCCTATGAGCAAGCGCGGTCCCCACCGAAGCAGGAGACCTGGAAATTTAACTATGTTGTCTTGTCTGGGCTGGTGATCCTTGGACCAAGAGCGTTTTCTACCGAAGCGGGACACTTTGAAACCTGTGAGAGCTCTTAACTCCTTTTCACCACAAGACGATAACTGGGTGATGGAGTTGCTGGGACTTGGAGTGTTTGTGTGTGTGTGTGGGGGGGGGGGGGGGGGGCGCTTCTATCCTATTCAAAAACAAACTACATTAGTAGGTTAGTAGGCGGCAATCGGTCAGCCCCGTGGAGCAAAACAAATAATCTAGAGTCCCCGTAACTGTTTGGAGGGGTGAGACGTAATCACTGGAATCAGGTTTCAAATTGTCGCGCCCGCTCAATAAATGGAGTAGGTTTCTTAACTGGGAACTTGGCAAATTCCTAACTTGCCAGATCGCCAAGCTGGAATTAATGCAGCTTGAGTTGACCGAAGAAGACTCACAGGAAAGAGAAATACCAGAGACGCCCCTGCCTCTCCGTCCAGTGGGAGATAAATTCCAGGATTTTCGGGAGAAAGGGGTACGTAAAAGCATTCCGAATGTGTTTGTTTGGGGTTGGAGGGGGAGAGGGGGACACCGCTTTAGACGTGTACCCTATCTTGGAATATGCTGAATATTTTTGGGTAACCAACCAAAGCACCTTACAATGAAGGGCGAAACAATGCGCTGGGCAATCACTGGGCAATCACACCCCTGGGGCAACTCTGGTTCGGCCCAGTATGATGAAATTTTAAATATGCAGCCAGAAAGACGCTGGTATTTCGTCTTTAGATGTAGCAGAACAGACAAGTCATACTGGGAATCCTCGGCTACTTCTCACGAGCACCCCTCCTTACCCCCCCCCCCCCCCCCAGCCCGCCCCTTCTCCTCCTCTACCCTAACACACACTTCCTCTTAGTTCTTAATAAAATTGATATGTCAGAGTCGTAGAGAAATACTAGTTTCGGGTGAAGGCATTTACAACGTCTAAAACACAGTCGACCTGCTATTCCCCTACATGCGAAATGCTTGCAGTAACAACCTACACATATTATCTCGTGCGCACGACTTAGGTATCTCGTGCGCACGACTTAGTATCTCGTGCGCACGACTTAGGTATCTCGTGCGCACGACTTAGGTACCTCGTGTGCACGAGATAATTATCTCGTGCGCACGACTTAGGTATCTCATGCGCACAAGATAATTATCTCGTGCGCACGACTTAAATTTTTTTTTTCGTAATTTTTTTTTTCACATGTCCCTAATGGGCTTCCGTACATTTCTGTCAATTTTAAGACAAAAAAATTTTTATTTTTTTTCCCATGAAAATTTTGGGTCCGGGTGGGACTTAGAAAATTTTGGACCAAAATCCGGAAATTTTTTTTTTGTTTGTTTTTTATGCATTTCTCTCAATTTTAAGACAAAAAAAAAAAAAAAAAAAAATTTTCCCCTGAAAATTTGGGGTCCGGGGGTTACTTAGAAAATTTTGGCCCAAAATCCAAAAAAATTTTTTTTTTTTTTCTGCGTTTTGGTGAATTTTAAGACAAAAAAAATTTTTTTTTTTTTTCACCCTGCTTTTCTTGGGAGGGGGCGTATGCAGCTTATTCAAGTTAAGTCCCTGGTTTGGTATTTAGACTACCGTGTCAGGTGAGCACCCTCAGGCCCCCTGGGGCCTCTTGTTTTATTAGCGCTCGGATAATATTGGTATAAGCGCAGATCTAAGACTTTATACATATTAATCGATGGACATGGCAATAAATGCTGAAGGTGACTTTAACACACAATAAATAATTGAATAAAAATTTAAAAACCAAATGGATAACTAAATGAATTAAGAAATAAAATAATTGAAAGAATTGGTTGGCTGTTTAAGTAGATGGTTGATTAGTCAGTTGATCAGTAGATTATCTGACTATTAGACTATTGGATAATACCTGGTTATCTCATCTTCAAATAAATCCACCCTGATGAACCACTAAGTCCATGGGTGAGCAACATCACCTGGAGTGTTCTCAGACGCTGAGCTGCAGTGTCCCTGGTCCTTAGTCCATTCGCAGTGTTGAAGCAGGAACATATGGTTTTTTTGGGGGTGTGGGGGGGATGACAGGTAGACAGCCAATCTGTACTCAGAAATGTCTATTTTGTATACAATGCTCATGTCGTAAAATAAAGTATTATCTATCTATCTATTCAATGAGATGGCAAATAGTGGCCACAGTGACTCCGAACTCAGCAGCGAGCTCATCTGGAGGTATCCCAGCCTCATGCATAGCAATGGCACGCAACCTCTGATTTTCAGTTAACCTTGGCATGTCAAAAGACGAAAACTAGAGTGTTTTCTCAATGACCCAGGCTCTCTAGCACAACATAGCACACAAAAAATCGTCAGTTGCCCATTCAATTTGACATTCTTGGGTTGCATGTGCTATTTTGAAATCCGTAACAAAATTGTATACGGTTGGGTGGACAACAACAACATGTCATTAAACTCTTTGCACGACTTTTTGTCCACAAACATGCAACATTAGAACTATTATATTTCATCCTTCATGCTATTTTTTCACATTTGTTTCTATTATACTTTCGTTTTTGACTCCGTATAGAATAATTGGAAGCTGTCATTTTTTTAACTGCCGGTTGTCGTAATCGGTCAATGCCTCATAACCAGCTGGTTCCATTTGCCGATTTTGATTGTCAGTTCATCACTAAATTAAAAAAATTTAACGTGGTATGGCCATTGCGCCGTCAGTTCATTGGTAGAGTAGACAAAGTTGGTTTATGCTCTCTAATTCAAGTCCTACTTGTGAGCTGTATATGATGAGTGGAAGAAACTCATTTATTTTGGGGTTATTATACCCACCGCAAACAAAGTTTGGGGGGGGGGGTATATAGGAATCATCCTGTCCGTCCGTCCATCCTTATAAGTGCAACTCCTCCTAAACCGTTTGAAGAATTTTCATGAAATTTTACACAATGGAAGAATTCCATATGAAGATGTGCATGAAGTAATATAATTCCGTTCTGACATGCGCGGGGGGTATCACTTTGTGAGCTTGCTCACAGTACCTCTAGTTGTGTCAGAGGTGAAGGTCAGAGTGACCTTCAACTTAAGATTTTTCTTTCTGCTTAGCCGATGGAAACCAAACTTAACGTATGGACTGGGTATGATGAGGGGAGAGACCCCTATTTTGGCATCAATGTGCTAAATGTGAAATGTGGGTTGGGTATAATGTAGGCCCCCTGCGAAAATTTGAATGTTCGAGTCGAAGTCGAGTCAAATTTGAGTCGAAAGTTAAAAAATTTATAGTAATTTATATATTTTTTATACTTACCAATGACCCAGACTTAGCTGGTGCTAACTCTAACAAAACCAGGGCCAAACACAAATTTTGCCCCCCAATCCCCAAAATTTGCATCCAAAACAAAAAGAAATCATGTCCTAAAGGACCTCCATACTACGCCTCTACTGCGCATGCGCAGTGACGCAGACGTCCCGAAATTGGCGCCAATTATCATTCTTACTGGCAGTGCCTGGTCAGCGCTATGTACTCAGCGGGGAGGCAAGAGTTCCCAACTCCAGGGAGGGCCATCCCCGTCTGGGTCATTGGTAAGTATAAAAAATATATAAATTACTATAAATTTTTTAACATTTTTATACTGTACCAATGACCCAGACTTAGCTGAATAGTAAACAGGCTGGAGGGTCTAGGACATAGAGGAAAATCCAATAAGCTCAACTATATAGTAAAGAGGTAACCCCTTAAGGAGAAAAGGAGTATTAGGCTTTACATGTATCTTTCTTATTTAATCTTAAATTAGAAAGATACACTACCCTTAATAATTGAGCACAATAACATTCATGTTCTCGATTAACATCCAGTATAACCCTTATACTAATTATTTATAAAGCAAGCCAAAAAATAAAGTAGTCCAGAGAATTGAGACTCTTTATAGTCATTTAAAAGTGTCCGAGTATTGTATATTAAAGCCCGTTTGACACTTGACATATACAAATGCTTCACACCGAGCTACACTTTAAAAATAAGACATGAATGAATTTTAAACATTAATATTACACTTCAAAACCATCCCGGAAGCGACTCAGAAATACTGACTTGGAGGAGGCATTCCCTTGCTTTTCACTATAAAGCAGGTGACCTAAGGGAACACCCGCCCCCCCCCTTCCCCTTGCCCTGGGTCAAATAGCCCAGAGCGAAGAGGGCAGCCGGACGGAGTCACTGCCGGAACAGAAAGCCTGCATAACTATAGTTGCAACTGTTTAGTGGATGACATTCTGAGCAACAGATAACGGACCTAAACAATGCAGGTCTCCAGAAATGGACTCAATATTTCTGAGATAAAAATTCGTAAATGTGGATGGCTGAGACCAATAAGCAGCCTTCATTAAATCTGTAATAGCAACACTATTAGCATAAGCCCAGGAAGTAGAAAGAGCTCTTACTTCATGAGCAGAAATCTTAAGCACAGACTGCTGAGAAGAAGATAAATCTTCATAAGCAGTACGGATAGTTAACTGAATCCATCTAGCAATAGAATGGACTGAAATCTCCTTTCTATTAGGCATCAAAGACAGAAAGAAACGTTTCCGTCCCTTTCTGATAAACTGAGATCTCTGTTTATAGATACGTAATGCTCTAACAGGACAGAGTAAAGGCCTACGCCCGTCTGAAGACGGAAGAGCCTTAATAACAATAGGTTCCGGATATTTATTAGGAGCCTGATTCTTAGCTAAAAAACCCACATTAGTAGTGAAGGTGATAGTATTCCCAACACTACGATAATGAGAATCATCCACCGATAGTGCATGAAGCTCACTGACTCTTCTAGCAGAAGAGAAAGCTAAGAGAAAAGCTGTCTTATAAGATAAGAATTTGAAATCTACTGTCCCAAGAGGTTCAAATGGCTTTTCCTTCAATTTAAGAAGAACCCAAGCTAAATTCCACTTAGGAATTAATCTAAGAGTTCTGGGTCTATTTATCGAAAAGTTTCTAACCAACTTCAATAAAGAGACATTAGATCCAATTTGTAAACTATCATGATGTGCATAGGTATCAGATAACATAGATCTATAACCCTTTATAGTAACAGGCTGCAGTTTGATTTCGTCAAACAAGTATACTAGAAAGTTTGCAATGTCTGGTATAGAGGGATCGAATATATATCTACAGAATGATCCCTACACCAACGACGAAAAACCTTCCACTTAGCCGCATAGTTTAGCGAAGAGGAGGTCCTCCTACAGTTAGAAATCGCGTCCACTGCTCGTCCTGTAAAGTGCTTGCCATGCAAGAAGGACCGCACAACGGAAAAACGTGAAGGTTGAGACCTTGCGAGTTGTGATGGAGTTGGCGCGATTTCCCCTGCGAAAGAAGATCCTCCCGTGGAGGAAGCTTCCGCGGTAGGTCCCACAACAGACACCTGAGTAGATTTATCCACGGTCTCTGTGGCGACAGAGATGCTACCAACAGAATCTTGCATTGAGATTGTTTTATCTTTAGCAATACTTGTTGAATTAACGGCGCTGGAGGATACGCATATCCTATCATTCCGTCCCAAGGGATCGACAGAGCGTCTACTGCAAATGCTCTTGGATCCGGACACGGAGACACATACGTCTGCAACTGATTGTTGAGATGTGTCGCAAATAAGTCTATCATTGGCCGTTCCCATTGGTAGCAAATCTGATTGAATACTTGTTTGTTGAGAGTCCACTCCGACGGCAACAAGCGACCCTTTCGAGAAAGGGAGTCTGCTAGCACATTCAGACGACCCGGTATGTGACGGACCGAAAGAAGAACGTGATGTTCTAACGCAAACAGAAGGATTCTTTCCGTTAGATTGAACAACGGAACTGAATGAGTGCCTCCCTGATTCGGTATATACGCCACTACTGTCGTATTGTCGGATAGGATTTGGACATGAGCATCGTGAATAATGTCCATCCAGTGACGTAACGCAAGCCAAATTGACATCATTTCCTTGATGTTTATGTGCTTGCACAGGAATTGCGGATCCCAAAGACCCTGGCATCTCGAATCCGTTGGGATTAATGATGCACCCCAACCTGTTTGACTGGCATCCGTCATAACGGTAAAACTCGGATCCGGCAACTGCAGCGGAACTCCTTGAGTTAACCACTGAATGTTTGCCCAAGTCTGAATCTCTTGTTTTACTTGATCTGACAAGAGAACGTCCACATCGAGCGAATGAATTTTCACACTCCAATTCTGAGTCAGGAAAATTTGAAGAGGACGTGTGCGTAACCGCCCCATCGGAATGAGATCCGCGGCGGCTCCGCACAGACCTATCAGTCTCATAAATTCTCTCGCCGTGACTTTGTCTGCGTGCAGACAATAGCGAGCGTAACAACTGACTAATTTCGCTCTGGTTAACGGCAGACGAACGAGATTGTTGTGCGTCTCGAAGCTCATTCCCAGATGAGTGAATGACTTGGACTGCACCAGATCCGACTTCTCCTCGTTTACTATAAAACCGAGACGTCGGAGCAATAGAAGAAGATTCTGAACATCGTTCTGAAGCGTTAACTCGTTGCCGTACCTCTGAAGAATGTCGTCCAGGTAGGCCGACGTTACCGCAGACGAATGAGCTCGGAAGTAGATCATTACCGAGTTCATTACCCGAGTGAAAGCCCAAGGTGCTAGATTCAATCCGAAGCACATCGCCCGGAATTGATACACCACTCCTAGGACTGCGAAGCGTAGATACTTTCGGAATGTCGGATGTACCATGACGTGAAAGTACGCATCTTTGAGATCTATGCTCGTTGCATAATCGTTCACCCGAATACTCGCTCTGACCGATCGAATCGTCTCCATATAAAACTTCGGAGCGACGATCAGCTTGTTTATCCAGCTCAAATCTATGACTGGACGGAACGAGCCGTCTGGTTTCGGAACCAGAAACAGATGGCTGTAGAATTCCGGAGATTCCTGGTTTTCTACGACCTCTACCGCGTTCTTCATTAAAAGAGACTGCACCTCTGATAACAGAGCGTCTCTTTTCTGCGGATTTGACGGAAGATGAGTCCACTTTGGACTTCGAGTTAATGGAGGCTTTCGTTTGAAGGATATCTTTAGACCTTCCGAAGTCACTCCTCTCACCCAAGGGTCGTCCGTAATCGACACCCATTCTTGTGAAAAGCTCGACAACCTTCCGCCAACCAGAACGCGATAGAGGTTTAAGCCATCACCTCCTGGACCTGCGAGGCCTGCGGTAGGAGAAACCACGTCTTCCACGACCCGCACCTCGCCCCGTCGACCTCGGGGCGTCCGACCGATTGTCCCGGCCTGAAGGACGTCCCGAACGAGAGTCGCTATCCTGACGGTCTCTCGAATAAGACCAAGAGGACGCACCAGAACCTCTATAGGAACCTCTCTTGGGCGCATTAGACCCAGAAGTGCCTGTCTTATTCGTGTCTGCTGTATCCGACTTCTTAGGAGCAGATTTGAACAACAGAGAATCCTTAGCTTTCTTTGTAATTTTATCATAAATAGCGGAAAGCTTGCCGTCAAAGAGAAGTTCTCCTGAGACCGAAGCGACTCTAAGAGAGTTCTTCACCTTAGAATCCACTAGTGTGGATGTAGCTAGGGCTGCGTCACGTCTAACCAACTCCAGATTTGCCACTGAAAGGGCGGAGTTACACGTGGAATAAGCTACTGCCCTTGAAAGAAGTCTTAAAGAGGATTGTATATCCTGAAACTCTTTCCCCTGAAGGCGCAGTGATAACGCCTTAGTAAGGTGATCTGCGTAAGATAAGGCATCTAAATTGGCTCTGTTAGACGCAATAGCTGTTTCCAACACCGCGGTTGGAATAGAAGCTGACGACGGTAATGATAGCTCTAAGTCTTCCGCCTCGTCGTCCATACGCAGAGGAACTCTCGGTATACCCTGTCCTGCCGTATCGAATTTATTCCTTGCATTAATGAAAGGCAGGTTGAGAGTATTAGCGGACAAGAAACCTGCTTTCCCCGTCCTGGAAGCAAGTTTAAATATAGCGTCGTTCAATAATTCAAATGTTCTTGCAACATTATTGGACTGCGACGGAAACTCGGGAGCGATGTCCCTGAACCGCTCAAAAAATTCAGAGTCCAATGACGCTATAATTCTCTTGTCCGGAAGCGCAGCAGTCTGGCCCGACGGAACAACTTGAGGGAGAAAGTGCCGGATGAAGTCCACGGCAGCTTTATGTTGTTCCGAAAGGGATAGCTCCAAGTCATCCGTATCCCTTTCACCATCCGGTCGGACCTCATGATGTTCCCGGTCGTCCGCCCCCGATGCTTCGGCGGAGCGTACCGACCCAGCGCCGTCGGATAATTCTCGATTCGACACCGTTTCTGTCGGTTGCTGGGATGCTGCGATAAGCTGTGCTATCTGCACAAGAATGTCCGGCGTCGAGACCTGCGGAGGCGCAGTCTTTCGCTGCTTCGCCGAGGGCAGCTCCGCATCAGATGGCTCCCGCATACTTTTCCTATGCGAACTTCCGGAGTCCATCGGTCTCGAATCCCTGGCTGCCGGATGGTGTGACCTGGTCGCCGAAGAATCCTTGATCGGCGAAGCTGGTAATATATCGGCGGTCACGCAGCCAAGGTACGGTCATGTGCGCTGACGAGAAGAGGAAGCCTTAACAGTCTCTGCGGACTGCTTATACAACGGAGCGTCCCGAGCGACGGACGTATGCTCCGCTAAAGACACATTTTGTACCACAACATCTGGTCCCAGATGTTGTTGTACGAGAGAGGGGCCTCTCTCGCTCGCGGCCCGGCTGGACCTGGACGAGCTAGGAACCGGACTCAAAGGCTTCCTCCGTTCTCGCTTACTATCCGCCGTCACTGGGTGTGCATCTATTATGTTTATAGTGCTCGCATCACCCAAAATTTCCTCTTGGACCGCATCGGACGAACCCGGCTGCCGAACCATTCGGTGAATGGACGCTACACCGGGCGAGCTAGCGGACGACATTTGTCTAATCTCCATGAGCACTTTTGCCGCTAGCTCTGAATTCATTTGTGACGACGGACGCACACTTGAAGAAGATAACATGGAAACATCACCCTGTTCTGGTTCCTCTGAAATAGAAACTGAGAGAGTAGAGTGACCTTGCGGAGAAAGGGCCGGAATCGCTCTTTCTCCAGAAACAACATATCGTGACACACGTTTCCAATGTTTCTCATCCCAATGTTCACATATAGGACAGGGATTAATGCGAGAACACTGACTACAATTAATACAATGATCATGAAAGTCAGAGGAAGATTTCTTCCTATTACAATTTGAACAATGTCCCTTCATTGTGAAAGAACAACAATAAGTCCTAGTTACTCGCAAAAACCCCTGACACAAAGATACATAATAACATGATCCATTAATAAATGAAAAAACAATTGCAAAACAAAATAATTTTGAAAAAATATTTTTTCAGCGAAGCCCAAGTTGCTGAAAAGTAACGTTCAGCCCCGATGGATCCGATGGCAAAGTGTGGTCAAAAATTTTAAATTTATATTAAATAATTAATGAGACACTTTCGGATAATATAAATGTATCTTATAGTGAGATAAACTACAGCAAAGGCAAACAGCCCCCCTCAAAAAAGGCTGTTGCCAATGAAAACAAACAGTGTAAAAACACCAGAAAACATGACTCCAGGCACTGAAAAAACTGGCCCGGAATCAGTCATCAATTACACTCTATCTGATGCAAAACAGAGACTCCCAGGGGAGAATCTGTAGAACATCAGATGGAAGATGCAGAACACAAACGTTATACACCCATGGGTGAAAACGTAACTATGGGGAAAATAACAGAAAACATTCTGTAACCAAGCAACTCTCCCAGGAAATTTTAGAAATGAAATTTCTCAAAAATATGCCAAAAGCATGGGAGAATTGCAAGGGGGGACTTTAGAAGGCTAGGGGAGAGGAAACACTGAATAAGCAGTGCAACAATTAGCAAGAATGACAACAAGAGGCCCATGCCTCGAAAATAGGCAACTTAACATAATTTCATCAAAAAATTTTAAGTACAGCCCTGATTATTTTTTGTCACTTCTTTTTCCTCTCCTCCTTCTATCCTCCTTAGAATCACATTTTCTCCACGAATTACGTGTCTGGCATCCTTTAAACTGAGATTTACAAGCACAAAGATCAGTGAGATGTTGACTGATGAAGGGCCAAACAGAGAATGATAATTGGCGCCAATTTCGGGACGTCTGCGTCACTGCGCATGCGCAGTAGAGGCGTAGTATGGAGGTCCTTTAGGACATGATTTCTTTTTGTTTTGGATGCAAATTTTGGGGATTGGGGGGCAAAATTTGTGTTTGGCCCTGGTTTTGTTAGAGTTAGCACCAGCTAAGTCTGGGTCATTGGTACAGTATCAAAATATAAGATCACAAATATAAAAATCGAATATGAAAAAAACTTAATAAATGTCTCGGTATACGTATATTCATACATTTAATACTGGCTAAATTGTCAAAACAATGTGATGAATTGAGCGTGAACCGCAGACACACATCAACATGAAATTTACAGTGCAAGATTGTATTACCAATGCTATTTGGAATTCAATGTTCAGTCGACTTGGAACATTTTTTCGGCAAGTTTGCGTCGAAAAAAAATCCATATTAGCAGAGGCCAAGTACAATAAGTTGCTCTCAAATTGAAAATCCACTTGTGAGTTGCATATGATGAGTGGAAGAACCCAATTTATTTTGGTGGTAATTGTGTCAAATGTCAAGGTCACAGTGACCTTTAACATACCTATGATGTGTTCATGATGTAACCAGCCTACCCCCTCCCCTTCTGGGTCCCCCAGAAAGTGAAGCAGTGCTTGTTTAACATGGAAAACAAGTTTTACTCGTAAAATAGGACCAAGTCACCAATGCTTGGGGTGGAAGTCCTCTAAAATGGGCAACATGGGTATAAACGTTTCGCTGGACATTATTTATTTATTGGTGTTTACGGTCACATATTTCTGCAGAATAGCTAATTGTGACTGCAATATGGATATAAAGTCAAGTGCAGCCAATCATTTTTACCCATGTTGCCAGTTTTAGAGGACTTCCACCCCAAGCATTAGTTACCAGATCCTATTTTACCACTAAAACAGAGCTTGTTTACAACAGTGAATGAGTATTGCTCCACTTCCAGGTGTTCCCATAGGGAAGTTTATCATAAATAAGAGGTTTTTTCAACACGATATATAGTGGAACCTTGTTAATTTAGTAGTCATTTTGTTTTTATTCTTTATGCACAAGTCTGCTGTTTGCTCAACAGTAGGAAAAATATTGATACAAAACTGCTTTATTACAATTTATTGGAGCTTGCCAATTGAGCACTCTCCAATAAATTG
Source organism: Pictodentalium vernedei (assembly GCA_031216915.1). Classification (NCBI taxonomy): domain Eukaryota; kingdom Metazoa; phylum Mollusca; class Scaphopoda; order Dentaliida; family Dentaliidae; genus Pictodentalium; species Pictodentalium vernedei. Next base: position 81,181,322 of record CM062288.1, on the reverse strand, counting down.
TAACAAAACAATTGTTTATGGACAAACTTTTGCTGAACTAAGGCACTCTTTAAGGAATAGTGCATGGCTTGGAATTGACTATGCCCATATAGTGCCCAGTGAGGTGGTGTAGTTCCCGACTTGAAGCGTGGGGAACTACACCACCTCACTTAGCACTATATGGGTACAGTCAACGACAAGACATGCACTAATCCTTATATTATATCAAACACCTATCAAGAAAAACATCTGTCCGATTTGTTAATCTATTACCAAGGTAGCATCCCTACCAACCAGCGTTATATAGAAAAAAATACCATGTAGTTTTCAAAAAACATTTTCTTCTTCATTGGAAGGAGAATAACACACTCATTGCAATGAGGGAGAAAAAGCTATGTTTTGGAAAAAAAAAATTCTTTTCTTTTTTTGGACAAAACAAGCAATCAAAAAAAAATTACACCACATTACTGGTACGAAATGCTAACTTGGATTATCGATATGAGCAGAAGACAAATTTTGAATCAGTCGGCAAGGGTAAACAAAACATTTCCCCCAAACGAAACTCTGTATTCTAGAATCACACAACTCGCGAATGAAAGCTAAAATTTTCGAAATTTGACAATGCAGTTTGATAATTTCCACACATTTGCCACACCTATACATTACCGAATGGGTCAGTACGGGATACAAAACTCCAAAGATTCAAATGAATTCCATTATTTATTTGTTTACTGCCCAAAACATACAATTAAATAGCGAAATAATATGAGCAGCGAAACAAACAATTTTTCATATCCGGACGCATTCTTATTAAAGTTGTATGGATCATTCTTTTCGAAACGAGATACTGATCATCTTCTCAAGGAATAAAATGACTGCCTTGGAAAATGTGACTTCAACAATGGAAAAGCGATACATTTTTCCACAATGTTTTCTTTCTGGGTCATTTTGTGGATGTTGTGCTTCTGTGAATCGATATTTAAATTTAGCCTGATTAGTTTTATTCGCCCAGTATGAAAAGAAAACTGATAGAGTAGTGTGCTAAACATAGAAAACGTGTAGTGCCTGGTCAGTTCTGTGGATGCAAACTACACGAAATAGGGGTGCAGCATTTGTCCAATCAGGAGCCTAGAAGGTCACGGGAGATATAATTTTTGCTGTTAGCACAGTATCTTTGAAAAAAAATACTCATGTTTCAAATCACCTTTGAAATATAACTCAGCACTGTACCAATTAACAGGGATTTGGTCATTTTACAGTATTCTAGAGATAAACTGAGCATTTATTCTATTACATCTTATTTGTCAGAGCTCATGGAGCTCTGTCAAACAAGATGTAATAGCTTAAATGCCTGTATTGGATGTGCTTAGCCGAATAGGTCTATCAACAAGGTGAATTTGGTTATTGTCAAGGTAATTTCTCGACAAATTACATGATTTTTTATCCAATAAACAGGAGTCTACTCTGCAATCCATATACAAGTAACAGGTCAAATTTGTACAAAAGGTATGGTAAATGGTTTTGTGTTTAGAAGTCATATTCATTTAAACAGGGTTATTCAATTGAGAGATATCCATTTAAGAGTATGACAATGTACTTACAGTACAGGCTTGTGTCATTTCCAGTGATGTAAGCTGAGAATCTACACAATCTGTGGATCTTCCACCAGTACTTAACTGGTAGAGTGCTAGAAACCACTATCATGGCTCTACTGAAAAGTGATGGAAGCCACTTTAGTGGCTTTACACTGATTGCATTAGCTTGGTGTTTGCTCGGCAATAGAACAAAAGTGTTTATATAAAATTACTTTATTACATTTTTTTGAAGAGTGTCAACTCTTGGCACCCTCCAATAAATACAAATACGTTATTTAATTCTTAGACCCCGGGAAGTGAAGCAGTGCTTGTTTATTGTGGTAAACAAGCTCTGTTTCACTGGTAAAATAGGACCCAGTCACTAATGCTTGAGGTGCGAGTCCTCTAAAATAGGCAACATGGGGTATAAACGATTGACTGTCCTTGACTTTATCTCCATGTTGTAGTCATGATTAGCCATTGTGCAGAAGTATGTGACCTTAAACACCAATAAATAAATAAATTAAATTCCTAACACTCTAGTAGCATTTCAAATTATTCGTCATTGACTGTCTTGCTCATGCAGAATAGAAAATTTAACAAATTATATCTTGTTTGACAGATCTCAAAGAACTCTGTCAAACAAAATATAATATTTTAAATTCACAGTGGCATTGTGGGGACAATTGGCTGCTGAAAACTTTGGTATTTTGACATCAGAGTGCAGAGGGTTAAAAATTAGTTTTTTTTAGATGCAGGCACTACCAGCAAATCACAGGGAAAAATAGTATCAACGGACATGAAATAAACTCACAAAAAATGTTATGAGAGTGAATATTTCACGAAAAGTTGTTGTTGTTTTGTATGGTATTAAATTAATATCCACAGGGAACTATTTTGTTTCACTGACTGATTTCATCACTGAAAGTGGTTCGTTGGCTATCCTTCGATGGATTTTAAACTGAAATGTTTGTTACTTTCAAAGCAATTAATTTGCATTAATTTGGGATTAAATTAATCGTAATGATTTTTTTTTTTTTTTAGGATAGGCTATGCAAACAATAAAAAGAATGGCTGTGGTTTTTTGAGTGGTTGTCATAAAAATTTTATTGGTGACTAGCAGGTGAAATATAAATTTTCACCTGCTAGTCACTCATGAAATAATTATGGTATCAACCCCCAAATCATAGGATCAGTTATTTATTCTGTTTATTTTTTTTCTTTTGCTCAAGATAGTTGTTTGACAGGAGTATTATAAGTTGGAAAAAAGGGCTTGGAACGTGTTTTCGACTTCAGTGTCAAGAGATCTCGGGTATTAAAATTGTGGAATCTACCATGTCCATATTCTTTAACAGGACAAGAAGTCAACACTTGCAAAACATGGGTTTTGACACCTCATCAGACTGATTTAGAATAAAACTTAGGATAAAATGAGAGTGTACACCAATGAAAAAATCAGGTTTGGGAAAACAAGGAATTAAGCACATCTTGACAGACTGATTTCATTGACATTTTATTTCTGATGTTGCAATTTTTTTGTAATTCTTTCAGTTTCCAGTTTTACTTTACATAAATGTTACAGTTTCTCTGAATGTTAAATCTGTGAAGAATAATACAGTGGAACCCTGTTAACTGAATAGCCACTTTGCCAATAAAATGTAGTCAATTAACAGGGATTGTGTCACTTTCCTGTATTCTAGAGATAAACTTAGCATTTAGTCTATTATAACTTGTTTGACAGAGCTCCATGAGCTCCGTCAAACAAGATATAATAGATTAAATGCCTGTATTGGATGCACTGAGGCCAAAAAACTGGGGAGAGTCAGGGTAATTTCTTTACAGGTTACAAGATTTTTTTATTCAATTAACATGAGTTTACTTCAAAACCTGTATTCAATTAACAGGTCAAATTTGTACTAGAGGTATGGCAAATGGTTTTGTGTTGGGAAGTCATATTCAATTAACAGGGTTATTCAGTTAAGAGATATCCAATTAAGTAGGCTCCACTGTACATGAAACCCACGGTATTTAGCCAGATAATGGTCGAAGGTGAAGCCTGAGACCATTATTTGGTCGAATATCCTGGGTCAAGCATATTACCTGGCTTGAAACATACTTTACAGTAAATTTTTGTTTTCATGCAAAAACAAAAGCACCACCTGGTGTTGCATAATATGCCAGATAGGCTCTTTTGAACTGTACATAATTACTGGTTTGATTCATGGACCAACCAAAAACACTGGACAGAAACCCAATTCGAACTGAAGTTGTTTTTTTTGGAATGACTGAGACACAAACCAAGTTTGGTGCTGATCAACAAATCCAAACTCAGGTTATCGTCCAAAAACCATAATGTTGATAAAAAATGTGAGATTTCTTAAGTCGAAAAGGGGCATAACTCTGGGAAGAATTATAATCACAGGTGCTCAGGTTCCCATGGTGGTGAACATGCATACCAAGTTTCAAAAGAACCGGACCCAAAAACCTCTGAGGAAGCCTGCCGCACAAAATTCAGACTTATGTGGCAGATTATTCCAAGTTGGCATAAAAGGGGCATAACTCTAGAAAAAATAGTCCAACCAGAACTATAATCGCAGATGCAAGGGTTCCAGATGATGGTGATCATGGATACAAAGTTTAGAATTACTCTATAAACCTCTGAGGAAATCTGGACAAAATTTGACCGAAGTGGTTAATTATTCTAAGTCGTAAAGGGGCACAACTCTGGCAAAAATAGACCCAGTGGAATTAAACCGCACATGCAGAGGCTCCCATGGTGGTGAACATGAATGCTAAGTTTAAAAAGAATTGGTCCTTAAACCTCAGAGAAAATCTCTGGATAAAATTCGACCAATGTGGTAAATTATTCTAAGTCACAAAGGGGCATAATTCTGGTCAAAATAGTCCCATCAAAATTATAATCGCACTTGCACACACCATGTAACATAATTATTACATCAAAAGTCCATGTAAACCAAGGGATTAACAAATTTTCACGAGAAACAAAGAACGACCAGATGTTTACTATTCAGAAACTGCTATTGACAGCACCGCGCAGAATCATCAACAGTAACTGGCACTGGTATGGTGACAGAAAACGTATTGCTGCAAACATATCTGAAATACCCTTACATATATTTACTCTCATTACCACCCGAAAAGGGTTATCAAACACTACGTGAATTCTCTTATTTTCTTTTAATTCAAATTTTGAAAACTTGAAGGGAATGGAAATGCATCAAAACAGTAATGGCAGCTACTCACCCCAGATCAAATAATATCAGCTGAGTTACCTGATATGGCAGAACCCTTAGATGGTATTTCAGTATCTTGTTTGGACAAACTATCTTTGAGGTATAACAAAATATCAAACAAGACTCAGAAAATATTGTATCAGTTTGAATAATCCCTCATCTGATATGATTTCTCTTTGTCATACAAATATATATTATCATCATTATTTTAATGTAACAAATGTATCAGTCATGTTCTCATTTCTAAGTCTGCATCTCAATGAGTCAAGAGACAGAAACAAGAGAGAGACTCTGACCCAACACTTTGTACATAAACATCATGGTGATTAGAGATTTATCTTCCAATTTTCGACTCTTGTGCCATTTATCCGATTATCTTGACTTTTAGATTTCACTTTCAAACTCATAAAACACAGGTCGTTTCCCTGGAAACTGCACAAGGCTGCTTCGAACTTAATGAGTGTGTTTTCTCAACATTCCAAAAAAGTCTGTGCACTGTAAACGGCATTTTAAATGCTTGCAATGATTAAGATACAGAAACATAAGTAAACTGCTCTTTTCCCTTTCATGTATTGGTATACAGTCTCTCACAAATGCCTTTCAAAAGAGTATAATGCCCTATAAAAAGCAATGTAAAGAAATCGTACCTAAGCATGTGCTTGTATACTGCAGCTGCAAGATACAGATTTTTTTATCAGAAGCCCCCGATACATACTGTATTCCGGTAATTACATACTGATTGTAAGATAAAACACTATTCTTCAACTAAAGGGGATCTGACATATAATATGTCTGGGCTGATATGTCATGCAAGTACCAAGACGGTGAAATATTCTGCTGATCCTTTTTTTCTCCTGAACAAGAGATACATGGGTTTAACCCTTTCCCTAATGCACATGATAATCAAAATTTGTTATTTTATTTATTTTTTTAAACATATTTCGACAAAACCACATCATGTGACCCTTTATTGGAAAGTGCTCAAACAAGCTCGTTCCAATGAGGGGTCACATGATATGGCTTTGGCGAAATATTTTGGGAAAGAATTGTTTTCAACTGTTCAATTTGTAAATTACGGATGCAGCAAATCCATTACATAATTGTTTAATCCTTTGCAAAACATGGTGATACTTATAAACCAAATTCTTCATAGCAAATGTTTTCTTTTTTTACCTCCAAACAGGTTATGACTCCTCACTGGAACACCTTGGTTCCAATGGGGTTCATGAGTAATGGTTTGGATGTAAAATTTGAAAGCCATTAGAATTAGTATGGTGATTTGGTAAATAACCTTTTCTGTTGGGTATGGTCATTACATTAGGTTATTGGTTATCCCTTTACCCAAAACACATGATATCAAAATTTATTTTTTCACATATTTCAACAAAACCATATTGTGTGACCACCTCATTGGAACGAGCTCAGCGAGCTCGTTCCAATGAGGAATCACATAATATAGTTTTGCTGAAATGTTTTGAAATATTTTTTTTTCAACTGCTCAATTTGTAAAATACATGGGTAGATATGGTCGATTCACTGAGTAAAGGGAAAGATCCAAGCCATCTCTCAGCTCAAGATGAATTCAAAAATGAAACAACTTGATGCAACAGAATTTCCTTCTTGACTTGAGTTAAATATCTTCCTTTGAGAAATTTAACAATGAAAAATCGCACAGAGAATATCTCCTCCAGTTCATCATGATATAAATAATGTTTCATCTTTTCGTTTTTTCTGCACCATTGTTCCTGGTTTATACTGTGCATCAGGATGATTAGCTAGCTCTTGTGGACATGTTGATATAGGACTTGCCATAATTACTTGTTTTAAGTCATAGAAAAGTCCAGAATCATCTTTCGTGCAGAATGAGACTGCAGTACCTTCTTTTCCTGCTCGACCTGTTCGTCCAATTCTATGAGTGTAATCTGAAAAGAAACACAATATAAGTGGTTTTAACAACTATTTCTGAAATGACCATAGAGATAATCAGGGTACAAAATTTCACAACTGATGTTGACTCTTAACCTGTTGAGTAATTTTAAAATATTTTTCATCAAATATTGTCATGGCTGCTCTAAAGCAGCCATGACTAGAATTGATGAAAAATCCTTGGAAATTTGACAAAAGAAATCCTTGATCAACAAAAGCAATGCGAAGTGTGGCATATGCCCCTGACGGTGTCATAATGCCATGGCGGCCATACTGAAATGGCTAGCTGGACCAAAATTCAAAGGAAGCATTGTCTAGTCATCCACAAGTAACCCCTAAAATTATGATTTGATCAAATAAGTGGTTCTTTGTTGGACGGAAACCAAAAGTTAATAGGCAGACGGACCGACCGACAGACATGGTGAAAACATAATTCCCCTGAGAGAGTCGGGGCATAAAAAGTTGACACAATTTGCAGGGATAAATGTGGTTAAACATACTCATATTTTACTTATTGTTATGGCAAGAGATTTCCTGTCATGGGCAGGAATATCTGCCAGCCGCATGCAAGGATTTAATCTCCAAATAGGTTGGGTGGATTCAGGCCTTAAATTCATTTATTTTGGGCACGCTGTTTTGCCCTTATTTGGGCACATTAAAACCAGAAATAACAGCCTGATCTGTTTAGGTTTTATTGTCCTGGCTGTCTTTGAATTTCTATGGTCATATTATGATGGAACTTATTCTCAAATGTAGAAGAGGCACAGAGAACTTATAAATTTTTCTTGATGTCTTCACACCACTTCTAATTTTGGGCACACCTGTAAACAGTGTAAAATTGCGGTAATCGAAAGGCCAGGGTGGATTCGATATGGTAAACTTGTCAGTCAGTGACATTATCTGTTCTGGCATTGTCATGTTTGTTTGTTTATTTATTGGGGTTTAACGATACTTTCAACAGCCTGAGTCATTTTTTGTCCGACAGTTCGACGGGTGGAGTTTCCGCAGGGCTCGTACAGGTCCTTGAAAGTGCTTGAATTAAAAAATCAAAATTCCAGGGCCTGGAAATTGCTTGAAAGTTAAAAAAATTATAGTAATTTATATATTTTTTATACTTACCAATGACCCAGACATAGCTGGTGCTAACTCTTAAAAATCTAGGGCCAAACACAAATTTTGCCCCCCAATCCCCAAAATTTGCATCTAAAACCAAAAGAAATCATGTCCTAAAGGACCTCCATACTTTGCCCCAAGGACGTTCCGAAATTGGCGCCAATCATCATTCTTACTGGCAGTGCCTGGTCAGCGCTATGTACTCAGCGGGGAGGTATGAGTTCCCAACTCCTGGGAGGGCCATCCCCGTCTGGGTCATTGGTAAGTATAAAAAATATATAAATTACTATAAATTTTTTAACATTTTTATACTGTACCAATGACCCAGACATAGCTGAATAGTAAAAAGGCTGGAGGGCCTAGGACATAGAGAAAAATCCAATAAGCTCAACTATATAATTTAGAGTGAACTCCTCAAGGAGAAAAGGAGTATTAGGCTTTACATGTATCTTTCTTATTTTATGATAAATTAGAAAGATACAATACCCTTCATAATTGAGCACAATAACATTCATGTTCTCTATTAACATACAGTATAACCCATTATACTAATTATTTTTAGAGTAAGCCAATAAATAAAGTTAGTCCAGAGAATTGAGACTCTTTATATTTTTTTAAAAGTGTCCGAGGATTGTATTTTAACGCCCGTTTGACACTTTACATATACAAATGCTTCACACCGAGCTACACTTTAAAAATATGACATGAATGAATTTTTAACATTAATATTACACTTTAAAACCATCCCGGAAACGACTCAGAATTACTGACTCCGGAGGAGGAATTCCCTTGCTTTTCACTATAAAGCAGGTGACCTAAGGGAACACCCTCACCCCCCCCCCCTTCCCCTTGCCCTGGGTCAAATAGCCCAGAGCGAAGAGGGCAGCAGGACGGAGTCACTGCCGGAACAGAAAGCCTGCATAACTATAGTTGCAACTGTTTAGTGGACGACATTCTGAGCAACAGATAACGGACCTAAACAATGCAGGTCTCCAGAAATGGACTCAATATTTCTGAGATAAAAATTCGTGAATGTGGATGGCTGAGACCAATAAGCAGCCTTCATTAAATCTGTAATCGCCACACTATTTGCCTAAGTCCAAGATGTAGAAAGAGCTCTTACTTCATGAGCCGAAATCTTAAGCACAGACTGCTGGGAAGAAGATAAATTTTCATAAGCAGTACGGATAGTTAATTGAATCCATCTAGCAATAGAATGGACCGAAATGTCCTTTCTATTAGGCATCAGAGACAGAAAGAAACGTTTTCGTCCCTTTCTGATAAACTGAGATCTCTGTTTATAAATGCGTAAAGCTCTAACAGGACAGAGTAAAGGCCTTCGCCCATCTGAAGACGGAAGAGCCTTAATAACAATAGGTTCCGGATATTTATTAGGAGCCTGATTCTTAGCTAAAAATCCAACATTAGTAGTGAAGGAGATAGTGTTCCCGACACTACGATAGTGAGAATCGTCCACCGATAGTGCATGAAGCTCACTGACTCTTCTAGCGGAAGAGAAAGCTAAGAGAAAAGCTGTCTTATAAGACAAGAATTTGAAATCTACTGTCCCAAGAGGCTCAAATGGCTTTTCCTTTAGTTTAAGAAGAACCCAAGCTAAATTCCACTTAGGAATTAATCTAAGAGTTCTGGATCTATTTATCGAGAAGTTTCTAACTAACTTAGATAAAGAGACATTAGATCCAATTTGTAAACTATCGTGGTGTGCATAGGTATCAGATAACCTATAACCCTTAATAGTAACAGGCTGCAGTTTGATTTCGTCAAACAAGTATACTAGAAAGTTTGCAATGTCTGGTATGGAGGGATCAAAAATATCAACAGAATGATCCCTACACCAACGACGAAAAACCTTCCACTTAGCCACATAATTTAGCGAAGAGGAGGTCCTCCTACAGTTAGAAATCGCGTCCACTGCTCGTCCTGTAAAGTGCTTGCCATGCAAGAAGGACCGCACAATGGAAAAACGTGAAGGTTGAGACCTTGCGGGTTGTGATGAAGTCGACGCGGTTTCCCCTGTGAAAGAAGATCCTCCCGTGGAGGAAGCTTTCGCGGTAGGTCCCACAACAGACACCTGAGTAGATTTATCCACGGTCTCTGTGGAGACAGAGATGCTACCAACAGAATCTTGCATTGAGATTGTTTTATCTTTAGCAATACTTGCTGAATCAACGGCGCTGGAGGATACGCATATCCTATCATTCCGTCCCATGAGATCGATAGAGCGTCCACTGCAAATGCTCTTGGATCCGGGCACGGTGACACATACGTCTGCAACTGATTGTTGAGATGTGTCGCAAATAAGTCTATCATTGGCCGTTCCCACTGGTAGCAAATCTGATTGAATACTTGTTTGTTGAGAGTCCACTCCGACGGCTACAAGCGACCCTTCCGTGAAAGGGAGTCTGCTAGTACATTCAGACGACCCGGTATATGACGGACCGAAAGTAGAACTTGATGTTCTAGAGCAAACAGAAGGATTCTCTCCGTTAGATTGAATAACGGAACGGAATGAGTGCCTCCCTGGTTCCGTATATACGCCACTACTGTCGTATTGTCGGACAGAATTTGGACATGAGCTTTGTGAATAATCTCCATCCAATGACGTAACGCAAGCCAAACTGACATCATTTCCTTGATGTTTATGTGCTTGCTTAGGAACTGTGGATCCCAAAGACCCTGGCATCTCGAATCCGTTGGGATCAATGTTGCACCCCAACCTGTTTGACTGGCATCCGTCATAATGGTAAAACTCGGATCCGGCAACTGTAGCGGAACTCCCTGAGTTAACCACTGAATGTTTGCCCAAGTCTGAATCTCTTGTTTCACTTGATCTGACAAGAGAACGTCTATGTCGAGCGAATGAATCTTCACACTCCAATTCTGAGTTAAGAAAATTTGGAGAGGACGAGTGCGTAACCGCCCCATCGGAATGAGATCCGCGGCGGCTCCGCACAGACCTATCAGTCTCATAAACTCCCTCGCTGTGACTTTGTCTGCATGAAGACAATAGCAAGCGTAACAACTGACTAATTTCGCTCTGGTTAACGGCAGACGAACGAGATTGTTGTGCGTCTCGAAGCTCATTCCCAGATGAGTGAATGACTTGGACGGCACCAGATCCAACTTCTCCTCGTTTATAACAAAACCGAGACGTTGGAGCAATAGAAGCAGATTCTGCACATCGTTCTGAAGCGTTAACTCGTTGCCGTACCTCTGAAGAATGTCGTCCAGGTAGGCCGACGTTACCGCAGACAAATGAGCTCGGAAATACATCATTACCGAGTTCATTACCCGAGTGAAAGCCCAGGGTGCTAGGTTCAATCCGAAGCACATCGCCAGGAATTGATACACCACTCCTAGGACTTCGAAGCGTAGATACTTTCTAAATGTCGGATGTACCATGACATGAAAGTACGCATCTTTGAGATCTATGCTTGTAGCATAATCGTTCACCCGAATACTCGCTCTGACCGACCGAATCGTCTCCATACAAAATTTCGGAGTGACGATCAGCTTGTTTATCCAGCTCAAATCTATGACTGGACGGAACGAGCCGTCTGGTTTCGGAACCAGAAACAGATGGCTGTAGAATCCCGGTGTTTCCTGGTCTTCTACGACCTCTACCGCGTTCTTCATTAAAATAGACTGCACCTCCGATAACAGAGCGTCTCTTTTCTGCGGATTTGACGGAAGTTGAGTCCATTTTGGACTTCGAGTTAAAGGAGGCTTTCGTTTGAAGGATATTCTTAGACCTTCCAAAATCACCCCTCTCACCCAAGGGTCATCCGTAATCGACGCCCACTCTTCTGAAAAACTTGACAACCTTCCGCCAACCGGAACACGATAGAGGTTGAAGCCATCACCTCCTGGACCTGCGAGGCCTGCGGGAGGAGAAACCATGTCCTCCACGACCCGCACCTCATCCCATCGACCTTGGGGCGTCCGACCGATTGTCCCGGCCCGAAGGACGTCCCGCACGTGAGTCGCTGCCTTGACGGTCTCTTGAATAAGACCAAGAGGACGCACCGGAACCTCTATAGGAACCTTTCTTGGGCGCATTAGACCCAGAAGTGCCTGTCTTATTCTTATCTGCCGTATCCGACTTTTTGGAAGCGGATTTAAACAGCAGAGAATCCGAAGCTTTCTTAGTAATTTTATCGTAGATTGCAGAAAGCTTGCCGTCGAATAGAAGTTCTCCGGAGACCGAAGCGACTCTGAAAGAGCTCTTCACCTTACTATCCACGCGTGTGGATGTAGCTAGGGCTGCGTCACGTCTAACCAACTCCAGGTTTGCCACTGAGAGGGCGGAGTTATACGTGGAATAAGCTACTGCCCTTGAAAGAAGTCTTAAAGAGGATTGTATATCCTGGAATTCTTTCCCTTGAAGACGCAGTGATAATGCCTTTGTAAGGTGGTCTGCGTAAGATAAAGCGTCTAAACTGGCCCTGTTAGACGTGATTGTCGTGTCCAACACTGTGGTTGGAACGGACATAGACGACGGTAATGACAATTCTAAGTCTTCCGCCTCGTCGTCAAGACGCAGAGGAACTCTCGGAATACCCTGTCCTGCCGTATCGAATTTATTCCTTCCATTAATGAAAGGCAGGTTAAGAGCATTGGAGGACAAGAAACCAGCTTTGCCTGTTTTGGAAGCAAGCTTGAATATAGCGTAGTTCAATAATTCAAATGTTCTTGTGACATTATTGGACTGAGACGGAAACTCAGGGACGATGTCTCTGAACCGAAGAATTCAGTGTCCAATGACGCTATCAGTCTCTTGTCCGGTACCGCAGCAGTCTGGCCCGACGGAACAACGTGAGGAAGGAAGTGCCGGATGAAATCCACGGCAGCTTTATGTTGTTCCGAAAGGGATAGCTCCAAGTCATCCGTATCCCTTTCACCATCCGGTCGGACCTCATGATGCTCCCGGTCATCCGCACCCGATGCTTCGGCGGAGCGTACCGACCCAGTGCCGTCGGATAATTCCCGATCCGACACCGATTCTGTCGATTGCTGGGATGCTGCGATAATTTGTGCTATCTGAGCAAGCACGTCTGTCATCGAGGCCTGCGGAGTAGCGGTCTTTCGCTGCTTAGCCGCGGGAAGCTCCGCATCAACTGACTCCCGCATACTCTTCCTATGCGAACGTCAGGAGTCTACCGGCCTCGTGTCCCTGGCTACCGGATGGCGTGACCTGGTCGCCGAAGAATCCTTTATCGGCGAAGCTGGTAGTATATCCGCGGTCACGTAGCCAAGGTGCGGTCGTGAGAGGATGAGGAAGCCTGAGTAGTCTCCGTGGACTGCCTAAACAACGGAGCGTCCCGAGCGATGGACGTGTGCTCCGCTTGCGACACATTTTGTACCACAACATCAGGTCCCTGATGTTGTTGTACGAGAGAGGGGCCTCTCTCTCTCGCGGCCCGGCTGGACCTGGACGAGCTAGGAACCGGACTAGAAGGTTTCCTCCGATCTCTCCTATCATCCGCCGTCACTGGGTGTGCACCTTGTATGTTTATAGTGCTCGCATCACCCAACATTTCCTCTTGGACCGCAACGGACGAACCCGGCTGCCGAACCAATCGGTGAATGGACGCTACACCGGGCGAGCTAGCAGACGACAGCGCCGTCAATCCTACTCGGGACCTCTTAGGCAACTGTCGTATCTCCATAAGCACTTTTGCCGCTAGCTCTGCATTCAATTGTGACGACGGAAGCGCACTCTTGGAAGATAACATGGAAACATCACCCTGTTCTTGTTCCTCTGAAATAGAAACTGATAGGCTAGAGTGACCCTGCGGAGAAAGGACCGGCATAGCCCTTTCTCCACTAACAACATACCGTGACACACGTTTCCAATGTTTGTCATCCCAATATTGACATATTGAACAGGAGTTAGAGCGAGTACACTGACTACAATTAATACAATGATCATGAAAGTCAGAGGAAGATTTCTTCCTATTACAATTTGAACAATGTCCTTTCATTGTGAAAAGACAACAACAAGTCCTAGTACTCGCACAAACCCCTAAACACAAAGATACATAATAACATGATCCATTAACATTGAAAAAAGCAAATGAAATTCAAAATAATTTTTGAAAAATATTTTTTCAGCGAAGCCCAAGTTTCTGAAAAGTAACATTAAGCCCCAATGGATCCCAAGGGTAAGTGTGGTCAAAAATTTTAAAATTATTTTAAATAATTAATGCAACACTTACGGATAATAATAATGTATCTTGTAGTGAGATAAACTACTCCAAAGGCAAAAAGCCCCCCTCAAAAGAGACTGTTGCCAATGCAAACAAGAAGTGTATAAACACCAGAAAACATGACTCCAGGCACTGACAATACTGGCCCGAAATCAGTTATCAAAAATACACACTATCTGATGCAAAACAGAGACTTCCAGAGAAGAATCTGCAGAACATCAGATGGTAGATGCAGAACACAACGTCTAAACACCCATGGGTGAAAACGTAAACATGGGGAAAATAACAGAATTCATTCTGTAACCAAGCTAATTCTCCCAAGAAATTTTAGGAGTAATCTTACTCAAAAATATGCCAAAAGCATGGGAGAATAGCAAGGGGGGACTTACAAGATAAGGAGAGAGGAAACACTGAATAAGCAGTGCAACTTCAAAGCAAGAATGACAACAACAGGCCCATGCCTCGAAAATAGGCAACTTAACATAATTTCATTACAAAATTTTAAGTTACAGCCCTGAATATTTTCTGTCACTCCTTTTTCCTCTCCTCCTTCTCTATCCTCCTTAGAATCACCATTTCTCCAATATTTATGTGTCTGGCATCATTTAAACTGAGATTTACAAGCACAAAGATCAGTGAGATGTTAACTGATGAAGGGCCAAACAAAGAATGATGATTGGCGCCAATTTCGGAACGTCCTTGACACTGCACATGCGCAGTAGGGGCAAAGTATGGAGGTCCTTTAGGACATGATTTCTTTTGGTTTTAGATGCAAATTTTGGGGATTGGGGGGCAAAATTTGTGTTTGGCCCTAGATTTTTAAGAGTTAGCACCAGCTATGTCTGGGTCATTGGTACAGTATAAAAATATCATATCTCCAGTAGTAAAGTCCTGGAAAGTGCTTGAAAAATATGTAATGTCAATAATGTAGCGTGGTGTGAAAAATTGTTGTAATCACTCACATAATTGCATAGATTGACAGTGCATAAAGTCGGTGGGTTTTTTATAAAAAAAAAAACAGAGCGTGCCTCCTTAACCCTTTACCTAACACGAAAAGCAGACGACACTTGCAAACAAAATTCTTGAATAACTATTTTTTTTCATTTTTTTGTCTCAAAAACATAGGTTATTACCCCTCTTTGGAACAAGCTCTTTGGAACGAGCTCGTAAAGCTTATTCCAAAGAGGGCTCATAACCTATGTTTTAGAGACAAAAAATGAAAGTTAAAAAATTTATAGTAATTTATATATTTTTTATACTTACCAATGACCCAGACTTAGCTGGTGCTAACTCCAACAAAACCAGGGCCAAACACAAATTTTGCCCCCCAATCCCTAAAATTTGCATCCAAAACAAAAAGAAATCATGTCCTAAAGGACCTCCATAGTACGCCTCTACTGCGCATGCGCAGTGACGCAGTCGTCCCGAAATTGGCGCCAATTATCATTCTTACTGGCAGTGCCTGGTCAGCGCTATGTACTCAGCGGGGAGGCAAGAGTTCCCAACTCAGGGAGGGCCATCCCCGTCTGGGTCATTGGTAAGTATAAAAAATATATAAATTACTATAAATTTTTTAACATTTTTATACGGTACCAATGACCCAGACTTAGCTGAATAGTAAACAGGCTGGAGGGCCTAGGACATAGAGGAAAATCCAATAAGCTCAATTATATAGTAAAGAGGTAACCCCTTAAGGAGAAAAGGAGTATTAGGCTTTACATGTATCTTTCTTATTTAATAATAAATTAGAAAGATACACTACCCTTAATAATTGAGCACAATAACATTCATGTTCTCTATTAACATCCAGTATAACCCTTATACTAATTATTTTTAAAGCAAGCCAATAAATAAAGTAGTCCAGAGAATTGAGACTCTTTATAATCATTTAAAAGTGTCCGAGTATTGTATATTAAAGCCCGTTTGACACTTGACATATACAAATGCTTCACACCGAGCTACACTTTAAAAATAAGACATGAATGAAATTAAACATTAATATTACACTTTAAAACCATCCCGGAAGCGACTCAGAAATACTGTCTTGGAGGAGGCATTCCCTTGCTTTTCACTATAAAGCAGGTGACCTAAGGGAACACCCCCCCCCCCCCCCCCTTCCCCTTGCCCTGGGTCAAATAGCCCAGAGCGAAGAGGGCAGCCGGACGGAGTCACTGCCGGAACAGAAAGCCTGCATAACTATAGTTGCAACTGTTTAGTGGACGACATTCTGAGCAACAGATAACGGACCTAAACAATGCAGGTCTCCAGAAATGGACTCAATATTTCTGAGATAAAAATTAGTAAATGTGGATGGCTGAGACCAATAAGCAGCCTTCATTAAATCTGTAATAGCAACACTATTAGCATAAGCCCAGGAAGTAGAAAGAGCTCTTACTTCATGAGCAGAAATCTTAAGCACAGACTGCTGAGAAGAAGATAAATCTTCATAAGCAGTACGGATAGTTAACTGAATCCATCTAGCAATAGAATGGACTGAAATGTCCTTTCTATTAGGCATCAAAGACAGAAAGAAACGTTTCCGTCCCTTTCTGATGAACTGAGATCTCTGTTTATAGATACGTAGTGCTCTAACAGGACAGAGTAAAGGCCTACGCCCGTCTGAAGACGGAAGAGCCTTAATAACAATAGGTTCCGGATATTTATTAGGAGCCTGATTCTTAGCTAAAAAACCCACATTAGTAGTGAAGGTGATAGTGTTCCCAACACTACGATAATGAGAATCATCCACCGATAGTGCATGAAGCTCACTGACTCTTCTGGCAGAAGAGAAAGCTAAGAGAAAAGCTGTCTTATAAGATAAGAATTTGAAATCTACTGTCCCAAGAGGTTCAAATGGCTTTTCCTTCAATTTAAGGAGAACCCAAGCTAAATTCCACTTAGGAATTAATCTAAGAGTTCTGGGTCTATTTATCGAAAAGTTTCTAACCAATTTCGATAAAGAGACATTAGATCCAATTTGTAAACTATCATGATGTGCATAGGTATCAGATAACATAGATCTATAACCCTTTATAGTAACAGGCTGCAGTTTGATTTCGTCAAACAAGTATACTAGAAAGTTTGCAATGTCTGGTATAGAGGGATCAAATATATCTACAGAATGATCCCTACACCAACGACGAAAAACCTTCCACTTAGCCGCATAGTTTAGCGAAGAGGAGGTCCTCCTACAGTTAGAAATCGCGTCCACTGCTCGTCCTGTAAAGTGCTTGCCATGCAAGAAGGACCGCACAATGGAAAAACGTGAAGGTTGAGACCTTGCGGGTTGTGATGGAGTTGGCGCGATTTCCCCTGCGAAAGAAGATCCTCTCGTGGAGGAAGCTTCCGCGGTAGGTCCCACAACAGACACCTGAGTAGATTTATCCACGGTCTCTGTGGCGACAGAGATGCTACCAACAGAATCTTGCATTGAGATTGTTTTATCTTTAGCAATACTTGTTGAATTAACGGCGCTGGAGGATACGCATATCCTATCATTCCGTCCCAAGGGATCGACAGAGCGTCTACTGCAAATGCTCTTGGATCCGGACACGGGGACACATACGTCTGCAACTGATTGTTGAGATGTGTCGCAAATAAGTCTATCATTGGCCGTTCCCATTGGTAGCAAATCTGATTGAATACTTGTTTGTTGAGAGTCCACTCCGACGGCAACAAGCGACCCTTTCGTGAAAGTGAGTCTGCTAGCACATTCAGACGACCCGGTATGTGACGGAACGAAAGAAGAACGTGATGTTCCAACGCAAACAGAAGGATTCTTTCCGTTAGATTGAACAACGGAACTGAATGAGTGCCTTCCTGATTCCGTATATACGCCACTACTGTCGTATTGTCGGATAGGATTTGGACATGAGCATCGTGAATAATGTCCATCCAGTGACGTAACGCAAGCCAAATTGACATCATTTCCTTGATGTTTATGTGCTTGCACAGGAATTGCGGATCCCAAAGACCCTGGCATCTCGAATCCGTTGGGATTAATGATGCACCCCAACCTGTTTGACTGGCATCCGTCATAATGGTAAAACTCGGATCCGGCAACTGTAGCGGAACTCCTTGAGTTAACCACTGAATGTTTGCCCAAGTCTGAATCTCTTGTTTCACTTGATCTGACAAGAGAACGTCTACATCGAGCGAATGAATTTTCATACTCCAATTCTGAGTCAGGAAAATTTGAAGAGGACGTGTGCGTAGCCGCCCCATCGGAATGAGATCCGCGGCGGCTCCGCACAGACCTATCAGTCTCATAAATTCTCTCGCCGTGACTTTGTCTGCATGCAGACAATAACGAGCGTAACAACTGACTAATTTCGCTCTGGTTAACGGCAGACGAACGAGATTGTTGTGCGTCTCGAAGCTCATTCCCAGATGAGTGAATGACTTGGACGGCACCAGATCCGACTTCTCCTCGTTTACTATGAAACCGAGACGTCGGAGCAATAGAAGAAGATTCTGAACATCGTTCTGAAGCGTTAACTCGTTGCCGTACCTCTGAAGAATGTCGTCCAGGTAGGCCGACGTTACCGCAGACGAATGAGCTCGGAAGTAGATCATTACCGAGTTCATTACCCGAGTGAAAGCCCAGGGTGCTAGATTCAATCCGAAGCACATGGCCCGGAACTGATACACCACTCCTAGGACTGCGAAGCGTAGATACTTTCGGAATGTCGGATGTACCATGACGTGAAAGTACGCATCTTTGAGATCTATGCTCGTTGCATAATCGTTCACCCGAATACTCGCTCTGACCGATCGAATCGTCTCCATATAAAACTTCGGAGCGACGATCAGCTTGTTTATCCAGCTCAAATCTATGACTGGACGGAACGAGCCGTCTGGTTTCGGAACCAGAAACAGATGGCTGTAGAATCCCAGAGATTCCTGGTTTTCTACGACCTCTACCGCGTTCTTCATTAAAAGAGACTGCACCTCTGATAACAGAGCGTCTCTTTTCTGTGGATTTGACGGAAGATGAGTCCACTTTGGACTTCGAGTTAATGGAGGCTTTCGTTTGAAGGATATCTTTAGACCTTCCGAAGTCACTCCTCTCACCCACGGGTCGTCCGTAATCGACGCCCACTCTTGTGAAAAACTCGACAACCTTCCGCCAACCGGAACGCGATAGAGGTTTAAGCCATCACCTCCTGGACCTGTGAGGCCTGCGGTAGGAGAAACCACGTCTTCCACGACCCGCACCTCGCCTCGTCGACCTCGGGGCGTCCGACCGATTGTCCCGGCCTGAAGGACGTCCCGAACGAGAGTCGCTATCCTGACGGTCTCTCGAATAAGACCAAGAGGACGCACCGGAACCTCTATAGGAACCTCTCTTGGGCGCATTAGACCCAGAAGTGCCTGCCTTATTCGTGTCTGCTGTATCCGACCTTTTAGGAGCGGATCTGAACAACAGAGAATCATTAGCTTTCTTTTTAATATTATCATAAATAGCGGAAAGCTTGCCGTCAAAGAGAAGTTCTCCTGAGACCGAAGCGACTCTAAGAGAGTTCTTCACCTTAGAATCCACTATTGTGGATGTAGCTAGGGCTGCGTCACGTCTAACCAACTCCAGATTTGCCACTGAAAGGGCGGAGTTACACGTGGAATAAGCTACTGCCCTTGAAAGAAGTCTTAAAGAGGATTGTATATCCTGAAACTCTTCCCCTTGAAGGCGCAGTGATAACGCCTTAGTAAGGTGATCTGCGTAAGATAAGGCATCTAAATTGGCTCTGTTAGACGCAATAGCTGTTTCCAACACCGCGGTTGGAATAGAAGCTGACGACGGTAATGATAGCTCTAAGTCTTCCGCCTCGTCGTCCATACGCAGAGGAACTCTCGGTATACCCTGTCCTGCCGTGTCAAATTTATTCCTTGCATTAATGAAAGGCAGGTTAAGAGTATTAGCGGACAAGAAACCTGCTTTCCCCGTCCTGGAAGCAAGTTTAAATATAGCGTCGTTCAATAATTCAAATGTTCTTGCAACATTATTGGACTGCGACGGAAACTCGGGAGCGATGTCCCTGAACCGCTCAAAAAATTCAGAGTCCAATGACGCTATAATTCTCTTGTCCGGAAGCGCAGCAGTCTGGCCCGACGGAACAACTTGAGGGAGAAAGTGCCGGATGAAGTCCACGGCAGCTTTATGTTGTTCCGAAAGGGATAGCTCCAATTCATCCGTATCCCTTTCACCATCCGGTCGGACCTCCCGATGTTCCCGGTCGTCCGCCCCCGATGCTTCGGCGGAGCGTACCGACCCAGCGCCGTCGGATAATTCTCGATCCGACACCGTTTCTGTCGGCTGCTGGGATGCTGCGATAAGCTGTGCTATCTGCACTAGAATGTCCGACGTCGAGACCTGCGGAGGCGCGGTCTTTCGCTGCTTCGCCGAGGGCAGCTCCGCATCAGATGGCTCTCGCATACTTTTCCTATGCGAACGTCCGGAGTCCATCGGTCTCGAATCCCTGGCTGCCGGATGGTGTGACCTGGTCGCCGAAGAAACTTTCATCGGCGAAGCTGGCAAAATATTGGAGGTCACGCAGCCAAGGTGCGGTCGTGTGCGCCGACGAGAAGAGGAAGCCTTAACAGTCTCTGCGGACTGCTTATACAACGGAGCGTCCCGAGCGACGGACGTATGCTCCGCTAAAGACACATTTTGTACCACAACATCTGGTCCCAGATGTTGTTGTACGAGAGAGGGGCCTCTCTCGCTCGCGGCCCGGCTGGACCTGGACGAGCTAGGAACCGGACTAAAAGGCTTCCTCCGTTCTCGTTTACTATCCGCCGTCACTGGGTGTGCATCTATTATTTTTATAGTGCTCGCATCACCCAAAATTTCCTCTTGGACCGCATCGGACGAACCCGGCTGCCGAACCATTCGGTGAATGGACGCTACACCGGGCGAGCTAGCGGACGACATTTGTCTAATCTCCATGAGCACTTTTGCCGCTAGCTCTGAATTCATTTGTGACGACGGACGCACACCTGAAGAAGATAACATGGAAACATCACCCTGTTCTGGTTCCTCTGAAATAGAAACTGAGAGAGTAGAGTGACCTTGTGGAGAAAGAGCCGGCATCGCTCTTTCTCCAGAAACAACATATCGTGACACACGTTTCCAATGTTTCTCATCCCAATGTTCACATATAGGACAGGGATTAATGCGAGAACACTGACTACAATTAATACAGTGATCATGAAAGTCAGAGGAAGATTTCTTCCTATTACAATTTGAACAATGTCCCTTCATTGTGAAAGAACAACAATAAGTCCTAGTTACTCGCAAAAACCCCTGACACAAAGATACATAATAACATGATCCATTAATAAATGAAAAAACAATTGCAAAACAAAATAATTTTGAAAAAATATTTTTTCAGAGAAGCCCAAGTTGCTGAAAAGTAACGTTGAGCCCCGATGGATCCGATGGCAAAGTGTGGTCAAAAATTTTAAATTTATATAAAATAATTAATGAGACACTTTCGGATAATATAAATGTATCTTATAATGAGATAAACTACCACAAAGGCAAACAGCCCCCCTCAAAAAAGGCTGTTGCCAATGAAAACAAACAGTGTAAACACACTAGAAAACATGACTCCAGGCACTGAAAAAACTGGCCCGGAATCAGTCATCAATTACACTCTATCTGATGCAAAACAGAGACTCCCAGGGGAGAATCTGTAGAACATCAGATGGAAGATGCAGAACACAAACGTTATACACCCATGGGTGAAAACGTAACTATGGGGAAAATAACAGAAAACATTCTGTAACCAAGCAACTCTCCCAGGAAATTTTAGAAATGAAATTTCTCAAAAATATGCCAAAAGCATGGGAGAATTGCAAGAGGGGACTTTAGAAGGCTAGGGGAGAGGAAACACTGAATAAGCAGTGCAACAATTAGCAAGAATGACAACAAGAGGCCCATGCCTCGAAAATAGGCAACTTAACATAATTTCAACAAAAAATTTTAAGTACAGCCCTGATTATTTTTTGCCACTTCTTTTTTCCTCTCCTCCTTCTATCCTCCTTAGAATCACATTTTCTCCAAAAATTACGTGTCTGGCATCCTTTAAACTGAGATTTACAAGCACAAAGATCAGTGAGATGTTGACTGATGAAGGGCCAAACAGAGAATGATAATTGGCGCCAATTTCGGGACGACTGCGTCACTGCGCATGCGCAGTAGAGGCGTACTATGGAGGTCCTTTAGGACATGATTTCTTTTTGTTTTGGATGCAAATTTTGGGGATTGGGGGCAAAATTTGTGTTTGGCCCTGGTTTTGTTGGAGTTAGCACCAGCTAAGTCTGGGTCATTGGTACAGTATAAAAATATTAATTTGCGATTTTTGTGAACAGTGCTGACCGGTTTTGGCTGTTACATTGGGTAAGGGGTAAATCATGCATCAGGTATTATTATGTTATAAACAGGTACGCAAGTATGAAATAGGGTCAGCATTATTTTATCAGAAGGCCCTAGAAAGGTCCTGGAATATGCTTGGAAAAAGTCCTTGAAAGTCCTGGAATTTTTATTTCTGAATGGTGTACAAACCGTGTCCCGGAGAGAACCACTTAGCAGCAATGAGCAACTGTTACACTCTCCAACTTACTAATTCTGCATGAGCAGAGTTAGCAGCAATTGAAGGCAAATGCATCATCTATGTGCGGTACCAAGCCTGAAAATAATTTTCATTGCACTTCCAGACAAAATGTTAGAACCAAACAAACATGTCTGTCATTTAAGAATGATATCTGACATATTACAAAATGGAGTTTGAGTATTCGAAATAATGTATTTTGGATATACTTCTACCTTCATCTTAAAACTGCTCAGAATTCATCCAGCCATACCTTGCTTGATATGAATGGTTTCATTCTGAATTGGAACTGAATTACCCTTCAGACATAATTTAGATACATGTATGGCTATATCAAATCACATTTTTTCACATGCTGTTAATACTGATGAGCTGTACAGTCGCTTTCTGCACACTTCTCAACTTGCCAGGACCAGAAATCACAATAATCATTAATTTTAGGCTTGCTAGTTATGTACATGATTTCCAGCATGCATGATGTTCTGATCACTGAACTTCATTGATAATTTTGGCATCAGACATTTTGACTGATGATTTTAAACTTCAGTCAGACATTGGCTTTTTTGTACCTGACATTGTCCTTGCCTGACCATTTATTTTCTGGTATGCGCGGTACGTCTTAGTATTCATGGCTACTATGCCCAAACAAGGGCAAAGGAGATTCAGTGTCTTGCACAAGGACACAATGCAGTTACCCCTGGCTGGGATCAAACCATGGACCTTTCGGTTTGAAGTCCAACGTGTGCATACTGCAATGACAGTCACCACAGAGACTCTGAAAATTGATATCTATTTTTCAATGGCCACTACTACTTTAGGCATGAGATTATGTTGAAAAACAGCTAAAGGGCTTCCATCTGAAAAGAACACCTACGTTGGTTAAAATTTTCCATTGAAATTTGGTGAAATATTCAGTGTTCTAGAAAACCATCAGTTAATTGAAGAAATTATATGAAATGGCAGTCAACAAATATATATTGTGTACATACACACATGTGCCAAGTTCAATGATGATTGGACCATCCAGTAGGAAAAGATGTCAAACACACCGCAGACAAACCGTTCTAAAAAAAATTAAGATGGCTGGCTTATTCCATAATTTATGCACTAGAGAAAAAACCTGTACACTATGTAATGTATATTGTGCTAGTTATTTTCCATGAGGTGGGGGGGGGGGGGGGGTTGTGTGTCCTCACACCAAGCCTGACTATAAGCAGCCTGTCATTTTCTAAATGGGGTCCCCAGAGGATGAATTTGCTGATGTTATCCCATACAGTGGGCCAATTTATCCTCTAGGTACATATTTCTGTTTTGGCTTGAGTCCTTGATTCAGACTGAGGTTTACAGAGGGTAAATTTTGTGATAAACATACTGCCATCACCAAATTCACCCTCTGGGGGCCTCAATTTGCAAATGACAGTCTGTTTAATTTCAGGCTTTCCTCACACACTCACAAGCATTCATGAAAACAGAACATTCAACTGATATGTTTTCTTACCCAATATCAAAAGATTGTGTCAGGTGGATCTAAATCAGTAACCCCATTTTGGGAAATTCACTGCTGAAAACATTGGTTTTTTCAACATTATAGTGTAAGGATTTAAATTTGTAATTCCAACTACATTCAAGTCTGACATGTGGTTCAACAAAAAAAATCCAGAAAAAAACAAATAACCTCCCTCCCTTATTATAAAATTTAGGGAAAATCTTTCATCGGTCTCAGGGTTTCTACCGTTTCAAACTGAAATGTGTATACAGCTAACAGCAATACACTTTCAGTATTTAAATCAACACAAGTATACTGTAAATTCTTTATATTTTCTGTAGCAGCCAAAACATGTTTTCAACTTTACAAAGTTTAGAGATAAAATATACTTACCTTCAATATTTTTAGCCATGTCATAATTAATGACCATTGACACATCTTTAATGTCAATACCACGACCAGCAACATCTGTGGCCACCAATATATCTTTAACACCACTTTTCAATGCAGCAAGAGCATATTCTCTCTGTTCTTGGCCTTTACCACCATGAAGGGTAGTTGAGTTGTACTGAAATGAAACAGAATGAATGATTTCATGAAAATCCTAAATTCATCAGATGAATTCCATCAACATTTCATAGTTTAATCCACAGACTTTCTGAGTCTAAATTTCTGCCTCATTCCCAATAGGAAAGAGTCAATTGAACTGTAAGCCATGTTACCCTGACCTATATTATATCAATACTTCAATCCATCAGCAACAAGACCAAGTTGTGAACTAAAGCTAAACTGCCATGGATTATCTTATAATAGGATGAGTTGCTAGGGCTGCTGGAAGAATCTTAATATCAGTGACACCAAAAGATTTGTGGTACAAGCCTGAAAATAAGCAGACTGTCATCTGCAAAATGAGGTCCCCAGAGAGTGAATTTGGTGATGCTACCCTGCACAGGGTAGCTTCACAAAATTTACCCTCTGTGAACCTCAGTCAGAATCAAGGTCTCAAGCCAAAACAGAAAGATGTACCTAGACGATAAATTGGCCCACTGTATGGGATAGCATCAGCAAATTCACCCTCTGGGGACCTCATTTTGCAAATGACAGGTTGCTTATATTCAGACTTGGTGGTACCGACTATTTATTTATTGGTGTTTAACCCTGTATACCCTAATGGTATCTTCCACACCAGTTAAGTGTCATCAATTCATTACGTGAGGGAAGACCAATCAATATTTTCAATGTGCAGCAATTTATTTATTTATTTAACAGTTTAGTGTCATCAATTGGAAGAGTCCATATTCATTATTTGAGGGAAGACCAATCAATATTTTCAACATATAGCTTTGGGGCTGCATGTTGAAAATCTTGCTTGGTCTGCCATACAAATTCACAGAGCAGCTATCTCCTTGATCAATCCCGGCCATACCATGAAAAATCTTGCTTGGTCTACCAAACAGATTCACAGAGCAGCTATCTACTTTATCAATTCTGGCCATACCATGATTCTGGTCCAGAAAATTGGCCTTTCAGGTTCAATGTTTAGACAGTAAACAAGCATTGCTTCACTTCCTGTCAAATTGTCAGGCATCGCAGATCTTTTGAGGGTCCCTGGAATTATGTTAGTCTGCTAACATTTGACAGGTTTTGATGACCCTAATGAATCCTGAATTCCAATTTTGATGGATTAAAGCATTTGTCTGGTTATTTTTACTGGCTTCCTTTGATAGTAATTTTCTTGCTTCATTATTAGGAATCTTCCACAAATTGTGCAGCAAAAAGAATTCAATGACGTGGAAATAAAAGTGAGCATATTGTATTTAACCATTTCCTAAGGAATCAGTCCATCTGCTCGCAAAATTTAACAAGAGCACCGCCAGGCATGGCAAAGTACGCCTGCTTACCCATAAGCCATAACTCATGTAAATATAATTGGACAGGACACATGTTGAAACTTAGCCTGTATTATTGTAAATAACCACACCAACTTTGGTTGCTATCAAATGATCCAACCTGGAGTTATCGGTCGGAAACCAAAAATGATAATAGACGGTCAAATTCTAAGTTTAAAAAGGGATGTAACTCATGTAAAAATAATGGAACGGAACTCATATTTGAACTTGGCCTGTATTACTAGCTGGGTAATACACATACCAACTTTGGTTGAAATCAAATAGTCCAAACTGGAGTTATTGATCAGAAACCAAATGAGCATATAAAAATTAAGAATTTGAAAAAAAAAATTTTTTAAACTTTCAACAAAACCATATCATGTGACCCCCTTAAACAAGGGG
Source organism: Pictodentalium vernedei (assembly GCA_031216915.1). NCBI lineage: Eukaryota > Metazoa > Mollusca > Scaphopoda > Dentaliida > Dentaliidae > Pictodentalium > Pictodentalium vernedei. Next base: position 81,154,857 of record CM062288.1, on the reverse strand, counting down.
GCCACATGGTGTGGTTTGGTTGAATTTTTTTGGAAAATTAAAAAAAAGACAAATTTATAAATTTTATTAACTTGGGTAAAATATCAGACTTAAACCATTTTTTAAGGTTGCATTGATTATAAAAAGAAAGCATGTGGCAGCCAAGAGGACCATGCAGGAGGGCCCTGAGAAACAGATTTTTTAAACTTTTTTAGGCCTTTCTTTTCCATTCATAACAACAATAACCGTCAGTTTTCAGTCAGAATCAAAGAGTTGACCGTTTTTTTAGACCAGAAGTGAGCAACTTTCACACATGCCGCTTATGGCAGTAATTACTGCTGCTTTGTATCACTAATTTCTGTCAGAAGTTTCAGAACATCATCCGCAAATGCTGTCTATGCCACTCCAACTAAACTGAAGGCAAGCAACCTATCACTATCCAGTTTATAACAACGGCAGGTGGCGGTAAATAACTATCAGCAATACAACATAACCGGGGACACAGCCAGGCTAAATGAAGTGGGGAAGGAGGGGGGAACAAAATATAAATATTCTTTACCCCAACTTCATTTCAGCAATACTGGTTTAAGAGTGCGTATCCCATATGTCAAGGCCTAAGGTCTTCCCAGGGAGGCAAAAACTCTCCATGCCAACTGCAGCATCAAAAGTACTTTTTTCAAGGCTCAACTGGTTGAGTGCTGGAAGCCCATATTTGGGATTTATTCTGAAGTGCAGGCACTCCAACTTGAAAGCTTCGTATTCTGTGGATGCACTGCATTTTATCTTTGGATAGAAACTTTTTTGTCTGTATGGATTTTCTTTGTTAAAATTTATGGGAGAGTGCCCCCATATAGGGGCACTCTCCCATAAATTGTAACAAGAAGAATACATGTGAACAAATTTTGTCAACAAATTAAAAAAATAATTCAGCACTCTACTAGCTAAATACCCATTGAGAGAGTGGCACTATAACTACAGTAAAATGACCCAAGAAATATCAAGATGAGAGTACATGAACCAGTTTTTAGATTTTCAGGCAGGAAAGTTGACATTTTTTCATGAAAAGTGTAGGTGAGGGAGGGGGAATGAGTCCCACAATCCCCATCCCATTCCCATCACTACTCTGCTGGGCATAACTGATACAAACATCTTATTACTATTATGTTCTGGAACTCCACCTTTGCAATCCATCCGTGCTGAGATCACATAAATATTGACAACAATATGTAAAGTATCCATGTTGTGATACATTTATCATACAGGTGTTAGATTATGGCCTGTTTAAAATTAGTGATGAGCTGATTATCAGTAATGATGGGACTCCAATAGCCAACTCCTCTCCCTTCAAAAATCTCTTCAAAGCGCGATCGACGACCTCAAAAAAGGGTGCGACAAATGGAGAATAAAACTAAATGTAAACAAGACCCAGAGGATAACCTTCTCCGCCAGGAGATAAAAACACAACTTCGACCTCCAACTAAAAGGCAAAACCCTCCCAAAATGCACCGAAGCAAAATTCCTTGGAATCACCCTCGACTCGAGACTCAGCTTCACAAAACATACCAACAATGTAGCCACGAGAGCTACCAAACGAATAAACTTACTCAAAATGCTAAGGGGCACCACTTAGGGTGCACCGAAACTGTATTACTCAAGTTGTACAAGGCCTTCACACGACCAGTAATTGAATACGGGGCCCTAGTCCTGACGATACCTACAAGACGAATATTGCCAAACTCCAAAGAGTCCAGAACCAAGCACAGAATAGCCCTCCAAGCCCCATACGACACCCATATCAAACTTCTCCACCAAAGGGCCAAAATCCCAACCGTCAAAGACCACCTCACCATGCAAGTTACCAGAAACCTAGAACAGTTCAAAGATAGCTTTCTGATACCTAAACTCAAGGAAATATGCGACAGTCGACAAAAACCAACAAACCGGCCTAACCACTAAGCAGAGCGAAAAACAGGAAAGTAACACCCTTGGGTGTGGTATTGTGTGTTAACCTGTTCTCTGCTCCGAACAAAAGGAAAGTTAAAAAATTTATAGTAATTTATATATTTTTTATACTTACCAATGACCCAGACTTAGCTGGTGCTAACTCTAACAAAACCAGGGCCAAACACAAATTTTGCCCCCCAATCCCCAAAATTTGCATCCAAAACAAAAAGAAATCATGTCCTAAAGGACCTCCATACTACGCCTCTACTGCGCATGCGCAGTGACGCAGTCGTCCCGAAATTGGCGCCAATTATCATTCTTACTGGCAGTGCCTGGTCAGCGCTATGTACTCAGCGGGGAGGCAAGAGTTCCCAACTCCAGGGAGGGCCATCCCCGTCTGGGTCATTGGTAAGTATAAAAAATATATAAATTACTATAAATTTTTTAACATTTTTATACTGTACCAATGACCCAGACTTAGCTGAATAATAAACAGGCTGGAGGGCCTAGGACATAGAGGAAAATCCAATAAGCTCAACTATATAGCAAAGAGGTAACCCCTTAGGAGAAAAGGAGTATTAGGCTTTACATGTATCTTTCTTATTTAATATTAAATTAGAAAGATACACTACCCTTAATAATTGAGCACAATAACATTCATGTTCTCTATTAACATCCAGTATAACCCTTATACTAATTATTTTTAAAGCAAGCCAATAAATAAAGTAGTCCAGAGAATTGAGACTCTTTATAATCATTTAAAAGTGTCCGAGTATTGTATATTAAAGCCCGTTTGACACTTGACATATACAAATGCTTCACACCGAGCTACACTTTAAAAATAAGACATGAATGAATTTAAACATTAATATTACACTTTAAAACCATCCCGGAAGCGACTCAGAAATACTGACTTGGAGGAGGCATTCCCTTGCTTTTCACTATAAAGCAGGTGACCTAAGGGAACACCCCCCCCCCCCCCCCTTCCCCTTGCCCTGGGTCAAATAGCCCAGAGCGAAGAGGGCAGCCGGACGGAGTCACTGCCGGAACAGAAAGCCTGCATAACTATAGTTGCAACTGTTTAGTGGACGACATTCTGAGCAACAGATAACGGACCTAAACAATGCAGGTCTCCAGAAATGGACTCAATATTTCTGAGATAAAAATTCGTAAATGTGGATGGCTGAGACCAATAAGCAGCCTTCATTAAATCTGTAATAGCAACACTATTAGCATAAGCCCAGGAAGTAGAAAGAGCTCTTACTTCATGAGCAGAAATCTTAAGCACAGACTGCTGAGAAGAAGATAAATCTTCATAAGCAGTACGGATAGTTAACTGAATCCATCTAGCAATAGAATGGACTGAAATGTCCTTTCTATTAGGCATCAAAGACAGAAAGAAACGTTTCCGTCCCTTTCTGATAAACTGAGATCTCTGTTTATAGATACGTAGTGCTCTAACAGGACAGAGTAAAGGCCTACGCCCGTCTGAAGACGGAAGAGCCTTAATAACAATAGGTTCCGGATATTTATTAGGAGCCTGATTCTTAGCTAAAAAACCCACATTAGTAGTGAAGGTGATAGTGTTCCCAACACTACGATAATGAGAATCATCCACCGATAGTGCATGAAGCTCACTGACTCTTCTGGCAGAAGAGAAAGCTAAGAGAAAAGCTGTCTTATAAGATAAGAATTTGAAATCTACTGTCCCAAGAGGTTCAAATGGCTTTTCCTTCAATTTAAGGAGAACCCAAGCTAAATTCCACTTAGGAATTAATCTAAGAGTTCTGGGTCTATTTATCGAAAAGTTTCTAACCAACTTCGATAAAGAGACATTAGATCCAATTTGTAAACTATCATGATGTGCATAGGTATCAGATAACATAGATCTATAACCCTTTATAGTAACAGGCTGCAGTTTGATTTCGTCAAACAAGTATACTAGAAAGTTTGCAATGTCTGGTATAGAGGGATCAAATATATCTACAGAATGATCCCTACACCAACGACGAAAAACCTTCCACTTAGCCGCATAGTTTAGCGAAGAGGAGGTCCTCCTACAGTTAGAAATCGCATCCACTGCTCGTCCTGTAAAGTGCTTGCCATGCAAGAAGGACCGCACAACGGAAAAACGTGAAGGTTGAGACCTTGCGGGTTGTGATGGAGTTGGCGCGATTTCCCCTGCGAAAGAAGATCCTCTCGTGGAGGAAGCTTCCGCGGTAGGTCCCACAACAGACACCTGAGTAGATTTATCCACGGTCTCTGTGGCGACAGAGATGCTACCAACAGAATCTTGCATTGAGATTGTTTTATCTTTAGCAATACTTGTTGAATTAACGGCGCTGGAGGATACGCATATCCTATCATTCCGTCCCAAGGGATCGACAGAGCGTCTACTGCAAATGCTCTTGGATCCGGACACGGAGACACATACGTCTGCAACTGATTGTTGAGATGTGTCGCAAATAAGTCTATCATTGGCCGTTCCCATTGGTAGCAAATCTGATTGAATACTTGTTTGTTGAGAGTCCACTCCGACGGCAACAAGCGACCCTTCCGTGAAAGGGAGTCTGCTAGCACATTCAGACGACCCGGTATGTGATGGACCGAAAGAAGAACGTGATGTTCTAACGCAAACAGAAGGATTCTTTCCGTTAGATTGAACAATGGAACTGAATGAGTGCCTCCCTGATTCCGTATATACGCCACTACTGTCGTATTGTCGGATAGAATTTGGACATGAGCATCGTGAATAATGTCCATCCAGTGACGTAACGCAAGCCAAATTGACATCATTTCCTTGATGTTTATGTGCTTGCACAGGAATTGCGGATCCCAAAGACCCTGGCATCTCGAATCCGTTGGGATTAATGATGCACCCCAACCTGTTTGACTGGCATCCGTCATAACAGTAAAACTCGGATCCGGCAACTGAAGCGGAACTCCTTGAGTTAACCACTGAATGTTTGCCCAAGTCTGAATCTCTTGTTTCACTTGATCTGACAAGAGAACGTCTACATCGAGCGAATGAATTTTCACACTCCAATTCTGAGTCAGGAAAATTTGAAGAGGACGTGTGCGTAGCCGCCCCATCGGAATGAGATCCGCGGCGGCTCCGCACAGACCTATCAGTCTCATAAATTCTCTCGCCGTGACTTTGTCTGCATGCAGACAATAGCGAGCGTAACAACTGACTAATTTCGCTCTGGTAAACGGCAGACGAACGAGATTGTTGTGCGTCTCGAAGCTCATTCCCAGATGAGTGAATGACTTGGACGGCACCAGATCCGACTTCTCCTCGTTTACTATAAAACCGAGACGTCGGAGCAATAGAAGAAGATTCTGAACATCGTTCTGAAGCGTTAACTCGTTGCCGTACCTCTGAAGAATGTCGTCCAGGTAGGCCGACATTACCGCAGACGAATGAGCTCGGAAGTAGATCATTACCGAGTTCATTACCCGAGTGAAAGCCCAGGGTGCTAGATTCAATCCGAAGCACATCGCCCGGAATTGATACACCACTCCCAGGACTGCAAAGCGTAGATACTTTCGGAATGTCGGATGTACCATGACGTGAAAGTACGCATCTTTGAGATCTATGCTCGTTGCATAATCGTTCACCCGAATACTCGCTCTGACCGATCGAATTGTCTCCATATAAAACTTCGGAGCGACGATCAGCTTGTTTATCCAGCTCAAATCTATGACTGGACGGAACGAGCCGTCTGGTTTCGGAACCAGAAACAGATGGCTGTAGAATCCCAGAGATTCCTGGTTTTCTATGACCTCTACCGCGTTCTTCATTAAAAGAGACTGCACCTCTGATAACAGAGCGTCTCTTTTCTGTGGATTTGACGGAAGATGAGTCCACTTTGGACTTCGAGTTAATGGAGGCTTTCGTTTGAAGGATATCTTTAGACCTTCCGAAGTCACTCCTCTCACCCAAGGGTCGTCTGTAATCGCCGCCCACTCTTGTGAAAAACTCGACAACCTTCCGCCAACCGGAACGCGATAGAGGTTTAAGCCATCACCTCCTGGACCTGCGAGGCCTGCGGTAGGAGAAACCACGTCTTCCACGACCCGCACCTCGCCTCGTCGACCTTGGGGCGTCCGACCGATTGTCCCGGCCTGAAGGACGTCCCGAACGAGAGTCGCTATCCTGACGGTCTCTCGAATAAGACCAAGAGGACGCACCGGAACCTCTATAGGAACCTCTCTTGGGCGCATTAGACCCAGAAGAGCCTGTCTTATTCGTGTCTGCTGTATCCGACTTCTTAGGAGCCGATCTGAACAACAGAGAATCATTAGCTTTCTTTTTAATTTTATCATAAATAGCGGAAAGCTTGCCGTCAAAGAGAAGTTCTCCTGAGACCGAAGCGACTCTAAGAGAGTTCTTCACCTTAGAATCCACTAGTGTGGATGTAGCTAGGGCTGCGTCACGTCTAACCAACTCCAGATTTGCCACTGAAAGGGCGGAGTTACACGTGGAATAAGCTACTGCCCTTGAAAGAAGTCTTAAAGAGGATTGTATATCCTGAAACTCTTCCCCTTGAAGGCGCAGTGATAACGCCTTAGTAAGGTGATCTGCGTAAGATAAGGCATCTAAATTGGCTCTGTTAGACGCAATAGCTGTTTCCAACACCGCGGTTGGAATAGAAGCTGACGACGGTAATGATAGCTCTAAGTCTTCCGCCTCGTCGTCCATACGCAGAGGAACTCTCGGTATACCCTGTCCTGCCGTATCGAATTTATTCCTTGCATTAATGAAAGGCAGGTTGAGAGTATTAGCGGACAAGAAACCTGCTTTCCCCCTCCTGGAAGCAAGTTTAAATATAGCGTCGTTCAATAATTCAAATGTTCTAGCAACATTATTGGACTGCGACGGAAACTCGGGAGCGATGTCCCTGAACCGCTCAAAAAATTCAGAGTCCAATGACGCTATAATTCTCTTGTCCGGAAGCGCAGCAGTCTGGCCCGACGGAACAACTTGAGGGAGAAAGTGCCGGATGGAGTCCACGGCAGCTTTATGTTGTTCCGAAAGGGATAGCTCCAAGTCATCCGTATCCCTTTCACCATCCGGTCGGACCTCACGATGTTCCCGGTCGTCCGCCCCCGATGCTTCGGCGGAGCGTACCGACCCAGCGCCGTCGGATAATTCTCGATCCGACACCGTTTCTGTCGGCTGCTGGGATGCTGCGATAAGCTGTGCTATCTGCACCAGAATGTCCGGCGTCGAGACCCGCGGAGGCGCAGACTTTCGCTGCTTCACCGAGGGCAGCTCCGCATCAGATGGCTCCCGCATACTTTTCCTATGCGAACGTCCGGAGTCCATCGGTCTCGAATCCCTGGCTGCCGGATGGTGTGACCTGGTCGCCGAAGAATCCTTGATCGGCGAAGCTGGTAATATATCGGTGGTCACGCAGCCAAGGTGCGGTCGTGTGCGCTGACGAGAAGAGGAAGCCTTAACAGTCTCTGCGGACTGCTTATACAACGGAGCGTCCCGAGCGACGGACGTATGCTCCGCTAAAGACACATTTTGTACCACAACATCTGGTCCCAGATGTTGTTGTACGAGAGAGGGACCTCTCTCGCTCGCGGCCCGGCTGGACCTGGACGAGCTAGGAACCGGACTAAAAGGCTTCCTCCGTTCTCGCTTACTATCCGCCGTCACTGGGTGTGCATCTATTATGTTTATAGTGCTCGCATCACCCAAAATTTCCTCTTGGACCGCATCGGACGAACCCGGCTGCCGAACCATTCGGTGAATGGACGCTACACCGGGCGAGCTAGCGGACGACATTTGTCTAATCTCCATGAGCACTTTTGCCGCTAGCTCTGAATTCATTTGTGACGACGGACGCACACTTGAAGAAGATAACATGGAAACATCACCCTGTTCTGGTTCCTCTGAAATAGAAACTGAGAGAGTAGAGTGACCTTGCGGAGAAAGAGCCGGCATCGCTCTTTCTCCAGAAACAACATATCGTGACACACGTTTCCAATGTTTCTCATCCCAATGTTCACATATAGGACAGGGATTAATGTGAGAACACTGACTACAATTAATACAATGATCATGAAAGTCAGAGGAAGATTTCTTCCTATTACAATTTGAACAACGTCCCTTCATTGTGAAAGAACAACAATAAGTCCTAGTTACTCGCAAAAACCCCTGACACAAAGATACATAATAACATGATCCATTAATAAATGAAAAAACAATTGCAAAACAAAATAATTTTGAAAAAATATTTTTTCAGAGAAGCCCAAGTTGCTGAAAAGTAACGTTGAGCCCCGATGGATCCGATGGCAAAGTGTGGTCAAAAATTTTAAATTTATATAAAATAATTAATGAGACACTTTCGGATAATATAAATGTATCTTATAATGAGATAAACTACCACAAAGGCAAACAGCCCCCCTCAAAAAAGGCTGTTGCCAATGAAAACAAACAGTGTAAACACACTAGAAAACATGACTCCAGGCACTGAAAAAACTGGCCTGGAATCAGTCATCAATTACACTCTATCTGATGCAAAACAGAGACTCCCAGGGGAGAATCTGTAGAACATCAGATGGAAGATGCAGAACACAAACGTTATACACCCATGGGTGAAAACGTAACTATGGGGAAAATAACAGAAAACATTCTGTAACCAAGCAACTCTCCCAGGAAATTTTAGAAATGAAATTTCTCAAAAATATGCCAAAAGCATGGGAGAATTGCCAGGGGGGACTTTAGAAGGCTAGGGGAGAGGAAACACTGAATAAGCAGTGCAACAATTAGCAAGAATGACAACAAGAGGCCCATGCCTCGAAAATAGGCAACTTAACATAATTTCATCAAAAAAATTTAAGTACAGCCCTGATTATTTTTTGCCACTTCTTTTTCCTCTCCTCCTTCTATCCTCCTTAGAATCACATTTTCTCCAAAAATTACGTGTCTGGCATCCTTTAAACTGAGATTTACAAGCACAAAGATCAGTGAGATGTTGACTGATGAAGGGCCAAACAGAGAATGATAATTGGCGCCAATTTCGGGACGACTGCGTCACTGCGCATGCGCAGTAGAGGCGTAGTATGGAGGTCCTTTAGGACATGATTTCTTTTTGTTTTGGATGCAAATTTTGGGGATTGGGGGGCAAAATTTGTGTTTGGCCCTGGTTTTGTTAGAGTTAGCACCAGCTAAGTCTGGGTCATTGGTACAGTATAAAAATATGAAATAACGACAACCCCGGAAGATCCAAAGTACGCTGGTAGCGCTGGTAGCCGCTACCAATCCCACTGGTGCTAGCAGTCCGAGCACATTTGTGCGCGATAGAAGACTGGAACCAATTTTGTCTGCTGTTGCACATAAATGTGCTTGGTGCTGGGAGCCGTTACCAGTCCTACTAGGTACTAGCAGTCCGAGCGTTTATAAAAGCCCGATCTCCGCCTCCTCCAAATAACCTTAAAATAACCTAAACAAGACTGCAAACAGCGACGGGTACAACAGGAAAGAAACATTCTCGGGTGTGGTTTAGTGCATTAACCTGTTACCCTCCCGCTGCAACCTCACTCTCAGCCTCGGAAGCTCAGCCCATATAAACGCCCACGATATCCGCCACCCCCCAAATAACCTTAAACTAACCAAAAAAAGATCGCAACCAGCGAAGGGTACAACAGGAAAGCAACACCCTTGGGTGTGGTCTAGTGTGTTAACCTGTTACCCTCCCACTGCAACCTCACCCTCAGCCTCAGAAGCTCGGCACATAATGCTGCTTCTGTAAGAACTACAGAACTGACACGAGAAGACAACCGGGAAGGGGGGGGGGGGTGCTCACTAATCTCGAATCATATCTAATTTCAGCAATACCCAAACACACAGCACGGACAACCAATCGAGAACCAAACACACCAACAGTATCAGACATCTGACTGACCAACATCACTCGGGACCACACATCGACCACCAACAGAAGAGCTTGAGGCAGACTATACTTGCCAATGACAGCTCCAACACTTATCCAGTGGCAGACTATACTTGCCCGAAGAAACACAGCAGAGACATTGGACATAGCACCACAAAGGTACCAAACCAGACACCACAGAAAGAAAGACTCCCCTACCGCCAACAAAGCAACATCACAGCAGCCAAAACAACCAACAACAGAAGAGCTTGAGGCAGACTATACTTTCCAGTGATAGCTCCAACACTCATTAAAGCGGCAGACTATACTTACCTGAAAAACACACTCAACAGAAATACATCCAGAAAAGACTTTACAAATGCACATACTTCCTTACTCTACTCTATCTTTTGCCGCTTTAACTCTAAGTATTTTTTTGACTATCTTTCCGACTCTACCTTTTTCCCCAATAATCGCTATGGAAATCAGTAAACGCTATGGCAATTCAATAACCGTTATGGCTACAGCACATCCTTCACTCCATCCCCGGAGGTGGGCAACCACCCCCAGGGAGGCGAGCGTTGGTCCTGTGCCCCGATTTCTTGGCCAATTTTTGTAAAGCGCTTCTTTAGCGCACAGCATGTCCCGACCCAATGAAAATAGCAGGCCTGTTACCTGAACCAGGAATGTTCAGGTTGGGTGGCACCTTGTTAAGGTCTGTTGGTTTTTTTCGCTTGTCAAGTCGCCTCAATCGTACACACCAGCAGACTATACTTTCCGATGAAGGCCTACCTTGTCTATAAAACCACAAGTGGCAGACTATACAGATTCGTTAATTGTGTTCAAATTATACTTATGTCAGTGGCAAGAGCTTTTGTGTCCTGGGCAGAAATATCTGCCAGCAACATGCAAGGAGTTAAAACTACAATTGACAATCTTTTATTTTTAGAATACATAAATTACTTACTCCCATTTTCTCCAAAGATTTGGTAAGAATATCAGCTACTTTCTTTGGTTTACAAAGATGTAGGGGAGGGATTGGTTAATTGTGTCCAAATTATACATATTTCAGTGGCAAGAGCTATTGGGTCCTAGACAGGAGTATCCACCAGCAGCATGCAACTAGTTAAAGCTGCAATTGACAATCTTTTATTTTAAGAATACATAAATTACTTACTCCCATTTTCTCCAAAGATTTGGCAAGAATATCAGCTCCTTTCTTTTGGTTTACAAAGATGATAACAGGTGGCTCAAAACCACTTGTAAGAATGGAAACCAGTTTCTTTCTAAAAAATAAGGATAGATAAGCTGTATTATATAAAGTCATAAACAAAATATCTTAATGACGAATGAAGATTGTGATGACTTCAAAACATATAACACAGTACAGTGGAGCCCACTTAATTGGATATCTCTTAATTGTATATCCCTGTTAATTGAATATAATTTTCAAACACAAAACCATTTACCATACCTTCAGTACAAATTTGATCTGTTAATTGCATATGGGTTGTAGAGTAAACTCCTGTTAATTGTATATAAATTTTTGTAATATGTTGAAAAAATTACTGTGACACGCACCAAATTCCCCTTATTTATCAACCTTTTTGGCCTCACTACATCCAATACAGGCATTTATTCTATTATATCTTGTTTTACAGAGCTCTATGAGCTCTGTCAAACAAGATATAATAGAATAAATGCTCAGTATACCTCCAGAACACAGGAAACCGACCAAATCCCTGTTAATTGTATACTCCTGTTAATTGAATAATTTTCACTGGCAAAATGGATATTCAATTAAGAGGATTCTACTGTAATACTAATTCTTGGGCCTTCTGCAGATTTGTTGCTGTCCTCCAATGAGGAGGCCTACATCAACCCAGTCCCCGTCGGGTTATTCATGCCCTCCCAACTCTCCCTCCTAATCTCCAAGCATTCAGTTAAAACATGTTTCATAATTCCCCCATAGGCACTTTCTCGATCTCCCTAACTATAGAACCAACACTTTCTCTCATGTCATTCCTCATCCATGTATCCTTCATGTTTTCATTCCATTTTATCATTTGTTTCACAAGGAGTCTTGTTCTACTAGGCAAATATTTTGGGCATTCTAACATACAATGTTCCAGGGTCTCCATTACTCATAAGTTATACATTTGGCACATTCTTTCCTCACTCTTCCCAGTTACTGGCCCATCATTGATCACAATGGCTGGAGATTGTTCTGGTACTATTTATTTATTTATTGATGTTTAAGGTCACATATTTATGCACAATGGCTAATCATGACCGTGACAGTTTTACGGGTGGAGGAAGCCGGAGTACCCGGAGAGAACCACCGAGCAACGACGAGCAGCTGCCAGCTCCCCAACATCGTAACTCCGCACTGCAGCACAGGCAGGGTTAGATTAGTTGAAGACATGCGTACCATCAGCGTGCAGTACGCCTTAGTACACGGCGTCATCGTGCCCCCATGCGGGCAATGGAGATGAAGTGTCTTGCCCAAGGACACAACGCGGTTGCCGCAGGTGGGATTCAAACCGAGGACCTCTCGGCTTGCAGCTTGCACCTCTACCTACTGAGCCACCACGCTCCCCTTGTTCTGGTACAGTTATCTAGATGCAATCTATTAGTTTTGAAGAAATAATACATTTAATCAAGGGATACAATCCCTCTAGGTTAAACAAAAAAGAAATATAAAAATCTGCTGAAGGCCAAATAAATGAAACTCCCAATGACACTGCAGCTCAAATTGTCCAAGAAGGGACTGAACTAAATAGAAAGATCCAGTAATGCCATGTCACTCACTCAAGTTTCTACAGAAAAGACATCACACCAAAGCTACAAATGAAATCTGAAAAAAATCAGGTGAGGGAAGGGGCCTGTTGGGTGTACTAAGGGATTTGTTGACAATTTATATGTCAAATCCAACATGGCCGGTGGCCGGTATCTTTTTCAACGGAATGCAGCAAAATTTCATAACTCCCATCTGGACATCATACCAAAGTTACATATAAAATTTGAAAAAGATCGGGTGAGCAGTGCGTCCTGTAGGGTCTGCTAATGGAATTGTTGACAATTTATATGCCAAATCCAAGATGGCCACTGCCGGCCATGTTTTTCAACAAAATTCAGAAACATTTGATAGCTCCCATCCAGACATCACACCAAAACTACATATGAAATTTGAAAAAGATTGGGTGAGAGATGTGGCCTGCAGGGTGTGCTAATGGAATTGTTGAAAATTTATATCCGAATTCAAGATGGCTGCTGGCGGCCATGTTTTTCAACAAAATTCAAAAATATTCGATAGCTCTCATCTGGACATCAAACCAAAGTATGAAATTTGAAAAAGATCGGGTGAATGATGCAGGCCGGAACGGTGTGCTAATACTGTTTTTTCAGTCCATATCATATGTTTGTTATATATTGGTAGTTGAATGAGCTGTAACTAAATGAGTGAGGACAAAGTGGAATGCTTTATTTTCCGAATAGATTCTGAGGATCACACAGGGCACAAAATACTTTTTTAAAAGTGTATACATGGAGCAGAATGCTATACTAAATTGGTTTTTGTATAACATAAATTGAAAAATGAATAGCATTTTTGTTTCTATTAACTCTTAGAAGCCAGGGAATCAGAATGAATTTATTGAACCTGAAAAACTTACAGTAAAGCAGACGCTTATAGTCAAGTGTCGTCTGCCTATTCAGACAGATGACACTTAAGTAGAAGCACCTGCTCAGTGTTTAATTCTCCCCCAACCCAAAGACAGCTGAACCATCACAGCCAGATTACCTGCCGTATTACATCACAGGCAAGAAAACTTGACTCCCGACTTTTAAGAGTTAAATCAATACTGTTCACTAGGATGTTTTGCTGAGTTAAGCCTGAAACTACTCACTATTTATCAATTTGATTAAAATTAAAATTAAAATTAAATCTAATTATGTTGTTGCCTTATTGATAACTTGTCAATGCCATCAACTAGCTAAAGATCTTATTTATTTCAGCGGATAACTCAAGAAAATGTTGCCAAATGATATTAAACTAAGTTCAGAGTAATGTCCTATTAAAAGAAAAACAGTAACAACAATTTTACACCTATCATCACTGATTCATTGGGTTATTCATCCACCAAGTCAAAGAATGAGAATGGATCATTGACAGACATGTTAACCTCCAGAATAACTTTTCAGGGAACCTGAAGGTGATTTTCAAGGAAATGGGATGGATTTCATGGGGAAAAGTTTGCAAAGAGACAAAACAAAAGAAAAAACTTTTCAGCTCATGAACCACCATTAACACCAGGTTATATCCAGATTCAGTTGTCAATTATGCTGATGCATTTGTGCTATTTTAAAAAATCATAAAATAATTGTTGATTTGACCCCCCCCCCCCCCCCCACCCACCATCCTCTTCTTCATGACCCCCACCCACACAGCACCACCACCTGTGGTTTGCTTTTATCAAAGTCTAGTAAGCTAATAATTTCCCAAGTCTGGAAATGTTAACAGGAAAAGATGTCCTAATGTCCAGTTACTTCAAGAAGATTAGTACTTGGAAAGTATCTTTATCTAAGTCCTTCATGCATGTGTGGACATTTGTGCCATGCACAAAACTTTTCTTTTCATCATTGAAGCATTTTTTTTGTTTTTGTTTTTTTAAGTCCATTCGAAATTTTCTGGGTACAGACGGCCAACAGTTAACAGTTCTGTAGTCAGCACAACGGAATAAATGTAATGTTAGAAAATAAGTCCATTGTGTATTAATATGCAGTCATAATATTTTGGCATCCTAAGCGACTTTAACCTATTTTTAAACTGTGTTAAATAGTTGAGGTTAAGGTGTTGTTTATGTTTTGATTTGAGAAAGGGATTACAATTAAAGGGATGACAATTAAAGATACATGTATTCTATGAATAAATAAATATATATTATTTAATTCCTTTTCATATATTTTATTTACCAAAAAACTGCATTTAACGAAGGTGGAGTTTTCAATTTTTTTAAAGTAAGTCACCTATTTTCACTTCGACACCCACACATTGATCATGAATCTCCGATTACGAAGAAAAAAAACAGAAATAAACATGAACACAGTTGAAATATATATCATAAAATACCCTTTTCTTAAATAAATTTAACTTAAATCCATATTTAACTGCTTCGTGAGTTTTTACCAGAGTTTGAAATGCATGTGATTTGACTCTGAACATTTTACATAAGTTACAATGGGAAAGAAATATTTGACTGTTGTTTTCCGGGATTTTTGATCCAAAACCAATTCCCATCCAGGAGGCCGGGAACTACACTGAAATTTCAGGATTTTCCTGGGCATTCTGGGGGAGTTAACATGTCTGGTCATTGATTGGTCAATATGAGTGAGCTATTTTTAGGTTTGGCCGTTTGAAAAATGCAGTAGGGCAATTCATTGCCCTCCTTGAAATTAGTCCAGGAGGTCCCTGCTCCCCTCCCCCCCCCCCCCCCCAAGGTAAAAAGTAATAATATTCATTACCTGGTACTGCTAGTAACCAACTGGGTAGGAATATTATTTCTTCCCTTTTCTGTAGCATTTCCGAATACCAGGGTATTTTTTGTTTTCAAAATTTTGATTCACAGTTTTATCCCCCTCCAGGAACATTGATAAGCATAATTTAGAAATTGGTATAAATTTATTTGCAGTTTTAGACCAAGGTTAATTAATTTTCAGTTTTTTGCTATCCAACCCATTTCATTTTTTGTTCAAAATACCCTGCTGTGCACATTTCTTCATCACTGGTGCCTAAATTCGTGGCTGATGCTGCCCTCACAATTCAGAAATTTTTCCTTTCATAACAGTTTGCTGAAGCAAATTTCATGGGTTTAACATTGACTATGGCATTATGATGTGGTTCAACATGCATTCTTTTTTATGGGTTTGCATTAATGACACACTAATAACACAGTAAGTTTGTTTACCTCTATTTACTTATTCCCTCAAATCAATCTGTGCCACTCATTTGTGACCGAAACTTCAAAGTTTAAGAGCACAGTTTGCACCCTACATATGCGCAATTGTTGTATTTATGTTTGATTTTCCCGAAAGTGCTGATCACATTCAGGAATTTTCAAAATAAATACAACAACTGTGCATGTCACAAACTGTTTCTAGAGGGGTTACGGTAACTTCCTTCAATTGCAGAAATCTATATGAAGTTTAGACTTTAGAGTTACTCAACTTTACCCCCAAAATTTGTCTTGCACTTTCCATATCGCCACCGCATTATCTCATTGCATGACGCTGAAAACCCATCACAAAATGCAATGCTATACCAATTATTTCTTGCCCTGGAATCACTAGCCCTGATGAACAAGGGTTCTGAAAAAATGTTCACACATACCTCTTTTCATTTTCTGTGAGTATGTAGACAATTTGCTCAACACGTTCCACAGGTCTACCAACAGAACCAATATATACCACAGCTGGTCTTCTCAAATAGTTCCTTGCCAATCTTTCTACAGCAGGAGGCATGGTAGCAGTAAACATCACAGTCTATACAAAGTAAAACAAAAATGTCACTGTATCCACAGAATTTTCTCGAAGTTCTTCATGTTAACCCTATCTCTGTCACCACAGCCAATTCAAGCCCTTTCTGCATGTTTCTACGTCTCTGTCTATCTCATTGACTCTAAGTCTCTGTCTCAGTACCTCCTGATGCCCCTCAAGAGAGAGAGAGACAGACAAGCAAATGGAGAGACAGTGATAGGGAGGCAGAGAGAGACAGAGTGATAATTCCAAACAAATCAAAGTATTTCCTCCTGTAAACAACAAAAGAAATATGAACTGGTTCTTTTGTTCATTCGTTCATTCATGAGTGAGTGAGAGAGAGGGGGATTTCAGAGAGACAGAAACAGACAACATTTCAGATCGACTACGGTGACAGAGACAGGGTTAAAAGGAATAGTTATAAAGCTCTATCAAAACAACAACTCTAGTAGATAAAAAAAAATACCAGTAACCTTTTGAGTAGGATGAAAAACCTAGTTGGGAAAACCAAACACTGACTTTACCAAAATGTTCCAAGGAATACTGACTATAATCCTAAGCTCTCCAAGTGACTGTGTCCTGCATACAGTGATGCAATTTTGTACATGCTAAATTCAGAGTATTTGTAACAAATACACTCAGTGACAAGCAACAGGAAATAAAAGAGTTTAAGTTATAAAAAAAAAAAAGAGTTAACCCTTTACACAACACTCAGGATATTATTGGTCGAGTTGTGTTAACTACTAAGACCTATGGTTTAGCAATGGTCGGTGTGCAACCGGGTGGGTGTCCTCGCACTGTTAAGTTAAAAAGCTGGCCCAGCCTGATTTTTTGTTAGGGAGTTATGGGCCTTAATTAGTTGATTTTTATGAATTTTAAGCTTGTTAGCACAATAACTTCAACAAACATTCTCCGATTAGACTAATATTTGCCAAACAGGTCTTTTGCAAGAATATCTCACACAAGTTCAAAAACTGGACTGGTGCAATTTTTCACTACAGAGTTATGGGCCTTAATTAGTGGATTTTTACGAATTTTTAGCTCCTTAGCACAACAACTTGAACAAACATTCTCCGATTTGACTAATATTTGTCATACAGGTCCTTTGCAAGAATATCTCAAGCAAGTTCGAAAACTGGCCTGGCTGATTTTTTTGTTACAGAGTTATGGGCCTTAATTAGTAAATTTTTACTAATTTTGAACTCATTAGTGCAATAACTTCAACAAATGTTCTCTGATTGGACTAATATTTGCCATACAAGTCTTTTGAAAGAATATCTCACGTAAGTTCGAAAACTGGCCCAGCCTGACTTTTCATTACAGAGTTATGGGCCTTAAATAGTCAATTTTTATGAATTTTGAGCACATTAGCACAATAACTTGAACAAACGTTCTCCGATTTGACTAATATTTGTCGTGCAGGTCTTTTGCAAGATCTCAAGCAAGTTCAAAAACCGGCCTGGCCTGATTTTTTGTTACAGAGTTATGGATAGTGATTAAGCGATGTTAGGCAACCGCATCTGACATCAGTCGATTTCAAGAATCAAAATTGTTCATATTTACGTTTGATTCATGACCTCATACATGCAGTACAAGCTTAGTAAGTTGCCACAATGATTGACAGTAGTGTTGAAACTATTTGTCGATTATTCGATGTCGACGTGATTAATGCTATTAGTCAACAAAGCAATTGCCTGTCGACTAGTCACAAACATTTTTTAATATCCCACTCCCAATACAAGATAAACTGACACTGACAGCAACCCAACATGGATTCATCATCTAATATCACTGTCAGTTCATTTGTAAACAATCTAGTTACCCAATTTTTTCATTTTTTTCTTCATTAATAACTGTCAACACAAAGTGGACAATAACAAATGAACATAAAATACACTCAACAGCCAAATGTTTTCGCAGTCAGAGTATAACTTCAATCTGTTGTGAAAGTTACTTATTTAAGTAAAAAATCTAAAAATAGTGTATGGCCATTTTGTGCATGGACTTCTGGGATTGGTTATTATTTGTGAAACATTATATTTTTCCATTCGGGATTTTTCGGCCTTAGATGTGTGACTACAAATCTATGAAATGGAGTGAATTACAGTGTTAGAAGCTATTGAAAACACAGCCATTACGAATATATTCTCAGTCGTTGATTTTTGCCCCAGAACGAAAGCAATCTGAATTACTGTGCACAAAATGCAAGCTACTATTGTTTTGACCTGAATATCCACACAGGTTTCGAATTGAAAATTTGAATTAGAACATGAATCAGTAATTAAAACAAGGAAATAAATATATGTAATTTAATTGCCCTTTGATATATTTTATTCAATTTCATCTCGAAACTAAATTTAAATGGAGGTGAAATTTAAAATAGGATGAGCGTAAGTCACCTACTTTCGCATTGATCAAAGCAGCTGTGCTGTTGAGTGTTAACATGTTTCCGCTGACATCCTATTTTTATTTTGGTACACACAGAGAGTCACTCGCTCTTGAGATCAATGAACATATTGACCTGACTGCACTGTAAAATTAACCCTATTCTGTGCATTCTTGAACATACTATTCCTTTTGGTTGTGACTTCTGACATCAGGAATTACAATTGGCCGATTGTGCACTCAACTAATCGGCAAGCAGATGACGGTTGCAAATCCTTATCGGTTAATCACTAGTTATGGGTCTTAATTAGTCAATTTTTACAAATTCTGAGCTTGTAAGCGCAATAACTTCAACAAACGTTCTCCAATTGGACTAATATTTGCCATACAGATCTTTTGCAAGAATATTTTATGTAAGTTCAAAAACTGGCTCAGCCCAATTTTTTGCTATGAAGGTATGAGCCTTAGTTAGTTGATTTTTATGAATTTTTTGCTCGTTAGCACAATAACTTGAACAAATGTTCTCCGATTTAACTAATATTTGCCATGCATGTCTTTTGCAATTATATTTCAAGTGGTTCAAAAACTCGCCCAGCACGAAATGTTATTGCAGAGTTATGGGCCTTAATTAATTTTTACGGATTCTGAACTTATTAGCATTATAACTTGAACAAAGGTTCCAGATTTGAGAACCGGTATATGATTGATAACCAGGTTATGGACATGCAACACTCTTCGATTGGCACCACAACTCGACATCTGTATCTCCGATGCGTACCTCTTGATTTAATTATTGTTTTTTTTCAAAAAAGTTCAACAAAATCATTTATGTGACACCTCACTGGAATGAGCTCAATGTGCTCGTTACAATGAGGGTTCACATGATATGGCTTTGTTGAATGTTTTTAATTTCTTTTTTTCAATCGCTTAATTTGCAATTTATGCAGGTGGAGGTGGCAGACTCGTTAGGTAAAGGGTTAAGAAAAATAGTAACTGAATTTACAGAAAAAACTAGAGCGCACTGTCACAGTGCCGAAGCTGCGACGATTCGTGCAACGCCAATGATGTTTTAAAACTCGTTGGTGACAAAAAAAACTAGTTGGTGACAAAAAAAAACTTGTTGGTGACAAAAAAAAACTTGTTGGTGACAAGTCCATAAGTGTGACAGAAATTATCCGAATGACATGCACTATTGAAAGGGTGTAGACATCATGAAGATACACTTGCATACCAAATATGGTGTCATTCCATCAAATATTTTAGGAGTTATGGTGTTTTTGAAACTAGTTGGTGACAGACCGACCGACCGACCAACCGACCAACCAACCAACCGACAGACAGACCGACAGACAGACTGACATTGCCACATATAGAGCTGCTCGTCGCAGCTAAAAAGAAAACAAGAAAAAATGTTACTAAGGTAACACATGCCACCCCCTTGTGACCTTCACCTTGCAGATGTGGTGGAAACTATTATATGCGACACACCTTCTGACTGTCCTTAACATTTGTAAAAAGTTTAACAATTGTACTATGATTCATTTCTGAGTTATGGCTGAGACTCGAATATTGACCGATTTTCAGTGTAACCTTGAAATGTGACCTTGACCTTGAAGGTACGAACCCAGCTATGGTGTGTGACACATCCTCCCATGGTCCTTTATAATTGGGTGAAGTTTGATGACTGTGGCCCTAAGCGTGTTCAGTGTGACCTTGAAATGTGACCTTGACCTTACGGACCTGGCTGTGGTGTGCACCACATCCACCCATTGTCCTTTATAATTGAGCGATGTTAGATGATTGTAGCCCTAATAGTTTGGGAGTTATGCTTGAGCCACGATTTGTGACCCTGAATATATGAAGGTCAATTGTGACCTCCACCTTGCAGATGCGGTGGAAACTATTTTTAGCGACACACCTTCTGACTGTCCTTAAAATTTGTAAAAAGTTCATCAATTGTACTATGATTCGTTTCTGAGTTATGGCTGAGACACAAATATTGACCAATTTTTAGTGTGACCTTGAAATGTGACCTTGAACTTGAAGGTACGAACCCGGCTATGGTGTGTGACACATCCTCCCAAGGTCCTTTATAATTGTCTGAAGTTTGATGACTGTGGCCCTAACTGTTTTCGAGTTATTGGCTCGGACACACACACACACACACACACAGACACATGCACACTTCAATCACTATATGCCACCCGACTTAAGTCGGGGGGCATAAAAATATGGAACTTCAAATCAAGACCTGTAACATTTCTACATCCTACTTTTTATTTAACTTTCTAGCTAAGACATGCTGTTAGCTGCCAATATTTTTCTTTAAATACATAACAAGCCCTTTTCATTGCAGAAAAGGACTGGAGAGACTATGAAAGAAGGGATGCAAATAAAAAATTTGTTAACCCTTTACCCAACGTAGACGATTTCAAAATTTATTATTTTAAATATCATTTTTTAAATTTTTTCAAAAAATTTCAACAAAACCATATCATGTGACCCCTCTTTGGAACGAGCTCGTTCCAAAGAGGGGGCACATGATATGGTTTTGTTCAAATTTTTCAAAATATAATATTTTTTCAGCTGCTGAATTTGCATATTACGTGGGTGGATGTGGGCGATTCGTTGGGTAAAGGGTTAAACTACTTACATTACAAAAAAACTAAATCTAAATTTTATCAACACTTTTGAAACATCCCATACCTGTCTGTATCTCTTTTTGGAATTAAAATTAGCCATCATCTTTGAATCATCCTCCGCATCTTCTGTATCAGGTTTCATGTTAGTAACAGGTAGATATTCTAAAATCTTTTGTACGTCAGGTTCAAAACCCATATCAATCATTCTGTCTGCTTCGTCCATGACAACATATGTACACTGAGCCAAAACCAAGTAACGATTTTCTAAAACATCAATTAAACGACCAGGCGTGGCTATAACAATCTGTAAATATTAAATATTCAGTACATGAATCAAATTATTCATGATGAAAATGGCCATCAAATTATTAACTGGTTGAGTGCTAGATAGGGGATATCTAGTGTTTTTGAGTGGATACCGAAACTTATCTCATGAGTGATAAATGGTTATTTTTCATGAGTGTTTGTGCAAGTGAAAATAACCATTTATCTTGGTCATGAGTGAGATAATTTTCAGTATCCACTCAAAAACACTAGATTTTCTTTTTATTACACACTTTTTATAAGAATCTGATCATTTATCGATAATTCCACTCATTTCAACCTTGAATTGATGCATGAAAGTAAACAGCACATTGATACGTGATGTGATTTGATTGATACTCAGAACAGTCAGCGTCTTGCGATCTGATTCAGCTGGCAGGTTTCATTATCCATTTTGAGGACAAATTGATCATTTCCAATGATAATTTGACTGGTTTCACCTTGAAGTGATGCTTTGAAAGCGACCATTTTGATTGATACTATGAAAGTGAAAATTTCTATATCTTCACAGTGGGGGATCCGATTTCTATCTTTCTGCATAATCTATCGTTTAGCATATAATAAAAGCCACTATCAGGGCTTTCAGAAAAATGAGGGTACCTGAGCAAAAGCCAACATTTTCCTTGATCACGTTTCATATTCAGTCACATGGAAATAAAACTTATGTAAATTTGTTTTATTACAAATTATTGGACAGTGCCTCTGGGCACTCTCCAATAACTTGTAATGAAACAAATTTTTAATAACAAATTCAGACCACTAAAAATAATCTAGCCCTCAACTAGTTAACAAAAATTCTTGTTTCTCAGGTGATTTTACCTAAATTTGATAAGGGAGGGTGGCTTTTTATTTTTTGTCGAATTGTGACAAAGTTTGATGAATGGCGGATGGGCGGGCAGTTGGGGAGGTGGGTGGATGGGCGTAAACAATTGGTTTCCGGATGATAACTTGATAATGGTTTGACCAATGTTCACGAAACTTCATAGGTAGGTCGGCATCAGCTAGGTCAAAGGTCAAGGTCACAGTGACCTTGAACATAGTAAATCATAAACAATTGGTTTCCGGATGATAACTAGACTATGGTCCAGCCCACATTCATGAAACTTCATATGCATGTTGGCCTTCATGAGAGGAAGAACCCTATTTATTTTGGACTCAGTAGGTCAAAGGTCAAGGTCACAGTATCCCTGAACATAGTAAATCAAAACAATTGGTTTCTGGATGACAACTTGATAATGGTTCGACCCACATTCATGAAACTTCATAGGTGGGTTGGCATCAGTGAGAGGAAGAACCATATTTATTTTGGCTCGCTAGGTGAAAGGTCAAGGTCACAGTGACGTTCAACATAGTAAACCATAAATAATTGGTTTACCTAAGGTAACTTGATAATGGTTTGACCCACATTCCTGAAATTTCATAGATAGGTTGACCTAGGTGAGTGGAAGACCCCTATTTATTTTGGGCTCGCTAGGTCAAAGTCACAATGACTTTGAACATAATAAATCGTAAACAATTGGTTTCCTGATGATAATTTGACAATAGTTCCACCCACATTCATGAAACTTCGTAGGTAGGTTGGCATTGGTGCAACAAAGAGCCCTATTTATTTTGGAATCACTAGGCCAAAGGTCAAGGTCACAGTGACCCTTCGCATAGTAAACAATTGGTGTCCGGACGTTAAGTAGATAATGATTAAACCCACTTTTGTGCTGTCACAACTCAACTTTGGATCGGCGATCCTATCGGCATTTTTTTTTTTCTTTAACCTACAAAACTTGTGTGGATAATTTTTCTTTCACCCAAATACCAATGGGAGCACAGTGGCTCAGTAGGTAGAGATGCAGGCTGCATTGTGTACTAAGGTGCACTGCACGTTGATGGTGCACTTGTCTTCACCGAATGCTAATCCTGCTTGTGTGGAGTTAGTATGTTGGGGAGTCTGGCAGTCACTTGCCATTGCTTGGTGGTTCTTTTTGGGTTCTCTGGCTTCCTCCACCTGTTAAACTGTCCAGCACAAGGTGACCCTGGCTGCCGAAAGTTTCATTAAACCCCAATAAATAAACGCCAATGGGACATCAGTTGGGTTTGAAGACTGGTCATGTGCCATCCGATCTCCTTGAAGACAGGTTGGTCAGTGACAAAATCAAATTGCATTTTTTAAAAGTCAACTAAGAAAACAAACAACACTTTGTCTGAAGACAGTATTAGAATAATGCTGTGAAACTTCAACATAACAGCATTGTGTGTGCACAACGTCAGGGCAATCCATGCATTTTTAAATGTAAACTGTAAAGCTGACTAAAGGAAGAATGTTGATACCCAAATGCAGTAAGTTTAATGGTCATTGTAAATGGCAACTTTTTTCACAGAAATGACTACTAGTCAATAGCTCTGATCAAGAAGTCTCATCTTAAGCCTACACCAACTTCAAAAACAATCCTATGATAAATGTGCCCTGTAGGCCATGTCAAAGAAGAATGTTTATGCACAAATACAATAAATTCAAAGTTTATTGCTAACAGCAACAGTTTTTGATGAAAATGAAAAAAAATCAAAAGGTCCTATCTTTATCAACCTGAATAAGCATATCAAGTTTCAAAATGACCTGATAATGAATGTGCCCTCTGAGTCAAGCCAAAGGAAGATGTTAATGCACTAAGTTTGAAGGTCATTGTTGGTGGCAATGTTTTGTGGGGTTTTTCCTGTAAATTTATAAATATGCTGTGTACAGAGTGCGAAAGGGATAAGTTGCTGCACAAATGCACTAAGTTCAAAGGCTGGCACTAATGACAATAATTTTTTATGGAAATGAAAGAAAATCAATTCATTGATGTATAACTGCACCGAGTTCATTGAAGGTAGTTGCCATTGATCATAAATGTGCCCAGTAGGGCGTGCCAAAGGAATATATTGATGCCTGATTGAACCAAGTTCAAAGGTCATTGCCAGGGCAACATTTTTTGATGGAAATGGAAGAAAATCGATAGCTCCCATCTAGAGGTCACCCCAAACAAGCATATCAAGTTTCAAAGCAATCTGATCATACATGCGACCTGTACGGTGTGCAAAAGGAAATTGCGGACTCCGACAGACGAGAAGTGATAGCAATAGCTCAGCTTGACTTTGTCAAGTTCAGCTCAAAATGGATATAATATTTCCCCCACCTCCAACCTGATGAGATATTAGGGCTGGCACAGTTATGAAATTTCATGATCGTCTTTTGAAGAAGAACAAGGTGCAATGCGACCAGTATTCCCCACCAAGGGTTTCTGAGTTGAAAAAAAGCAGAAAACGGCCCATAACTCTAGAAAAAAAATGGATAAAACCTGTTTCTTCTGAATATCCTTTCCCCCATGGTGGGCTATCAGCATACCAAAGATCATTTAAATCCTACATCCACTGATTGAGATATGAAGGTCCAAAGTTGTACAGACAGCAAGATGGACGAATGGACGGACGAGCAGATGCATTTTAGAGGTGGATAATATTTTTGGTCATTAGTTCCTCAGGCCAGACATCCTTTAGGCATGTAGGTATGCTGCAAGTCTACTGCTCTCCAGGGAAATTTCAGACTCTTGACCATCTTATGCCCAAATTTGAGCTTGGGCTCAGGTTTGGGTCTGAGGTGGTCAAGAGTCTAATAATAGCTGCATTGAGATTTAAGTATTGGGGCATTGCAGTTGTTTCTAGGAAAGTCTTGGCTGCCTATATAGGCATCCAAGACTTGCCTGGAAATGACTGCCAACTCACTTAAAATGTAACCTGCAAGTTTCCCCATGTTTGGACGCCTATTCTGTTGCAGTAAAAAGTGATCAAAGATTGAATTAGACCCTTGAGGATTAAAATAAAACGAGTTAATTTGTATAATTATGCACTTTCTAAGTCTTCTGTGTTTGGAAAGACAGTGGAAAGTCTCTCAAGCCATGCTCAGTATATGCAACAAAAGATTAAAAATAAAACTCTCCCACCCTTACGGATTGGAAAAAAAATTGCTTGATGATCAATTACTTTTTGTGTAGCCTTATGTAGCTATTGAGAAAATGTACTGCTTGACATTAATGTGTAACAAAACTTACATGGCCCACAATTCAAATCATTTCACTGCTGTAAATTGGGTAGGCAATGAAAAATTATTTTTTTTGTATTGGGGTTTAAGCCTAAAAAAATTAAAAATCTGTTTCTCAGGCCCTCCTGCATGGTCTTTTGGCTGCCGCATGCTAGTGTTGTGCGGTTTTAGTTTTCTTGTTTCGGTTCGGTTTCGGTTCGGTTTTTAAAAAACTTAGATGTGAGTCTTCCATGGAAGACGTGTGTTGCCTGCACTATATTTTAATATTTCTGACAGAATTCTAAGTGGAAAAGGGGCATAACTCTGGAAAAAATACAGCGGATCAAAAAATAAAATAGGAGGTGCACAATGCCATTATGTGATAAAGAATCACTGAAAGTTTCATCAAAATCCATTCATAGGTTAAAGAGGAGTGGCGGATAAGAGAAAGTGTGACGCGGACGACGCAAGACGACAAAAGTAATCCCTATATGTCGCTCCCCCACTTCGTGGGGCGGTGACACAAAAACTCGGTTTATAGGTCGGTTTTCGTTTTTTTATAGTAAGACATCTGCAGTTTCCAAGAGAAACTATGTAGTGTCGATATAATGCCCATACTGTCATCTTTTCAATGATGATTTAATTGGCAGTGACTAGCATTTGTGCTAAGTGTATAAATGGCAGGCATTATCAAAACAAAATAATATAAAAGAAAATAAAATGTAACAGTGTTTGTAGAATATCACCACTCACCAATTCTATGCACATGCCCCCCCCCCCCCCCCCCCCCCCCCCCCCCCCCCCGGTCTTTAAGTTCAGGCATAAGCGAGTCTATGATCTATGATGAATTGATATTAACACATGGGTGTGAAACCAGCTAATTCACAATTTCCCAGGGCTCTGTTCAGTGCTCACTCCTGGGTGGGGCCCTGGGCAGCCTAACAAAGTGACCCTACCAGGCATTGCAAATAATAACAAGCATTGCCAAGTGGGTCACCTAGACACCCATCCTAACATACCTGACAATGAACTGATGTATGGACTCTTTTCCATACATTTTCCATCATTTCATGTCAGCCTGGAATGGGAAAGGCATATTGTTTGTAGCTGGGTGGGCTTCAAAACGAACCACTTTACCAAATACCTATTGCCTATGTACCCCCCCCCCCCCCCCCACACACACACACCTCGCGCACGCAATGGTATTAACTCAACGGAATTGATTTCACAAATTCACTGGTGTACTGTTATATATTGCAACTTTTTTGCATTTGCCTCTTGCCATTCCACTTTCTATTTCTACCGTTGATTTGTTCCTTCGGTTGCCCCCCTTAAAATTAGTTGTGTGGGAATGCAACCATGGCACGTTGACAGCGATATTATGGAACGCAGCTTTTTCCCATGGATATGGACGATTCGGTCTTGGGACGTTTAGGCCTCGGGACGTTTTGGCCTTCATATATTGAACTAAATAGAATAAGAACTTGCGGTTTTGTGTTTTTAGTTGGCCGAAACTTTCAGAACAAATCGTCTCAGGTCGGAACGTCCCAAGTTTGAACCGCAAGGAAACCTCTTCCCGGATAAGCACATCAAGGGAGGCAACAGACTACATACAAAACACGTGGTGGGGAAACCTGTGACAAATGTTATTTTCGAAAACGACAATGAAATGCCAAGACCTTTTTCTGATATGATATTATTCACTGTCCAACAAATTGTAGATAAGTAATAAGTAGATAAGTCATTTTAATTAAACTGATTGACTATGTTAGACAAACCTGTTCAAAAACAAAGCCAATTGCACAAGGTATTTCCTGTAATCAGTGAAATGTAGGCGTGTTGGCTGTCTGTTTTGTCATTCTCACAGAAAACACAACCCATTTTTATGTCAACGATGTTTGATTGACAACTTGTCATACATCATTCTCGAGTGATCTGGACATGCTGGAGTGACCCCTTTACACCCAGAATGTGGCGTGCATTGACGACACTGTTATTTCCTGACAAAGCTCGACATTTCAGACATTGTTAGTGCAAACTGAATAAAGAAAACATCTCTTCCCGACATTTTTAGAAAAAACCGAAACCGTGCTCATTTACCAGTTACACAGTTTCGGTTTTCAAGCAAAACCGAAACCGACTTATAAAACCGGTTAACCATACAACACTACTGCATGCTCTCTTTTTATAACCAATGTAAACTTTAAAAACATAAAAATTAAATGGTTTATGTTTGATATTTTACCAAAGTTAAAAAAATTTAGCATTGCAAAGCCTTCTTGCTCTCAAGGAACAAGATACACCACCACCCATGCTATTCCATAGATTATGAGGCCTAAAACGTAAACCAAGAACATGAACTTTCGATGGCAAAGAAATAATTACAGAAATAAAAAATAAAATAAAAAACCGCTTGCCTGCATGCAATTTTACAAATAATGGCCTGAGAAACAGACGATCTACTTTGTGTGGCTTTACTGACACTTTCAACAGAAAGGGTCACCTCATGTCTCCATTGAGAAAATGACTTGAATGCTCATATTTACTTACTTCGCATCCTTGTCTTAGTTTGAAACCCTGCTCTTCTCTTGATATACCACCAATGACAGATACAGTTCTTAGACCTAAAGGCCCTCCAAACTTGGTTGACTCTTCTTCAATCTGCTGAGCCAGCTCACGAGTTGGAGCAAGAATAATTGCGTATGGTCCCTGATCAAAATCCTCCAGCCTGTGATATAATAGAAAAAAAAAACAATGTAATGTTTACAGCTGAAACTAGAAGTCCTGTCACAAGTAGTGCAGAAAATGGCCATAAGTTAATGTGCTCCTTACTGCAGAAGAATGAAGTAGTCTGAAAACACAAGAGCATTTGTGCTGTGCAATGCAAAATGTAATGTGCTGTTAGCGATGGTCAGTAGTGAAATTCCGATCTTGATCGATCAAACTGAAAGAAAATATTGAGACTACAGTATGTGGAGGGGGGATTACTAATAAATCGCTGTGGGATAGATTTTTCACTAAGTAATTATTAGTTCGCCTGACTTTCAGTCAGAGGAGCTATAGTGATCACTCACCATCCGTCGTTCATGAACATGGAGTTTGCGTCTTCCCCTCCCAAACCGCTGAACCAATTTAATTGATATTTGATAGTTTGTTATGACATCGCATTTTAATTTTGTTCAAATCAAGTTGCCTCACCCTCGGTAGGGCCACGCCCAAAAAGTGTGCTTAAATCTTAAAAAATTTTCTTCTCATCAACCAGCAACAGCAGAGACTTGATATTTCGTGTGCAGCTTCCTTTTGAGATGTAGACTCAGATTTGTTAAAGAGAAGTTCGAGGGGCTATATTTGCCTTCGTTATGGGAGGGGCAAGAATTTTCGCAAGGCCCAAAATTTCTATTTTCCAAACCGAGAGGCAGATTTTAACAAAATTTGATTTGAGGGCTTATGGGTCGTAAGTACTTAATCTATGCCAAAAGAAATTTTCCCATTGCCCCATGGGAACCACAGGAGCTAAAAATAGAAAAAAATTAAAACGCCCATACATGTATCTCCAAAACTGCACTGCACTGAGAATTCTTATTTGGTGTGAAGCTTCCTTAGGACATACAGAATGGAAAAAAATTGCTATCGGTTAAATACTGGGGTACTTTTTTGGGGACTTTGAAAAAGTGCTGAGTCAGCATTTTTTAACACTGTGGGTAATGGGAAAAACATTTAAGACTACATTTCTCCCAAACCACTGCTCCAAAAGCTTTCAAATTTCACATATAACATCTTTGGAAGATTGGAGTCTGGAAGGGTAACATTGCTTGTTCTTTTAGACCTTAGTGCTGCTTTTGACACGGTTTGTCATAAAACTCTGCTAGAGACAATGAATTCTGATTTTGGACTTAATGGTGTTGTTGCTAGCTGGCTATCATCATACCTCAAGAATAGACAGCAGCGTGTATCAATAAACGGTAATCTGTCAAAAGACTTCCATCTTGAATGTGGAGTCCCACAGGGTAGTTGCCTTGGTCCTGTTCTGTTTCTATTCTATATTTCAAAAATGTTCACCATCATTGAATCTCACCTGCCTGACGTCCATGGTTATGCTGATGACACACAGGTCTATTTCTCTTTTCGACCAACAATCAAGGATCAAATTAAAGCTCTAGAAACAATTGAATCCTGTATTTCGGACATTCGCACATGGATGGATTCAAACAAATTAATGATAAATGATGATAAGACTGAATTCCTAATAATTGGTTCACGACAACAACTCACTAAGGTTGACATCAATTCAGTGAAGGTAGGAGATTCTGCCATCAGTGCAAGTAACAGTGTATGTAATCTTGGTGCCTTCTTCGACTCTACAATGTCTATGGACAGACATGTTACAAATATGTGCAATAAGGCTTTCAGAGGTCTCTACAAAGTTAAACAGACAAGACAGTTCCTCACCAAAGACTCAACAAAAACCCTAGTTCATGCCTTTGTAACTTCACATTTGGATTATTGTAATGATTACTGTTCAACCTTCCACAATATCAGTACTCTCGCCTGCAGATGGTACTAAATGCATCAACCCAAGTGGTATGTAGGGTATCACGATCTCAACACATCTCTCCTGTTCTGAGGGATATGCACTGGCTGCCAGCCAAGTACAGAATAATTTTCAAAACTTTATTATTAGTTTTTAAGACACAAAACAACATGTCACCAGCCTACTTAGAAGAACTCCTTAATACCAAGAATGTGTGTCAATACAACCTGAGGTCCGATGGAAAATGCTGCTACATGTTCCAAAACATAGGTGTAAGACATTTGGAGATAGGTCATTCTCATTTGCTGGCCCTCACTTGTGGAATAATTTACAAGAACACCTAAAAAGACTGTCAAATGTCAACCTTTTCAAGAAAGATCTCAAAACATATCTGTTTCAAAAAGCCTATAAGTGATGTTTTGGACTGTAAGATACTGTATATATTCCGTTTGTATATTTGCACAAGCTCAGTAACATGTGCAGCGCCTTAGAATATGGTTCTATATCTTCTGAACTATAATTTTGGCGCTGTATAAATGTGTATATTATTATTATTATTATTATTATTAAATTAGAGCAGTATGAGGAATATTCTTTAAAAATCTTCTTTTTCAGATTTACCAAACAGAATCTTTCGATATTTGGTATGCAGCATGCTTAGGGGAGCGAGATTCAAGTTTGTTCAAGCCAAGTCCCTGGCTTCATATTTGGGCTCACTGTGGGAGCCCAAATTATAACTTAGTTCAAAATGAGGAATTTTCTTTAAAAATCTTCCTCTTCAGATCCAGCAGTCAGAATGTTTTTATATTTGGTATGCGGCATCTTTAGGGGGGGGGGGGGGGGGAGGGGGGGGATTCAAGTTTGTTGAAGCCAAGACCCTGGGTTCATATTTGGGCTCCCTATGGGAGACCGAATTACAACTTAGTTCAATATGAGGAATTTTTCTTTAAAAATCTTCTTCATATTCAGCGGTCGGAATGTTTTGATATTTGGCATGCAGCATCTTAGGGGGGCGAGATTCAAGTTTGTTCAAGTCAAGTCCCTGGGTTCATATTTGGGCTCACTGTGGGAGCCCGAATTATAACTTAGTTCAAAATGATGAATTTTCTTCAAAAATATTCTTCAGATCCAGCAGTCAGAATGCTTTCATATTTGGTATGCAGCATCCTTAGGGGGGTAAGATTCAAGTTTGTTGAAGCCAAGTCCCTGGGGTGATATTTGGACTCCCTGTGGGAGCCCTAATTATAACTTAGTTCAATATGAGGAATATTCTTAAAAAATCTTCTTCACATCCATCAGTCAGAATCTTTTGATATTTGGTATATAGCATCCAACTGGAGGTGAGATTCAAGTTTGTTCAAGCCAAGTCCCTGGGTTCATATCTGGGCTCCCTGTGGGAGCCCAAATTATTACTTAGTTCAATATGAGGAATATTCTTTAAAAAAAACTTTTTTTTCAGATCCACTGGTCAGAATCTTTGGATATTTGGTATAAGCTTTTCTTAGGAGGATCAGATGCAACTTGTTGAAATCAATTCCCTGGGTTGATATTTAGGCTACCATGTCAGGTGAGTACCCTCAGGCCCCATGGGGCCTCTTGTTTACAATTTCTGAGGACAAAACACAAGAAGCGCTTGCAAACTTCAAACACATGGACCACTGGTTTGCAATCCCTCGTCTATGTGATGAAAGTTAAAAAATTTATAGTAATTTATATATTTTTTATACTTACCAATGACCCAGACTTAGCTGGTGCTAACTCTTAAATTCTAGGGCCAAACACAATTTTTGCCACTCCCAATCCCCAAAATTTGCATCAAAATCCAAAAAATCCATGTCCTATGTGGTCCTCTATACTTTTATCCACTGTGCATGTGCAGTGTCAAGGAAGTACCGAAATTGGCACCAAATCCTCATTCTTACAACCAGTGCCTGGTAAGGTTTATGTAATCAGTGGGGAGGTATGAGTTCCCAACTCATGGGAGGGCCATCCCCGTCTGGGTCATTGGTAAGTATAAAAAATATATAAATTACAATAAATTTTTTAACATTTTTATACTGTACCAATGACCCAGACTTAGCTGAATAGAAAAAAGGCTGGAGGGCCTAGGACATGAAGGAAAATCCAATAGACTCAATTACATGTAAACAGAATTATCCCCTCAAGGAGAAAAGGAGAAACAGGCTTTACATGCATCTTTCTTGTTTATACCAAAAAAGAAAGGCACAATACCATTCCGTAATTGAGCACAATAACATCAATGATCTCTATTAACATCCAGTATAACCCATTATACTAATCTTTTTAAAGGAAAGCCAATAAATAAAGATAGTCCAGAGAATGAGACTCTTTATACTCATTTAAAAGTGTCCGAGGATTGTATATAAAACACTCGTATGACACGTGACATATACATATGCTTCACACCGAGCTACCCTTAAAAATATTACATAAATGAGATAGACATTAGCTTTACACTTTAAAACCATCCCAGCACCGACTGGGAATTACTGACTCCAGAGGAGGTATTCCCTTGTTGTCACTATAAAGCAGGTGATATAAGGGAACACCATCCCTCCCCCCCCCCCTCCCCCTTCCCCTTGCTCTGGGTCAAATACCCCAGAGCGAAGAGGGCAGCAGGACAGAGTCACTGCCGGAACAGTAAGCCTGCATAACTATAGTTGCAACTGTTTAGTGGACGACATTCTGAGCAACAGATAACGGACCTAAACAATGCAGGTCGTCAGAAATGGACTCAATATTTCTAAGGTAAAAATTTGTGAACGTGGAAGGCTGAGACCAATATGCAGCCTTCATCAATTGGTAATAGCAATACTATTAGCATAAGCCCAAGATGTAGAAAGCGCTTTTACTTCATGCGCCGAAATCTTAAGCACAGACTGCTGAGTTGAAGATAATTTTTCATCATAAGCAGTACAAATAGTTAATAGAATCAACCTTGCAATAGAATGGACCGTAATGTCCTTTCTATCTGGCAGCAGAGACAGAAAGAAACGCTTACGTCCCTCTCTGAAAACTCAGATCTACATTTGTAAATACGCAAAGCACTAACAGGACAGAGTAAAGGCCTACGTCCGTCTGAAGATGGAAGGGCCCTAACAACAATAGGTTCAGGGCACTTATTAGGAGCCTGATTCTTAGCGAAAAATACAACATTAGTAGTCAAGGTAATAGTATTACCTACACTACGATAGTGAGAATCATCCACAGACAGTGCATGAAGAGAAGAGAAGGCTAAGAGAAAAGCTGTCTTATAAGATAAGTATTTGAAGTCCACTATATCAAGAGGCTCAAATGGCGCTTCTTTTAGCTCACTGCTGGAACTATTGGCATAAGTGCAAGAAGTAGACAGCTCTCTTACTTCATGTGCCGAAATATTAAGCACAGACTGCTGAGTTGAAGAAAATTTTTCATAAGCAGTACGTAGAGTTAATTGAATCCCCCTTGCAATAGAATGGACGGTAATGTCCCTTCTATTAAGCAGCAGAAACAGAAAGAAATGTTTACGTCCCTTTCAGATAAACTCACATCTACTTATGTAAATACGTATAGCTCTAACAGGACAGAATAAAGGTCTATGTCCGTCTGAAGACGGAAGAGCCTTAATAACAAATAGGTTCCGAATACTTATTAGGAGCCTGATTTTAGCCAAAAATTCAATATTAGTAGTCAAGGTAATAGTATTACCTACACTACGATAGTGAGAGTCATCCACAGACGGTGCATGAAGCTCACTAACTCTTCTAGCAGATGAGAAGGCTAAGAGAAAGCTGTCTTATAAGATAAGAATTGGAAGTCCACTGTATCAAGAGGCTCAAATGGTACTTCTTTAGCTTTAGAAGAACCCAAGCTAAATTCCATTTAGGAATTAACCTAAGGGTTCTAGGTCTATTTATCGAAAAGTTTTTCACTAACTTAGATAAAGAGACATTAAATCCAATTTGTAAGCTATCATGATGAGCATAGGTATTCGATAGCGTAGACCCATAACCCTTAATAGTTATTGGCTGCAGTTTGATCTCGTCAAACAAGTAGACCAGAAAATCACCAATGTCTGGAATGGAGGGATCATAAATATCAACAGAATGATCCCTACACCAGCGAGAGAAAACCTTCCACTTAGCAGCATAATTTAGTGAAGAGGACGTCCTCCTACAGATAGAAATTGCATCCACTGCTCGTCCTGTAAAATGCTTGTCATGCAAGAAGGACCGCACAACGGAAATATGTGAAGGTTGATACCTTGCGGGTTGTGATGCAGTGTGCAGTGAGATTGCTTGATTTTAACAATATCTGTTGAATCAACGGAGCTGGAGGATAAGCGTATCCCATCATTCCGTCCCAAGAGATCGAGAGGGCGTCTACAGCAAATGCTCGAGGATCTGGGCATAGCGACACATACGTCTGCAGCTGATAGTTGAGATGCGTCGCAAATAAGTCTATCATAGGACGATCTCATTGGTAGCAAATCTGATTGAATACTCGTTTGTTGAGAGTCCATTCTGATGGCAACATACGACCTTTCCGAGAAAGGGAGTCTGCTATAACGTTCAGACTACCCAGGATATGACGGACCGACAGAAGAACCTGATGCTCTAGGACAAACAGAAGGATTCTTTCCGTTAAGCTGAACAACAGAATGGAATGAGTGCCTCCTTGGTTCCGAATATACGCTACTACTGTCGAATTGTCGGACAGAATTTGAACATGCGAATTCTGAATAATGGTCATCCAATGACGTAGTGCAAGCCAAATTGACATCATCTCTTGATGTTTATGTGTTTGTTTAGGAACTGCGGATCCCAAAGACCCTGGCACCTCGAATCTGTTGGGCTCAAAGTTGCGCCCCAACCTGTTTGACTGGCATCTGTCATTATCGTAAAAATCGGATCCGGCAGTTGCAGTGGTACTCCCAGAGTTAACCACTGAATATCTACCCAAGTCTAAATCACTTGTTTTTCACTTGTTTCGACAAGACAATGTTCGTTTCGAGCGAATGAAGCTTCACACTCCAATTCTGAGTAAAAAATATTTGGAGTGGACGAGTGCGTAATTGCCCCATCGCAATAAGATCCACGCCGACTCCGCACAAACCTATCAGTCGCATGAATTCTCTCGCTGTTACTACATCTGAGTGAAGACAAAAGCGAGCATAACAACTGACTAATTTCGCTCTGGTTAACGGCAGACGAACCAGATTGTTGTGCGTCTTGAAGCTCATTCCCAAGTAGGTTAATGATTTGGATGGCACTATATCTGACTTCTTTTCATTTACTATGAAACCGAGACGTCGGAGCAGTTGAAGCAGACTGTGAACATCGTTCTGAAACGTTAACTTGTTGCCGTACCTCTGAAGAATGTCGTCCAAGTAGGCCGATGTTACCGCAGATGAATGAGCTCGGAAATGAGTCATTACCGGGTTCATTATTCGAGTGAAGGCCCAGGGCGCTAGATTCAGACCGAAGCACATTGCTCGGAACTGAAAAACGACCCCTAATGCTGCGAAGCGAAGGTACTTTCTAAACGCCAGATGTACGATGACGTGAAAGTACGCATCCTTGAGATCTATGCTCGCAGCATAATCGTTCACTCGGATGCTCGCTCTGACCGACCGGATGGTCTCCATTTAAAATTTCGAAGCCACGATCAGCTTGTTTATCCATCTCAGATCTGTAACTGGACGAAACGAGTCGTCTGGTTTTGGAACCAGGAACAGGTGACTGTAGAAACCTGGAAATTCCTGGTTTTCTATGACCTCTATCGCATTTTTCTCCAGAAGAGATTGGACTTCTGATAGTTTGACGGAAGCTGAGTCCAACGTGGACTTCGAGTTAACAGAGGTTTTTCCTTGAAGGACAGTTTTAGAACTTCGGAAATAACCCTTGCACCCATGGGTCGTCCATAATTGACAACCAGTTGGTTAAGAATCTCAACAGCCTTCCGCCCACTGGAATGCAATAGAGGTTTAGACCATCACCTCCTGGACCTGCGAGGCTTGCGGGAGGAGAAACTACATCCTCCACGACCGCACCTCGCCCAGTCGACCTGGGGGGGGGGGATGCCTGACCAGTTGTCTCAGCCAGCATTACGACCCCTACCTGAGTCGCTACTCTGACGCTCTCTGGAGAAAGACATAGAGGCTTTCTTAGATCCTCTATAGGAACTTCCCTTGGACGTACTCGCCCCAGAAGTGCCTGCCTTACTCCTCTCTGCTGAGTCCGACTTTTTTGAAGCAGATTTAAAAAGCAGAGAATCCAAAGCTTTCTTAGTAATCTGATCATAGATTATAGAAAGCTTACCGTCGAAGAGAAGCTCTCCAGAGACCGGAGCGACTCGAAGAGAGTTTTTCACCTTACTATCCACTCTTGCTTTTCCTTCGAGACATAATGATAACACTCTGGTAAGGTGATCTGCATAAGATAAGGCATCTAAACTGATTCTGGTAGACGAGATTGTCGACTCCAGCGTACTGGAGTGAATCGACATAGACCCCGGCAATGACAACTCCAAGTCTTCTGCCTGGTCGTCTAAACGCAGAGGAACTCTCGGTACGCCCTGTCCTGCCATTTCAAATCTATTTCTATTATTGATGAAAGGCAGCTGTAGAGCATGAGACGATAAGAAAGTTAAAAAATTTATAGTAATTTATATATTTTTTATACGTACCAATGACCCAGACTTAGCTGGTGCTAACTCTAACAAAACCAGGGCCAAACACAAATTTTGCCCCCCAATCCCCAAAATTTGCATCCAAAACAAAAAGAAATCATGTCCTAAAGGACCTCCATACTACGCCTCTACTGCGCATGCGCAGTGACGCAGACGTCCAGAAATTGGCGCCAATTATCATTCTCACTGGCAGTGCCTGGTCAGCACTATGTACTCAGCGGGGAGGCAAGAGTTCTCAACTCCAGGGAGGGCCATCCCCATCTGGGTCATTGGTAAGTATAAAAAATATATAAATTACTATAAATTTTTTAACATTTTTATACTGTACCAATGACCCAGACTTAGCTGAATAGTAAACAGGCTGGAGGGCCTAGGACATAGAGGAAAATCCAATAAGCTCAACAAAAAAGTAAAGAGGTAACCCCTTAAGGAGAAAAGGAGTATTAGGCTTTACATGTATCTTTCTTATTTAATATTAAATTAGAAAGATACACTACCCTTAATAATTGAGCACAATAACATTCATGTTCTCTATTAACATCCAGTATAACCCTTATACTAATTATTTTTAAAGCAAGCCAATAAATAAAGTAGTCCAGAGAATTGAGACTCTTTATAGTCATTTAAAAGTGTCCGAGTATTGTATATTAAAGCCCGTTTGACACTTGACATATACAAATGCTTCACACCGAGCTACACTTTAAAAATAAGACATGAATGAATTTTAACATTAATATTACACTTTAAAACCATCCCGGAAGCGACTCAGAAATACTGACTTGGAGGAGGCATTCCCTTGCTTTTCACTATAAAGCTGGTGACCTAAGGGAACACCCGCCCCCCCCCCCCCTTCCCCTTGCCCTGGGTCAAATAGCCCAGAGCGAAGAGGGCAGCCGGACGGAGTCACTGCCGGAACAGAAAGCCTGCATAACTATAGTTGCAGCTGTTTAGTGGACGACATTCTGAGCAACAGATAACGGACCTAAACAATGCAGGTCTCCAGAAATGGACTCAATATTTCTGAGATAAAAATTCGTAAATGTGGATGGCTGAGACCAATAAGCAGCCTTCATTAAATCTGTAATAGCAACACTATTAGCATAAGCCCAGGAAGTAGAAAGAGCTCTTACTTCATGAGCAGAAATTTTAAGCACAGACTGCTGAGAAGAAGATAAATCTTCATAAGCAGTACGGATAGTTAATTGAATCCATCTAGCAATAGAATGGACTGAAATGTCCTTTCTATTAGGCATCAAAGACAGAAAGAAACGTTTCTGTCCCTTTCTGATAAACTGAGATCTCTGTTTATAGATACGTAATGCTCTAACAGGACAGAGTAAAGGCCTACGCCCGTCTGAAGACGGAAGAGCCTTAATAACAATAGGTTCCGGATATTTATTAGGAGCCTGATTCTTAGCTAAAAAACCCACATTAGTAGTGAAGGTGATAGTGTTCCCAACACTACGATAATGAGAATCATCCACCGATAGTGCATGAAGCTCACTGACTCTTCTAGCAGAAGAGAAAGCTAAGAGAAAAGCTGTCTTATAAGATAAGAATTTGAAATCTACTGTCCCAAGAGGTTCAAATGGCTTTTCCTTCAATTTAAGAAGAACCCAAGCTAAATTCCACTTAGGAATTAATCGAAGAGTTCTGGGTCTATTTATCGAAAAGTTTCTAACCAACTTAGATAAAGAGACATTAGATCCAATTTGTAAACTATCATGATGTGCATAGGTATCAGATAACATAGATCTATAACCCTTTATAGTAACAGGCTGCAGTTTGATTTCGTCAAACAAGTATACTAGAAAGTTTGCAATGTTTGGTATAGAGGGATCGAATATATCTACAGAATGATCCCTACACCAACGACGAAAAACCTTCCACTTAGCCGCATAGTTTAGCGAAGAGGAGGTCCTCCTACAGTTAGAAATCGCGTCCACTGCTCGTCCTGTAAAGTGCTTGCCATGCAAGAAGGACCGCACAACGGAAAAACGTGAAGGTTGAGACCTTGCGGGTTGTGATGGAGTTGGCGCGATTTCCCCTGCGAAAGAAGATCCTCCCGTGGAGGAAGCTTCCGCGGTAGGTCCCACAACAGACACCTGAGTAGATTTATCCACGGTCTCTGTGGCGACAGAGATGCTACCAACAGAATCTTGCATTGAGATTGTTTTATCTTTAGCAATACTTGTTGAATTAACGGCGCTGGAGGATACGCATATCCTATCATTCCATCCCAAGGGATCGACAGAGCGTCTACTGCAAATGCTCTTGGATCCGGACACGGAGACACATACGTCTGCAACTGATTGTTGAGATGTGTCGCAAATAAGTCTATCATTGGCCGTTCCCATTGGTAGCAAATCTGATTGAATACTTGTTTGTTGAGAGTCCACTCCGACGGCAACAAGCGACCCTTTCGTGAAAGGGAGTCTGCTAGCACATTCAGACGACCCGGTATGTGACAGACCGAAAGAAGAACGTGATGTTCTAGCGCAAACAGAAGGATTCTTTCCGTTAGATTGAACAACGGAACTGAATGAGTGCCTCCCTGATTCCGTATATACGCCACTACTGTCGTATTGTCGGATAGGATTTGGACATGAGCATCGTGAATAATGTCCATCCAGTGATGTAACGCAAGCCAAATTGACATCATTTCCTTGATGTTTATGTGCTTGCACAGGAATTGCGGATCCCAAAGATCCTGGCATCTCGAATCCGTTGGGATTAATGATGCACCCCCAACCTGTTTGACTGGCATCCGTCATAACGGTAAAACTCGGATCCGGCAACTGCAGCGGAACTCCCTGAGTTAACCACTGAATGTTTGCCCAAGTCTGAATCTCTTGTTTCACTTGATCTGACAAGAGAACGTCTACATCGAGCGAATGAATTTTCACACTCCAATTCTGAGTCAAGAAAATTTGAAGAGGACGTGTGCGTAACCGCCCCATCGGAATGAGATCCGCGGCGGCTCCGCACAGACCTATCAGTCTCATAAATTCTCTCGCCGTGACTTTGTCTGCGTGCAGACAATAGCGAGCGTAACAACTGACTAATTTCGCTCTGGTTAACGGCAGACGAACGAGATTGTTGTGCGTCTCGAAGCTCATTCCCAGATGAGTGAATGACTTGGACGGCACCAGATCCGACTCCTCCTCGTTTACTATAAAACCGAGACGTCGGAGCAATAGAAGAAGATTCTGAACATCGTTCTGAAGCGTTAACTCGTTGCCGTACCTCTGAAGAATGTCGTCCAGGTAGGCCGACGTTACCGCAGACGAATGAGCTCGGAAGTAGATCATTACCGAGTTCATTACCCGAGTGAAAGCCCAGGGTGCTAGATTCAATCCGAAGCACATCGCCCGGAATTGATACACCACTCCTAGGACTGCGAAGCGTAGATACTTTCGGAATGTCGGATGTACCATGACGTGAAAAGACGCATCTTTGAG
The DNA here is from genome assembly GCA_031216915.1 of Pictodentalium vernedei. Classification (NCBI taxonomy): domain Eukaryota; kingdom Metazoa; phylum Mollusca; class Scaphopoda; order Dentaliida; family Dentaliidae; genus Pictodentalium; species Pictodentalium vernedei. The sequence continues at coordinate 81,114,430 of CM062288.1, read as the reverse complement.
ATCTATGCTCGTTGCATAATCGTTCACCCGAATACTCGCTCTGACCGATCGAATCGTCTCCATATAAAACTTCGGAGCGACGATCAGCTTGTTTATCCAGCTCAAATCTATGACTGGACGGAACGAGCCGTCTGGTTTCGGAACCAGAAACAGATGGCTGTGGAATCCCTGGTTTTCTACGACCTCTACCGCGTTCTTCATTAAAAGAGACTGCACCTCTGATAACAGAGCATCTCTTTTCTGCGGATTTGACGGAAGATGAGTCCACTTTGGACTTCGAGTTAATGGAGGCTTTCGTTTGAAGGATATCTTTAGACCTTCTGAAGTCACTCCTCTCACCCAAGGGTTGTCCGTAATTGACGCCCATTCTTGTGAAAAGCTCGACAACCTTCCGCCAACCGGAACGCGATAGAGGTTTAAGCCATCACCTCCTGGACCTGCGAGGCCTGCGGTAGGAGAAACCACGTCTTCCACGGCCCGCACCTCACCCCGTCGACCTCGGGGCGTCCGACCGATTGTCCCGGCCTGAAGGACGTCCCGAACGAGAGTCGCTATCCTGACGGTCTCTCGAATAAGACCAAGAGGACGCACCGGAACCTCTATAGGAACCTCTCTTGGGCGCATTAGACCCAGAAATGCCTGTCTTATTCGTGTCTGCTGTATCCGACTTCTTACGAGCAGATTTGAACAACAGAGAATCCTTAGCTTTCTTTGTAATTTTATCATAAATAGCGAAAAGCTTGCCGTCAAAGAGAAGTTCTCCTGAGACCGAAGCGACTCTAAGAGAGTTCTTCACCTTAGAATCCACTAGTGTGGATGTAGCTAGGGCTGCGTCACGTCTAACCAACTCCAGATTTGCCACTGAAAGGGCGGAGTTACACGTGGAATAAGCTACTGCCCTTGAAAGAAGTCTTAAAGAGGATTGTATATCCTGAAACTCTTTCCCCTGAAGGCGCAGTGATAACGCCTTAGTAAGGTGATCTGCGTAAGATAAGGCATCTAAATTGGCTCTGTTAGACGCAATAGCTGTTTCCAACACCGCGGTTGGAATAGAAGCTGACGACGGTAATGATAGCTCTAAGTCTTCGGCCTCGTCGTCCATACGCAGAGGAACTCTCGGTATACCCTGTCCTGCCGTATCGAATTTATTCCTTGCATTAATGAAAGGCAGGTTGAGAGTATTAGCGGTCAAGAAACCTGCTTTCCCCGTCCTGGAAGCAAGTTTAAATATAGCGTCGTTCAATAATTCAAATGTTCTTGCAACATTATTGGACTGCGACGGAAACTCGGGAGCGATGTCCCTGAACCGCTCAAAAAATTCAGAGTCCAATGACGCTATAATTCTCTTGTCCGGAACCGCAGCAGTCTGGCCCGACGGAACAACTTGAGGGAGAAAGTGCCGAATGAAGTCCACGGCAGCTTTATGTTGTTCCGAAAGGGATAGCTCCAAGTCATCCGTATCCCTTTCACCATCCGGTCGGACCTCATGATGTTCCCAGTCGTCCGCCTCCGATGCTTCGGCGGAGCGTACCGACCCAGCGCCGTCGGATAATTCTCGATCCGACACCGTTTCTGTCGGCTGCTGGGATGCTGCGATAAGCTGTGCTATCTGCACAAGAATGTCCGGCGTCGAGACCTGCGGAGGCGCAGTCTTTCGCTGCTTCGCCGAGGGCAGCTCCGCATCAGATGGCTCCCGCATACTTTTCCTATGCGAACGTCCGGAGTCCATCGGTCTCGAATCCCTGGCTGCCGGATGGTGTGACCTGGTCGCCGAAGAATCCTTGATCGGCGAAGCTGGTAATATATCGGCGGTCACGCAGCCAATGTGCGGTCGTGTGCACTGACGAGAAGAGGAAGCCTTAACAGTCTCTGCGGACTGCTTATACAACAGAGCGTCCCGAGCGACGGACGTATGCTCCGCTAAAGACACATTTTGTACCACAACATCTGGTCTCAGATGTTGTTGTACGAGAGAGGGGCCTCTCTCGCTCGCGGCCCGGCTGGACCTGGACGAGCTAGGAACCGGACTCAAAGGCTTCTTCCGTTCTCGCTTACTATCCGCCGTCACTGGGTGTGCATCTATTATGTTTATAGTGCTCGCATCACCCAAAACTTCCTCTTGGACCGCATCGGACGAACCTGGCTGCCGAACCATTCGGTGAATGGACGCTACACCGGGCGAGCTAGCGGACGACATTTGTCTAATCTCCATGAGCACTTTTGCCGCTAGCTCTGAATTCATTTGTGACGACGGACGCACACTTGTAGAAGATAACATGGAAACATCACCCTGTTCTGGTTCCTCTGAAATAGAAACTGAGAGAGTAGAGTGACCTTGCGGAGAAAGAGCCAGCATCGCCCTTTCTCCAGAAACAACATATCGTGACACACGTTTCCAATGTTTCTCATCCCAATATTCACATATAGGACAGGGATTAATGCGAGAACACTGACTACAATTAATACAATGATCATGAAAGTCAGAGGAAGATTTCTTCCTATTACAATTTGAACAACGTCCCTTCATTGTGAAAGAACAACAAAAAGTCCTAGTTACTCGCAAAAACCCCTGACACAAAGATACATAATAACATGATCCATTAATAAATGAAAAAACAATTGCAAATCAAAATAATTTTGAAAAAATATTTTTTCAGCGAAAGCCCAAGTTGCTGAAAAGTAACGTTGAGCCCCGATGGATCCGATGGCAAAGTGTGGTCAAAAATTTTAAATTTATATTAAATAATTAATGAGACACTTACGGATAATATAAATGTATCTTATAGTGAGATAAACTACAGCAAAGGCAAACAGCCCCCCTCAAAAAAGGCTGTTGCCAATGTAAACAAACAGTGTAAAAACACCAGAAAACATGACTCCAGGCACTGAAAAAACTGGCCCGGAATCAGTCATCAAATTACACTCTATCTGATGCAAAACAGAGACTCCCAGGGGAGAATCTGCAGAACATCAGATGGAAGATGCAGAACACAAACGTTATACACCCATGGGTGAAAACGTAACTATGGGGAAAATAACAGAAAACATTCTGTAACCAAGCAACTCTCCCAGGAAATTTTAGAAATGAAATTTCTCAAAAATATGCCAAAAGCATGGGAGAATTGCAAGGGGGGACTTTAGAAGGCTAGGGGAGAGGAAACACTGAATAAGCAGTGCAACATTTAGCAAGAATGACAACAAGAGGCCCATGCCTCGAAAATAGGCAACTTAACATAATTTCATCAAAAAATTTTAAGTACAGCCCTGATTATTTTTTGTCACTTCTTTTTCCTCTCCTCCTTCTATCCTCCTTAGAATCACATTTTCTCCAAAAATTACGTGTCTGGCATCCTTTAAACTGAGATTTACAAGCACAAAGATCAGTGAGATGTTGACTGATGAAGGGCCAAACAGAGAATGATAATTGGCGCCAATTTCGGGACGTCTGCGTCACTGCGCATGCGCAGTAGAGGCGTAGTATGGAGGTCCTTTAGGACATGATTTCTTTTTGTTTTGGATGCAAATTTTGGGGATTGGGGGGCAAAATTTGTGTTTAGCCCTGGTTTTGTTAGAGTTAGCACCAGCTAAGTCTGGGTCATTGGTACAGTATAAAAATATGGATTTGCCAGTCTTAGAGGCTAGCTTGAATATAGCGTCATTAAGAAGTTCAAATGTCAGCGTGACAATACTGGACTGGGTCGGAAACTCAGGTGCAATGTCCCTGTTCCGGCCGAATGTGTCCAGTGACGCTATCAGTCTTTTATCAGGTAACGCAGCATTTTGGTCCGGAGGAACAACTTCTGGAAGGTGTTGCCGGATGAAATCTATGGCCACCTTATGTTGTTCGGAAAGGGAAAATTCCAGCTCCGCTGATTCCCTTTCGGATGGTTCCCTTTCACCATGACACTAGACCACATGAGAATCTCATTCGTCCCTTTCTGGCAGGACCGGCATGGACCTCTTACCACTAACAATATACCGTGACACACGTCTCCAACGGTTGTCATCCGAATTGGCACACCCTGAGCAAGAATTAGTGTGAGTACACTGACTACAACAAATACAATGAACATGAGAATCAGAGGAAGACTTCCTCGATTTACAATTTGAACAATATTCTTTCATTTTGAAAAAAATATTAAACAGTCATCGTACTTGCACTAACCCTTGAAAACAAAGATACATAATAATAATAATCCATTACAAACATTTCGAAAAATAATTCAAAAGAAAAATTTTTCCGAAAAAATTTCAAGATGAGCCCAAGTTCCCAATGGGAACAATGAGTCCAAATGGATCCCAAAAAAGCCTAAGTGTGGACAAAAATTTTAAAACATATCTAAAAATTAATGCTACACTTACGGACAATATTAATGTATCTAGCTATGAACAGAATCAAAAAGAAGACAAGGAATCACTGTCAGAAGAAACCGTTGTCAACGTAAACAAAAGTGAATAAAAACCAGAAACAAGACTCCAGGCACTGAAAATATGGCCCGAAATCAGTAACCAATTTTAAACACTATCCGATGTAAAACAGAAGCTTCCAGAGAACAAACTGCAATATATCAGATGGTAAATGCATGACCAAAACGCCTAACCACCCCTAGGGTGAGGACGTAACCATGGGGAAAAACAGAATAAACATTCTGTTACCAAGCCAAAAACTCCCAAGAAATTTCAGTAAAAAAATTACAAAAATTATGCCAAAAGCATGGGAGAATCGCAAGGGGGGTATAAAGGAAAAGGAGAGAGGAAACACTGAACAAACTGTGGAAATTTCATAACAAGAATGTAAACATCAGGCCCATGAATCAAAATTAGGGAACATGAAATAATTTTGCATAAAAATTATAAGTTACAGCCCTGAACACATCCTTCCACTGTTTCTTCCTCTCATCCTCTTATTTCATCCTTAGATCCACCATTTCTTTCATGATTTTGTGTCTGGCATCATTTTAACTGAGATTATAAGCACAGATATCAGTGAGATGTTACTGATTGAAGGGCCAAACAAAGAATGAGGATTTTGCGCCAATTTCGGTACTTCCTTGACACTGCACATGTGCAGTGGATAAAAGTATGGAGGACCACATAGGACATTGATTTTTTGGATTTTGATGCAAATTTTGGGGATTGGGGGCAAAATATGTGTTTGGCCCTAGAATTTAAGAGTTAGCACCAGCTAAGTCTGGGTCATTGATACAGTATAAAAATATTTGCAAGTGTTTCTTGTGCTGTTATAAACAATTATAAACACTTTTCAAGTGAGGAATATATGGTACTGTGATTAAGTTGTAATCCACTCTCTTCATTCTGTATGTGCAGTCAAATTTTAATAGCTATTTATGTCATTACATGTACATGTATCCCAGTAGAGGTTAGGAATGATGTTAATGATCTCTATTTACTAGTATAGAATTGTACAGAGTTAGGCATGCTGTTTTTTTCACAGAATCGGGTTACATTAATGGTGCAGTTTGACAGGGACAAAAGTGCACTTACTCAGTGCTCTATTACTTTGGAGCCCACTTAATTGGATATCTCTTAACTGAATAACCCTGTTAATTGAATATAATTTCCCAACACAAGACCATTTACCATACCTCCAGTACAAATTTGACCTATTGATTGAATATAGGTTATAGAGTAAACTCCTTTTAATTGAAAAAAAAATCTTGCAATGTGTCGAGAAATTACCCTGACTCTCCCCAGTTTTCCTTTGTTTATAGACTTATTTGGCCTCAGTATATCCAATACAGGCATTTAATCTATTATATCTTGTTTGACACAGCTCATGGAGCTCTGTCAAACAAGATATAATAGAATAAATGCTAAGTTTATCTGTAGAATATAGGAAAGTGACACCATCCCTGTTAATTGAATACTCCTGTTAACTGAATAATTTTCATTGGCAAAGTGGTTATTCAATTAACAGGGTTCCACTGTACTTCAAAATAGTGCACAATACAGTGACAGGATTTCTAGTTTCACCTGTACATGCATAAAGAATGTATACAGACATTCGATTCTGAGGCACCCAACTGCACCACTGCAGGTCTGCATTCGAAAAGCAGTGAACAAAGCATCTTGTGACTTTCTTCATGTAAATTTTATTTTAATGTGGTAGACAGAATCGCATCTTGGCATTATAAGTGCTAGCAGCTAGCCATCCGGATAACATTACATGAGAACTGACTTTGAGTGACCAAGTAACTTATTTTCCACTTGTCAGTAAGCACAGTGTCGCAGGCAACATGAAAAATATTATGTTGTCAAGACAGCTTTATTTCATTACAATATTATCATTCAACAAACATGTACAACTCATAGCGAGCCGTTTGATCCAAATCTTCATGATTTTTGTGTGATTTTTAATAAAGTGAAATCCGGCCACTAAGGTTATGCTTTGATCCTGAGCATGACTCAATCATGCTCTCAATAGAAAGCATAAACTCAGTGGCTGGAATCTTGAGTGCAGTTGGAAAATTTGTGTGGAGAAAATTATCACTGAAGGCCGAGAAACATGAGAAAAGAAAAGTGTTAGCCGATACGAAACTCAGTTCCATAAGTGACATATTTAATTTTTATCACATATCTGTACATACAGATATGAGCTCAATTGAATCCCAGTAGTTGAACAAGAGCAAAATGGCACATCGGGATTCAAAATCAGGTGCACATATTATTGTACTCCTGCATTTTTCATAATCGAAAGTCTGTGCACGTGAAGGGTGTGTGGTTGGTTTGGGTGTTATAAAGAGACATTTTCTGAAATCATTTAAAAATGTTCATTTAGGCCTAAAAAAATAAAAGATCTGTTTCTCAGGCCCTCCCGCATGGTCATTTTGGCTGCCGCATGCTCTCTTTTTATAACCAATTTAAACTTTAAAAAAATTAAAATTAAATGGTTTATGTCTGATATTTTACCCAAGTTAAAAAAATTGATGAATTTGTTCCTTGAGTGCAAGAAGGCTTTGCAATACTTTAGCATTGCAAAGCCTTCTTGCACTCAAGGGATGAAATACACCACCACCCATGCTATTCTGTAGATTATGAGGCCTAAAACTTGAACCAAGAACATGAACTTTTGATGGCTAAGAAGTAATTACTGAAATAAAAAATAAAATAAAAAACCGCTCGCCCGCATGCAATTTCACAAATAATGGCCTGAGAAACAGAAGATCTACTTTGTGTGGCCTTACTTATTTATTTATTTTTGTTAATTTATCCATTGAATTGTGGTATGACACTTTTATAGTGTCACTTCTTCACTGTTGGAGAATCGGTTTCCAGCGAAATCCTCCTATGGATTTTAATTCAAAACGCTAAAATTTTGTTCATATGTTCCGGTAGGGTCTCTTGATGTGCATAAAGCTTTTGGAATTTTTATTTGGCCCCATGTGGCACCCATAGTGCCACTTTCATCATTAGAGAATTGGTTTCTGGCAAAAGACTCTTAGGGGTTTTAATTCGAAACGTTGAAAGTGTGTTCATATGTTCAGGTAAGGTCTCTAGATGTGCATAAAGGTTTCAGAATTTTTATTCCACCCCATGTGGCACCCGTAGTGCCACTTTTGTCATTAGAGAATCGGTTTCTGGTGAAAGGCTCCTAGTGCTTTAATTCGAAAAGTTGAAAGTGTTTTCATATGTTCTGGTAGGGTCTCTACATGTGCATAAAGGTTTCAGATTTTTGATTCAGCCTCATGTGGTGCCTGTAGCACAACTTTTTCCGTTAGAGAATCGGTTTCCGGCGAAAGGCTCATTGGGGTTTTAATTCAAAACATTGAAAGTGTGTTCATATGTTCCAGTAGGGTGTCTAGATGTGCATAAAGGTTTCAGATTTTTGATTCACCCCCATGTGGCACTCGTAGCACCACTTTTGCCATAGAGAATTGATTTCCGTCAAAAGGCTCCTAGGGGTTTTAATTTGAAATGTTGAAAGTGTTTTCATGTGTTCTGGTAGGGTGTCTCGATGTGCATAAAGGTTTCAGATTTTTGATTCAGCCTCATGTGGTGCATGTAGTGCCACTTTTCTTGTTAGAAACTTAAAAAATTTATAGTAATTTATATATTTTTTATACTTATAAATGACCCAGACTTAGCTGGTGCTAACTCTAAAATATTTAGGGCAAAACGCAAATTTTACCCCCAATCCCCAAAATTTGCATCTAAAACCGAAAAGTTAAAAAATTTATAGTAATTTCTATATTTTTTATACTTACCAATGACCCAGACATAGCTGGTGCTAACTCTTAAAATATAGGGCCAAACACAAATTTTGCCCCCCAATCCCCAAAATTTGCATCTAAAACCAAAGAAAACATGTCCTGAAAGGCCCTCCACACTTCGCCTCTACTGCGCATGCGCAGTGTCAAGGACGTTCCAAAATTGGCGCCATTAATCATTCTAATAACCAGTGCCTGGTAAGCGCTATGTACTCAGCGGGGAGGCAAGAGTTCCCAACTCCTGGGAGGGCCATCCCCGTCTGGGTCATTGGTAAGTATAAAAAATATAGAAATTACTATAAATTTTTTAACATTTTTATACTGTACCAATGACCCAGACATAGCTGAATAGTAAAAAGGCTGGAGGGCCAAGGACATACAGCAAAATGGAATACGCTCAATAATATAAAATAGAGTCATCCCCTGTAGGGAAAAAGAAGTAATAGGCCTTACATGTATCTTTCTTATTTATGATAAATTAGAAAGATACAACACCTTCCAAAATTGAGCTTCATACATCCATGTACTCTATTAATATCCAATATAATCCTTATACTAATAATTTTTAAAGTAAGCCAATAAATAAAGTAAGTCTAGAGAATAGAGACTCTTATACTCCTAAAAGTGTCTGAGGATTGCATAATCATGTCCGTTGACATATGCAATAATCAAAAGCTATACTTTAAAAACTAAGACTTGAATGAATTTTAAAAACATAAACTTCTCACTAAACAACCATCCCAATAACAGCTCAGAATTACTAACTCCGGAGGAGGTATCCCCTTGTTTTCATAGTAAAACAGGTGACCCAAGGGAACACCCTCCCCCCCCCCCCCCCCTTTTTCTTGCCCTGGGTCAAATAGCCCAGAGCGAAGAGGGCAGCAGAACGGAGACACTGCCGAAACAGACAGCCTACCTAGCTATAGTAGCAACTGTTAAGTGAATGACATTCTGAGCAGTAGATAATAGACCTAACAATAGAGGCCTCCAGAAATGGACTCGATATTTCTGAGATAAAAATTCATGAATGTGGATGGCTGAGCGCAATGAGCAGCCTTCAAAAATCTATAATAGCGACACTATTAATGTAAGCCCAAGATGTAGAAGAACTCTTACTTCATGAGCCGAAATCTTAAGCACAACTGCTAAGTCAATGATATACCATAAGCAGTACCGATAGTTAATAGAATCCATTAACAATAGAATGGAGCGTAACGTCCTTCTACTAGGCATCAAAGACAGAAGAAGCTTACGCCCATAGTAATAAACAGATATCTGTTTATAAATACATAAACTTTACCCGGAAAGAGTAAAGGCCTATGCCCGTACGAAGACGGAAGGACCTTAATAACAATAGGTTCCGGATATTAGGAGCCTAACTCTTATGCAAAAATCCAACCTAAATAGTAACGGAAGTAGTGATTCCGAAACTACGAAAGTGAAAATCATCCATCGATAGTGCATGAAACTCACTGACTCTACAGTAAAAGAGAAACCAACAGAATTACTGTCTAAAAGGTCAGAATTTGAAAACTACTGTTTCCAGAGGCTCAAATGATTACTTAGCTAAATAAGAACCGAAGTTAAAATCCATATAGGAATTTAATCTAAAGATTCTAAGTCTATTTATCAAAAAGTTACTAACTGACTTAGATAAAGAGACATAAGACTCAATTGTAAACTATCCTAGAGTGCATAGGTATGAGGTAACATAAACCTATAACCTTAATAATAATAGGCTGTAGTAGATCTTGTGAAACAAGTATACTAAAAAATTGCAATGAATAGTATGGAGGGATCAACAATATGAACATAATGATCCCTACACCAACGACGGAAGAGCCTCCACTTTAGCCGCATAGAATAGCGAAGAAAAGGATCTCCTATAGTAAGAAATCGCGTCCAAAGCTCGTCCAGTACAATGCTTACAATGCAATATGGACCACACAACGGAATACATGAAGGTTGCGACCTTGCGGGTTGTGATAAAGATGACACGATTTACCCAGTGAAAAAAGATCCTCACATTGAGGAAGATTTCACATTAAGTCCCACAGTAGACAAGAGAGTAAATTACCCATGATCTCTGTGAAGATAGAGATGCTATCAACAGAAATGTATTGTGGTTGTTTATCTTAGCAATACCTGCTGAAACAACAGCGCCGGAGGATACGCGTATCCTATCATTCCGTCCTATAGATCAATAGAGCGTTAACAACATTAGCTCAGAGATCTGGACAAGCCAACACATACGTCTGCAATTGATTAGCAAGCTGTGTCGTAAATAAATCATCATTGGGCGCTCCCACAGATAGCAAATCTGATTGAATACTTGTTTGTTGAGAGTCCATTCTGACAGCAACAAGCGACCCCTAAGTGAACGGGAGTCCGGTAAAACAATCAGACGACCCGGAATATGACGGACCAAAACAGAACTTGGTGTACTATAACCAACAGACGGATTCTTTCCATTAAATTGAATAACGGAAACGAAAGAGTGCCTCCCTGGTTCCGGAGATACGCCACTACTGTCGAATTAACGGACAGGATTTGGGCATGCGTTTCTGAATAATGTTCATGCAATGACATAAAGCAAGCCTAAAAAACATTATTCCGCGGAAGAAAATTGGTTGCTAAGAGACTGCGGAACCCAAAGACCCTGGCACTTCGAATCCGTTGGGATCAGGATCATATCCCAATCTGTTTGACTGGCAACCGTCATAACAGCAACACTCGGGTCCGGCAACTGCGGTGGCACTCTCTGAGTCAACCACCGAATGTTTGCCCCAGTCTGAATCTCTTGTAACACTAGATAGACAAGAGAACGTGTAAATAGAGCAATTCATGGATTGCCGAAAAGTTGCCGTCGAAGAGAAGCTCCTCCGAGAACGAAGCGACTCTGAGAGAGTTCTTAACCTTACTATCCACACGTGTGGATGTAGCAAGGGCTGCGTCACGTCTAACCAACTCCAATCAGCCACTGAAGGGCGGAGTTATACGTGAACAAACTACTGCCCTCAAAAGAAATTACATTGAGAATAATATCCCGTAAATCTTTTCTTGAAGACGTAATGATAACGCCTCAGTAAGGCGGATTACGTATGATAAAGCGTCTAAGTTAAGTCTACTATACATCATGTTGTTTCCAACATTGAAGTTGGAAAAGACATAAACGGCGAAAAAGAATATTTCCAGTCTTTAACCACACCGTCTAGACGCATATGAACTCTCGGTATGCCCTTCTCTGCCAAAATAAACTATTCGTATAAATGATAAAACGGCAGAAATGAGCAACGCGGACAAGAAACTAAACTATCATGCTTGGTAGCAGGCTTGTATGCATATATAGCGTCGAAAAATAAAACACATGTTGTAATGACATTATTGGACTGCGTCGGTAAGTCAGGGACAATGTCCCTGAACCGATCGAAAAATCCGAGTCCAATGACGCTATAAGTCTCTTATCCAAGATCGCAGCAATGAAGTCCGAAATAACAATCACTGGAAGATAATGCCAGAAGATATAAAAGGCAGCTTCCGATACTACTAAAGGAAAAACTCGAAATCTTTCGAATCCCTTTCGCCATCCTGTCGGACCCTATAAAGCGTTCGGCCTCCGTACCTGATGCAACCGCGGACCGCACCGACCCAGCGCCGTCGGATAATTCCTGATTCGACCAAGAAACTGTCAATTGCTGGGATGCTGCGAAACAACTGTGCTAACTCGGATAGCACGTCCATCACTGAGGCCTGAGGAGAAGCGGTCCTACAATGCATTGCCGCTGGAAGCTCCGTGATCGTTACCCCGTGTATACTACCAATATGCGAGCGAACGGAGTGTATAGGCCTCGTGTCCCTTGGCTACCGGATGGCGTGACCTATTCGCCGTGGAATCACTGAATGACGAAACTGATCGGATACTCGAGGTCACGTAGCCAATGTGCGGTCGTGTGCCCTGCTGTGAGGATGAGGAAGCATTAAGGACAGTCTCTCGGACTGTCAATATAACGGAGCGTCCCGACCGAGAGACATATGCTCCGAATGTAAAATATCTGAACCACAACATGCGGTCCCCTATGTTGTTGGACGAGAGAAGGACATATCTCGCTCACAGCCCGGACGGACCTGGACAAGCCAGGAACCGGACTAACAGGCTTCCTCCGATCTGTCCTCAATCTGCCGTCACTGGGTGAGTACTAAAGTAATTAAAGTGCTCGCATCACCCAAATCTCCTTCCTAGACCGCAACGGACGAACCCGGCAGCCGAACCATTCGATGAATGTACGCTACACCGGGTGAGCTAGCGAATGTCACTCCGTAGGCGACAGACATATTCCATGAGCACTTATTGCCGCTAGCTCTTCATTAACTATGACGACAGAGGCACACTTTTGAAAGACATCTCCGTAACTTTGCAAACAAGAAACCAGAAATGCTTGGTTATAGCAAGCATATAATAATAATATATATAGCGTCGTTCAATAATTCAAAAGTTTGTGTGACATTATTGGACTATGTCGGAACTGAGGGACGATGTCCCTGAACCGAACCAAAAATTTCTAAGTCCACCGACGCTATCAGTTTCTTATCCGGCATCGCAGCATTCTGGTCCGACAAAAGAAGCTGTAGAAGACCAAGTCAGATGACATACACAACAGCATATGTTGTTTCGAAAGGGAAAGCTCGAAATCCTCCAAATCCCTTTCGGTATCCCGTCGGGCCGGATGAAATTTTCGGACGTCCGTACCCACTTCCGCGGAGCGTCCCGACCCAGCATCGTCGGATAAAAAATATGCGACAGATTCAGTTGATGCTGGGATGCTGCGATAAACTGTGCTATTTAGGAAAGCACGTCCGTTCCCGAGGCCTGTGCAGTTGCGGTCTTACGATGCATTGCTGCCGGAAGCTCCGTGTACGTTGACTCCCGCACACTTCCTATGCGAACGTCCAGAGTCTGCAGGCCTCGTGTCCCTGGCTACCGGATGGTGTGACCTCGTCGCCGATAATTCTCTGACTGGCGAAGCTGACTGGATATCCGTGGTCATGTAGCCAAGAGCGGTCGTGTGTGCAACTATGAGAATGAGGAAGCCTTATTGACAGTCTACTCCGGACTGGTTATATGTCGGAGCGTCCCGAGCGACGGACGTATGCTCCGAATGCGAAACATTTTGTACCACAACATCTGGGGCCAGATGTTGTTGTACGAGAGAGGGGCCTCTCTCGCTCGCCGTCCGGATGGACCGGAACGAGCTATGAACCGGACTAAAAGGCTTCCTCCGTTCTCCCTCCGATCCGCCGTCACTGGGTGTGCATTAGGTTGATTTATAGTGCTCGCATCACCCCAAAATTCCTTCTAGACCGCAACGGACGAACCCGGCTGCCGAACCATTCGGTGAATGGACGCTACACCGGGCGAGCTAGCGGACGTCAAAGGCCGTCGAACCTACTAGGGTCCTCTTAGGCAATTGGCGTATTTACATGAGCACTTTTCCGCTAGCCCTTCATTAATTGTGACGACGGAGGCACACTGTTGGAAGACATAACAGATACATCACCCTAATCTTGATCGTCTGAAATAGAAATTGATAAAGTAGAGTGACCCTGCGGGGAAAGGACCGGAGTGTCCAATTCCCCAATAACATACCGTGACATACGCTTCCCATATTGTCATCGAAATCATACGATACAGAACAGGAGTTGATGCGAGTACATTGACCACATATAGAATGATTATAAAGTCAGAGGAAGACTTCCTCTTATTACAATTGATCAATATCCTTTCAATGTGAAAAGAAAACAAGTCCTGGTACTCGCACAAACCCCTGGCAATCAAAATACATAATAATAATATGATCCATTAATATAGAAAAAATAATTGAAATCAAAATATTTTGAAAAAATATTTTTTCAGAACAGCCCAAGTTTCTGAAAAGTAAAGTTGAGCCCCAATGGATCCCAAGCCTAAGTGTGGACAAAAATTTTAAAAATATTTTAAACAATTTATTCAACACTTACGAACAATAATAATGTATCTAGTTATGATTAAAATAACATCAAGATATTATTTTCCAGAAATCCCCCCCTCACACAGAGGGCTGTTGTAAATGTAAACAATGAGTGTAAAAACACTAAAATAAGACTCCAGGCACCCAGGCCCGAAATCAGTTACCAAAAATACACTATCTGATGCAAAACAGAGACTTCTAGGGAAGAAACTGCAGAACATCAGATGGTAGATGCAGAACACAACGCCTAACCACCCGTAGGTGAAGACGTAAACATGGGGAAAAGAACAGAATTCATTCTGTTATTCAGCTAAAACTCCCAAGAAAATTTAGTAATAATAATTACAAAAACTATGCCAAAAGCATGGGAGAATAGCAAGGGGGGACTTAAAGGACAGGGAGAGAGGAAAACACTTAAAAAACAGTGTAACTAAATAATCAGAATGACAACAAAATGGCTGCTGCCTCGAAAATAGGTAACTTAACATAATTTCATTAAAAAATTTTAAGTTACAGCCCTGATAAAATTCTGTCACACATTTTTTTCCTCTCCTCCTTCTCTATCCTCCTTAGAATCACCATTTCACTAATATTTATGTGTCTGGCATCATTTAAACTGAGATTTACAAGCACAAAGATCAGTCAGATGTTAACTGATGAAGGGCCAAACTTAGAATGATTAATGGCGCCAATTTCGGAACGTCCTTGACACTGCGCATGCGCAGTAGAGGCGAAGTGTGGAGGGCCTTTCAGGACATGTTTTCTTTGGTTTTAGATGCAAATTTTGGGGATTGGGGGGCAAAATTTGTGTTTGGCCCTATATTTTAAGAGTTAGCACCAGCTATGTCTGGGTCATTGGTACAGTATAAAAATTTACATGTCCTATATGGTCCTCCAAACTTTTACTCCACTGCGCATGTGCAGTGTCAAGAAGGTCTCGAAACTGCCGCCAAAAGTCATCTTACAACCAGTGCCTGGTAAGCGTTATGTATGCGGCGGGGAGGCAAGAGTTCCAAACTCCTGGGAGGGCCATCCCCGTCTGGGTCATTGGTAAGTATAAAAAATATAATAATAATAATAACTCTTTGGCCAGCCGCTGATTTGTCGCGGTCCTCATAAGAGAAGGCCATCATTCCCCCTGCACCCCACCCCCTCTTCCCCTCCTCTCCTCCCAGCATTCAGATATAAACTGCTTAATAGTGTCCCTCACTTCCTCTTTTTCAATTTCTTCAATAAGCATTCCTACCCTCTCCCTCGTGTCCCCCTTCAGTCATCTATCCTTTGTTTCTTCACTCCACTTCTGCATTATTCTTCCAGTAAATTTTATTCTATGAGGTATATACTGTGGGCATTCCAAGAGAAAATGTTCCAGGGTCTCCACTACTCCAGAGTGGCACATTTGGCATCCCTTTTCTCCATCTCTCCCAATTTTCCCCCGAAGCTCCAGTGATCTTGATCTCAGTTTGAACAGCAGTGACCCTCCAAAGGTGCCATCTAGGTACTTCTCAAAAGCTGGCTTTTCATTATATTGTAACCCCTGCAGTGATCTTTTCACGCTAACCCCTGCTCGCCAGTTTCGATTGCAATCTTCCATGACTCTCTCTTTGACAAACCTTTTGCCTTCTTTCATTCCTACTTCTATGTTTGTGACCTCTATAGAGTAATTGTCCATTAGTTCCCTCACATGTTTTGACCACCCCGTATCTATATTAGAATTCCAAATGGTATCGAGCATCAGTTTGCACCACCGGTTGTCAGGCAGGTTTCTCAAGTAGTTAAAGTAACACAGTTTTCCCAAATCTACCCTGTCCTTGATTTTCATCCACCCAAGCTCCCCCCTTACTGCTTCCAAAGCTGCAGCATTACTCGACCCTGTTATATATAAATTACTATAAATTTTTTTAAGATTTTTATACTGTACCAATGACCCAGACTTAGCTGAATAGTAAAAAGGTTGGAGGGCCTAGGACATAAGGAAAATCCAATAGACTCAATTACCTATAACAAACCTATCCCCTCAATGAGAAAAGGAGAGACAGGCTAAATGTATCTTTCTTATTTGTATCAAAAAAGAAAGACACAATACCAATCTGTAACTGAGCACAATAACATCTAGTAAAACCCTTTATACTAATATTTTTTAAAGGAAAGCCAATAAATACGGGAGTCTAGCAAAATGAGACTCTTTTTACTCATTTAAAAATGTTCGAAGAATGTATATTAACGCCCAATTAATCATGTGATATATACAGATACTTCAAACCAATCAACACTTAAAAAAAAAAATATTACACAGATGAGTAAACATAAGCTTTACCCTTTAAAATCATCTCGGAACTGACTCGGAATAACTGACTCCAAGGGAGGTATTCCCTTGCTTTACACTATAAAGCAGGTGACCCGAGGGAACACCCACCACCCCCCCCCCCCCCCTTTCCCAATGCCCTGGATCAAATACTCCAGAGCAAAGAGGGTAGCAGGACAAAGTCACTGCCAGAACCGAAAGCCCATACACATATAGTTGCCACTGTTTAGTAGACAACATTCTGAGTAAAAAATAACGGACCTAAACAATGTAGATCTGCAGAAAGGACTCAATATTCTCAGATACAAAATCGTGAAAATGGAGGAGGGCTAAGACCAATATGTAGCACTCATTAGATCTGTAATATCAACATTATTAGCTCGAGCCTATGATGTAGAAGAACTCTTACTTCATGAGCTTAAAACCAATGTACAGACTGCTGAATGAAGATATAATCATTAGCAGAACTGATAGTAGATTGAAGCCCTCTGACAATAGAATGGACCGCAATGTGGAGGAAGCTTCACGGCATGTCCCACAACAGACGCCTGAGTAAATTAATCCTCAGTCTTTGTGGATGTAGAGAAGCTACCAACAGAACTTGCATTGAAATAATTACATTGAGCAATATCTGTTAAATCAACGGCATTGGAAGATACATATAACTTATTATTCCGTTTCACAAGATCGATAGAGCATTTACTGCAAACGCTCGAAAATTCAAACATTGTAAAACATACATCTGCAAATGATTGTTGAGATGCATCATGAAAAAGTCGATCATTGGCCGCTCTCCTTGGTAGCAATCTGATTAAATACTGGTTTGTTGAAAATCCATTCTGGTGGCAACAAACGGCCCCTCCATGAAGGGAGTCCGCTAATACATTCAGACAACCCGGAATATGACCGACGAATAGAAGAACTTGATGTTCTAGTACCAACTGAAAGATTCCTTCCATTAACATGAATAACAGGATGGAATGAGAGCCTCCATAATTCCGAAAATACGCTAATACCGTCAAGTTTTCGGACAGAATTAGCATATGAGCATTCTGAATAACATTCATCAATAACGTAGCGCAAGCCAAAATGACATCATTCTTGATGTTTGTGCGCTTGATAAGGAACTATGGAAACAAAAGACCCTGGCACTTCAAATCCATTGGGTTTAATAAAACTACCCAAAGTGTTTGACTGACATCCGTCAAAACTGTAAAACTCGGATCCGGCAATTGCAGTGGATCTACTTGAGTTAAGCACTGAAAACTTGCCCAAGACTGAATCTCTTATTCACTTGATTTGACAAGAAGATGTCCGTATCGAGCGAAATAATCTTCACCCTCCAATTCTGAATTGAAAGAAATTTGGAAAGGACAAATGCGTAACTGCTTCATTGGAATAAAATCACGGCAGTTCCGCACAACGTATCAGTCACATGAGATCTCTCGCTGAGACCTTGTCTCAGCGAAGACAATAGCAAGTATAACAAATGATTAATTTCGAGCTGGTTGACGGCAGATGACCAAGAATGTTATGCGTCTCGAAGCTCATCCCCCTGCTGGGTAAATGACTTGGACGAAACCAAATCCGACTTCTCCTCGTTTACTTATGAAACCGAGACGGATCAATAGAAGCAGAATCTGCACATCGTTCTGCGTCTGGTTAACGGCAGACGAACAAGAATGTTATGCATCTCGAAGCTCATCCCCCGGTGGGTAAATGACTTGGACGAAACCAGATCCGACTTCTCCTCGTTTACTTATGAAACCGAGCCGTCAGATCAATAGAAGCAGAATCTGCACATCGTTCTGAAGCGTTAACTCGTTACCACACCTCAGAAGAATGTCGTCCAGGTAGGCCGACATTACCGCAGATGAATGAGCTCGGAAATGAGTCATTACCGAGTTCGTTATTTGAGTGAAAGCCCAGGAACTAGATTCAGACCGAAACACATTGGTCGGTGCTGAAACACAATTCCTATGATAAAGAAGCAAAGATACTTTCTGAATGCCTGATGTACCATGACGTGAAAGTATGCAACTAGAAATCTATGCATGTAGCATAGTCGTACACCTGAATACTCGCCCTGACCGATCAGATGGACTCCATATAGAAACTTGGAGCCACGATCAGCTTGTTATCCAGCTCAGAATATGAGTGGATGGAATGAGCTGTCTGGTTTTGGAACCAGAAAAGGATGGTTGTAGAAGCCTGGAAATTCCTGGATTTCTACGATCTCTATCGCGATCATTCCAGAAGAGACTGGACTTCTGATGGAAGCGAGCGGCTATCCTACTGACTGACGGAAGCTGAGTCCAACTTGGACTCCGAGTTAACAGAGGAATTCGTTTGAGGAACAATTTAATCCTTCCGAAATCACCCCTTGAATACAAGGGACGTCCATAATCTGATCCCAAATCATTGAGAAACTCGACAGTCTTCCACTCACTAGTACACGATAGAGGTTAAAACCATTACCTCCTGGTCCTGCGAGGCTTTCGGAAGGAGAAGCCATGTCCTCCACGGCCCGCACCTCGCCTCGTTGACCTAGGGGCGTCTGACCGGATGTCTCGGTCAGAATTATGGCCCCTATCTCAGTCGCAACCCTGACGGTCTCTAGAATAAGACCTAGAGGATGCATAGGAACCTCTATAGGAACTTCCCTTGGACGTATTCGTCCCAGAAGTGCCTGTCCTACTCTTCTCTGCTGAATCCGACTATATGGAAGCGAATTTAATAGCAGAGAGTCTAAAGTTTTCTTAGTTAACTGATCATAAACTGCGGAAAGCTTGCCGTCAAAGAAAACTCTCCGGAGTGACTCTGAGAAAGTTTTTCACCTTACTATCTACATGTGTGGATGTAGCCAGGGCCGCATCACATCTAACCAACTCCATATTGCCACTAAAGGACAGAGTTTTACGTGAGGCCCTTGAAAGAACTCTTAAGGAGGTTGTACATCCTAGAATTCTTTTTCCTTGAGACGTAATGATAACGTTCTGGTAAGGTGATCTGCGTACGATGATGCGTCTAAGCTGTCCCTGCTAGACGATATTGTTATTTCCAACATCGTGGTTGGAATTGACATAGATGACAGTAAAACAATACTAGTTCCTGACCTGGTCATCTGGACGCAGAGAACTCTCAGAATGCTCTGTCCTGCCATTTCAAAATATTCAATGAAATGATGAAAGGCAGATGTAGAGCATATTGCCGATAAGAAACCTGACCTGCCCATTTAGGTAGCAAGTTATATAAATATAGCATCATTCAACAGATCAAATGTCCGTGAAACATATCTGGACTATGTCGGAACTGAGGGATGATGTCCCTAAACCGATTAAGAATTCTATATCCAGTGGCGCTATCCGTTTCTTATCCGGCAACGCAGCATTTTGGTCCGGAGGAACAACATCCGATGATAATGCCGGATGCACTCTACAGCAATTATGTTGTTCCGAAAAGGGAAACTTAAAAAATTGATAGTAATTTATATATTTTTATACTTACCAATGACCCAGACATAGCTGGTGCTAACTCTTAAAAATATAGGGCAAACACAAATTTTGCCCCCCAATCCCCCAAATTTGCATCTAAAACCAAAGAAATCATGTCCTGAATGGCCCTCCATACTTCACCTCTACTGCGCATGCGCAGTGTCAAGGACGTCCCGAAATTGGCGCCATTAATCATTCTTACCATCAGTGCCTGGTAAGCGCTATGTCCTCAGCGGGGAGGTATGAGTTCCCAACTCCTGGGAGGGCCATCCCCGTCTGGGTCATTGGTAAGTATAAAAAATATATAAATTACTATAAATTTTTTAAGATTTTTATACTGTACCAATGACCCAGACATAGCTGAATAGTAAAAAGGCTGGAGGACCCAGGACATAGAGGAAAATCCAATAAGCTCAACTATATAAAATAGAGTCATCTCCAGGAGGAGAAAAGGAGAATTAGGCTTCACATGTATCTTTCTCATTTATGATAAATTAGAAAGACACAATACCTTCTATAATTGAGCATCATAACATCCATATTCTCTATTAATATCCAGTATAATTCTTATACTAATTATTTTTAAAGTAAGCCAATAAATAAAGTTAGTCCAGAGAATTGAGACTCTTTATACTCTTTTAAAAGTGTCCGAGGATAGTATAATAATGCCCGTTTGACACGTGACATATTCAAATGCTATACTTTAAAACTATGACATGAATGAATTTTAAAACATAACTTTTCACTTAAAAAACCATCCCAGTAACAGCTCAGAATTACTGACTCCGGAGGAGGTATCCCCTTGTTTTCATAATAAAACAGGTGACCTAAGGGAACACCCTCCCCCCCCCCCTTTTTCTTGCCCTGGGTCAAATAGCCCAGTGCGAAGAGGGCAGCAGGACGGAGTCACTGCCGGAACATAAAGCCTACATAGCTATAGTTGCAATTGTTAAGTGATCGACATTCTGAGCAGCCGATAATGGACCTAAAAAATGCAGGCCTCCAGAAATGGACTCGATATTTCTGAGATAAAAATTTGTGAATGTGGATGGCTGAGACCAATATGCAGTCTACTTTAAATCTATAATAGCAACACTATTTACGTAAGCCCAAGATGTAGAAGAGCTCTTACTTCATGAGCCGAAATCTTAAGCACAGACTGCTGAGTTAAGGATAGATTATCCTAAGCAGTACCGATAGTTAATTGAATGCATTTAGTAATAGAATGGACCGTAATGACCTTTCTATTAGGCATCAGAGCCAGAAGAAGCTTTACGTCCTTACTGATAAACTGAGATCTGTTAATAAATACATAAAGGTCTATCCGGACAGAGTAAAGGTCTATGCCCGTTTCAAGATGGAAGGACCTTAAAAACAATAGGTTCCGGATATTTATTAGGAGCCTGATTCTTAACCAAAAATACAGCATTAGTAGTAAAGGTAATAGAGTTTCCGATACTACGAAAGTGAGAATCGTCCACCGATAGTGCATGAAGCTCACTGACTCTTCAGCAGAAGAGAAGACTAAGAGAATTGCTGCCTTAAAAGGCCAGAATTTGAAACTACTGTCTCAAGAGGTTCAAATGGTTGCTTTAGTTAATAAGAACCCAAGCTAAATTCCGTATAGGAATTAATCTAAGGATTCTAGGTCTATTATCGAAAAGTTTCAAACTAACTTAGATAAAGAGACATTAGGCTCAATTGTAAACTATCGTGGTGTGCATAGGTAACAGATAACATAGACCTATAACCTTTAAAAGTAACTGGCTGCAGTTGATCTCGTCAAACAAGTATACTAGAAAGTTTGCAATGTCTGGTATGGAGGGATCAAAAATATCAACATAAAGATCCCTACACCAACGACGGAAGACCCTCCACTTTAGCCGCATAGTATAGCGAAGAGGAGGTCCTCCTACAGTTAGAAATCGCGTCCACTACTCGTCCTGTACAATGCTTGCCATGCAAGAAGGACCGCACAACGGAATACGTAAAGGTTGAGACCTTGCGGGTTGTGATGAAGTTGACATGATTTCCCCAGCGAAAAAAGATCCTCTCGTGGAGGAAGATTCCGCGGTAAGTCCCACAGCAGGCATCTAAGTAAATTTATCCACCGTCTCTGTGGAGACAGAGATGCTACCAACAGAATTGTATTGTGAATGTATAATCCTAGCAATACTTGCTGAATCAACAGCGCTGGAGGATATGCATATCCTATCATCCCGTCCTACTAGATCGATAGAGTGTTAACTACATATGCTCGGGGATCCGGACACGGTGACACATTCGTCTGCAATTGATTGGAGAGTCCTGGAATTCTTTCTCTTGAAGACGTAATGATAACGCCTCAGTAAGGTGGTCTATGTATGATAAAGCGTCTAAGTTAAGTCTTTTAGACATCATTGTCGTTTCCAACGTCGTGGTTGGAACTGACATAGACGGCGAAAAAGATAATTCCCAGTCTTCAGCCTCGCCGTCTTAGACGCATAGGAACTCTCGGTATGCCCAGTTCTGCCAATAAAAATTTATTTTCCTAGAATTGATGAAAGGCAGAATAGAGCATTGCGGACAAGAAACTAGACTAGCATGTTTGGTAGCAAGCTTATATATAGCGTCGTTCAATAATTCGGATGTTCTAATGACATTATTGGACTGCGTCGGCAACTCAGGGACAATGTCCCTGAACTGATCCAAAACTCTGTGTCCAATGACGCTATTAGTCTCTTATCCAGCATCGCAGCAATGTAGCCCGACGGAACAACCTCTGGAAGATAATGCCGGAAGAAATGTATGGCAGCTTCTGTTGTTCCGAAAGGGAAAGCTCAAAATCGTCCGAATCCCTTTCGCCATCCTGTCGGACCCTATGAAGTTTTCGGTCGTCCGTACCTGATGCAACAGCGGAGCGCACCGACCCAGCGCCGTCGGATTATTCCTGATCCGACCGAGAATCTGTCGTTTGCTGGGATGCTGCGATAAGCTGTGCTATTTTGGATAGCACGTCCGTCACTGAGGCCTGTGGAGAAGCGGTCTTACGATGCCTTGCCGCTGGAAGCTCCGAGTTCGTTACCCCGTGCATACTTCTATTATGCGAGCGACCGGAGTGTACAGGCCTCGTGTCCCTTGGCTACCGGATGGCGTGACCTGTTCACCGTGGAATCACTGAATGACCAAGCTGGCTGGATACTCGAGGTCACGTAGCCAATGTGCGGTCGTGTGCGCTGCTGTGTGGATGAGGAAGCATTATCGACAGTCACTCGGACTGTCTATATAACGGAGCGTCCCGAGCGGCGGACATATGCTCCGAATGCGAAATGTCTGTACCACAACATCCGGTCCCATATGTTGTTGTACGAGAGAGGGACCTCTCTCGCTCACCGCCCTGACGGACCTGGACGAGCTAGGAACCGGACTAACAGGCTTCCTCCGATCTCTCCTCTAATCCGTCGTCACTGGGTGTGTACTAAAGTCTATTATAGTGCTCGCATCACCCAAATCTCCTTCCTAGACCGCAACGGACGAACCCGGCTGCCAAACCATTCGATGAATGGACGCTACACCGGGTGAGCTAGCGAATGTCAACTCCGTCGATCCTACTAGGGACCTCTTAGGCGATTGACGTATTCCATGAGCACTAATTGCCGCTAGCTCTTCATTAACTATGATGACAGAGGCACCCTTTTGAAAGACATCTCAGTAATTTTGCGAACAAAAAACCAGACATGCTTGTAAATAGCAAGCATATAAAAAATATATATAGCGTCGTTCAATAAATCGAAAGTTTCTGAGACATTATTGGACTGTGTCGGAACTGAGGGACGATGTCCCTGAACCGAACCAAAAGTTAAAAAATTTATAGTAATTTATATATTTTTTACACTTACCAATGACCCAGACTTAGCTGGTGCTAACTCCAACAAAACCAGGGCCAAACACAAATTTTGCCCCCCAATCCCCAAAATTTGCATCCAAAACAAAAAGAAATCATGTCCTAAAGGACCTCCATAGAACGCCTCTACTGCGCATGCGCAGTGACGCAGTCGTCCCGAAATTGGCGCCAATTATCATTCTTACTGGCAGTGCCTGGTCAGCGCTATGTACTCAGCGGGGAGGCAAGAGTTCCCAACTCAGGGAGGGCCATCCCCGTCTGGGTCATTGGTAAGTATAAAAAATATATAAATTACTATAAATTTTTTAACATTTTTATACTGTACCAATGACCCAGACTTAGCTGAATAGTAAACAGGCTGGAGGGCCTAGGACATAGAGGAAAATCCAATAAGCTCAATTATAAATAAAGAGGTAACCCCTTAAGGAGAAAAGGAGTATTAGGCTTTACATGTATCTTTCTTATTTAATATTAAATTAGAAAGATACACTACCCTTAATAATTGAGCACAATAACATTCATGTTCTCTATTAACATCCAGTATAACCCTTATACTAATTATTTTTAAAGCAAGCCAATAAATAAAGTAGTCCAGAGAATTGAGACTCTTTATAATCATTTAAAAGTGTCCGAGTATTGTATATTAAAGCCCGTTTGACACTTGACATATACAAATGCTTCACACCGAGCTACACTTTAAAAATAAGACATGAATGAAATTAAACATTAATATTACACTTTAAAACCATCCCGGAAGCGACTCAGAAATACTGTCTTGGAGGAGGCATTCCCTTGCTTTTCACTATAAAGCAGGTGACCTAAGGGAACACCCGCCCCCCCCCCCCCCCCTTCCCCTTGCCCTGGGTCAAATAGCCCAGAGCGAAGAGGGCAGCCGGACGGAGTCACTGCCGGAACAGAAAGCCTGCATAACTATAGTTGCAACTGTTTAGTGGACGACATTCTGAGCAACAGATAACGGACCTAAACAATGCAGGTCTCCAGAAATGGACTCAATATTTCTGAGATAAAAATTAGTAAATGTGGATGGCTGAGACCAATAAGCAGCCTTCATTAAATCTGTAATAGCAACACTATTAGCATAAGCCCAGGAAGTAGAAAGAGCTCTTACTTCATGAGCAGAAATCTTAAGCACAGACTGCTGAGAAGAAGATAAATCTTCATAAGCAGTACGGATAGTTAACTGAATCCATCTAGCAATAGAATGGACTGAAATGTCCTTTCTATTAGGCATCAAAGACAGAAAGAAACGTTTCCGTCCCTTTCTGATGAACTGAGATCTCTGTTTATAGATACGTAGTGCTCTAACAGGACAGAGTAAAGGCCTACGCCCGTCTGAAGACGGAAGAGCCTTAATAACAATAGGTTCCGGATATTTATTAGGAGCCTGATTCTTAGCTAAAAAACCCACATTAGTAGTGAAGGTGATAGTGTTCCCAACACTACGATAATGAGAATCATCCACCGATAGTGCATGAAGCTCACTGACTCTTCTGGCAGAAGAGAAAGCTAAGAGAAAAGCTGTCTTATAAGATAAGAATTTGAAATCTACTGTCCCAAGAGGTTCAAATGGCTTTTCCTTCAATTTAAGGAGAACGCAAGCTAAATTCCACTTAGGAATTAATCTAAGAGTTCTAGGTCTATTTATCGAAAAGTTTCGAACCAATTTCGATAAAGAGACATTAGATCCAATTTGTAAACTATCATGATGTGCATAGGTATCAGATAACATAGATCTATAACCCTTTATAGTAACAGGCTGCAGTTTGATTTCGTCAAACAAGTATACTAGAAAGTTTGCAATGTCTGGTATAGAGGGATCAAATATATCTACAGAATGATCCCTACACCAACGACGGAAAACCTTCCACTTAGCCGCATAGTTTAGCAAAGAGGAGGTCCTCCTACAGTTAGAAATCGCGTCCACTGCTCGTCCTGTAAAGTGCTTGCCATGCAAGAAGGACCGCACAACGGAAAAACGTGAAGGTTGAGACCTTGCGGGTTGTGATGTAGTTGGCGCGATTTCCCCTGCGAAAGAAGATCCTCTCGTGGAGGAAGCTTCCGCGGTAGGTCCCACAACAGACACCTGAGTAGATTTATCCACGGTCTCTGTGGCGACAGAGATGCTACCAACAGAATCTTGCATTGAGATTGTTTTATCTTTAGCAATACTTGTTGAATTAACTGCGCTGGAGGATACGCATATCCTATCATTCCGTCCCAAGGGATCGACAGAGCGTCTACTGCAAATGCTCTTGGATCCGGACACGGGGACACATACGTCTGCAACTGATTGTTGAGATGTGTCGCAAATAAGTCTATCATTGGCCGTTCCCATTGGTAGCAAATCTGATTGAATACTTGTTTGTTGAGAGTCCACTCCGACGGCAACAAGCGACCCTTTCGTGAAAGGGAGTCTGCTAGCACATTCAGACGACCTGGTATGTGACGGACCGAAAGAAGAACGTGATGTTCCAACGCAAACAGAAGGATTCTTTCCGTTAGATTGAACAACGGAACTGAATGAGTGCCTCCCTGATTCCGTATATACGCCACTACTGTCGTATTGTCGGATAGGATTTGGACATGAGCATCGTGAATAATGTCCATCCAGTGACGTAACGCAAGCCAAATTGACATCATTTCCTTGATGTTTATGTGCTTGCACAGGAATTGCGGATCCCAAAGACCCTGGCATCTCGAATCTGTTGGGATTAATGATGCACCCCAACCTGTTTGACTGGCATCCGTCATAACGGTAAAACTCGGATCCGGCAACTGCAGCGGAACTCCTCGAGTTAACCACTGAATGTTTGCCCAAGTCTGAATCTTGATCTGACAAGAGAACGTCTACATCGAGCGAATGAATTTTCACACTCCAATTCTGAGTCAGGAAAATTTGAAGAGGACGTGTGCGTAGCCGCCCCATCGGAATGAGATCCGCGGCGGCTCCGCACAGACCTATCAGTCTCATAAATTCTCTCGCCGTGACTTTGTCTGCATGCAGACAATAGCGAGCGTAACAACTGACTAATTTCGCTCTGGTTAACGGCAGACGAACGAGATTGTTGTGCATCTCGAAGCTCATTCCCAGATGAGTGAATGACTTGGACGGCACCAGATCCGACTTCTCGTTTACTATGAAACCGAGACGTCGGAGCAATAGAAGAAGATTCTGAACATCGTTCTGAAGCGTTAACTCGTTGCCGTACCTCTGAAGAATGTCGTCCAGGTAGGCCGACGTTACCGCAGACGAATGAGCTCGGAAGTAGATCATTACCGAGTTCATTACCCGAGTGAAAGCCCAGGGTGCTAGATTCAATCCGAAGCACATGGCCCGGAACTGATACACCACTCCTAGGACTGCGAAGCGTAGATACTTTCGGAATGTCGGATGTACCATGACGTGAAAGTACGCATCCTTGAGATCTATGCTCGTTGCATAATCGTTCACCCGAATACTCGCTCTGACCGATCGAATCGTCTCCATATAAAACTTCGGAGCGACGATCAGCTTGTTTATCCAGCTCAAATCTATGACTGGACGGAACGAGCCGTCTGGTTTCGGAACCAGAAACAGATGGCTGTAGAATCCCAGTGATTCCTGGTTTTCTACGACCTCTACCGCGTTCTTCATTAAAAGAGACTGCACCTCTGATAACAGAGCGTCTCTTTTCTGTGGATTTGACGGAAGATGAGTCCACTTTGGACTTCGAGTTAATGGAGGCTTTCGTTTGAAGGATATCTTTAGACCTTCCGAAGTCACTCCTCTCACCCACGGGTCGTCCGTAATCGACGCCCACTCTTGTGAAAAACTCGACAACCTTCCGCCAACCGGAACGCGATAGAGGTTTAAGCCATCACCTCCTGGACCTGCGAGGCCTGCGGTAGGAGAAACCACGTCTTCCACGACCCGCACCTCGCCTCGTCGACCTCGGGGCGTCCGACCGATTGTCCCGGCCTGAAGGACGTCCCGAACGAGAGTCGCTATCCTGACGGTCTCTCGAATAAGACCAAGAGGACGCACCGGAACCTCTATAGGAACCTCTCTTGGGCGCATTAGACCCAGAAGTGCCCGCCTTATTCGTGTCTGCTGTATCCGACCTTTTAGGAGCGGATCTGAACAACAGAGAATCATTAGCTTTCTTTTTAATATTATCATAAATAGCGGAAAGCTTGCCGTCAAAGAGAAGTTCTCCTGAGACCGAAGCGACTCTAAGAGAGTTCTTCACCTTAGAATCCACTAGTGTGGATGTAGCCAGGGCTGCGTCACGTCTAACCAACTCCAGATTAGCCACCGAAAGGGCAGAGTTACACGTGGAATAAGCTACTGCCCTTGAAAGAAGTCTTAAAGAGGATTGTATATCCTGAAACTCTTCCCCTTGAAGGCGCAGTGATAATGCCTTAGTAAGGTGATCTGCGTAAGATAAGGCATCTAAATTGGCTCTGTTAGACGCAATAGCTGTTTCCAACACCACGGTTGGAATAGAAGCTGACGACGGTAATGATAGCTCTAAGTCTTCCGCCTCGTCATCCATACGCAGAGGAACTCTCGGTATACCCTGTCCTGCCGTGTCGAATTTATTCCTTGCATTAATGAAAGGCAGGTTGAGAGTATTTGCGGACAAGAAACCTGCTTTCCCCGTCCTGGAAGCAAGTTCAAATATAGAGTCGTTCAATAATTCAAATGTTCTTGCAACATTATTGGACTGCGACGGAAACTCGGGAGCGATGTCCCTGAACCGCTCAAAAAATTCAGAGTCCAATGACGCTATAATTCTCTTGTCCGGAAGCGCAGCAGTCTGGCCCGACGGAACAACTTGAGGGAGAAAGTGCCGGATGAAGTCCACGGCAGCTTTATGTTGTTCCGAAAGGGATAGCTCCAATTCATCCATATCCCTTTCACCATCCGGTCGGACCTCCCGATGTTCCCGGTCGTCCGCCCCCGATGCTTCGGCGGAGCGTACCGACCCAGCGCCGTCGGATAATTCTCGATCCGACACCGTTTCTGTCGGCTGCTGGGATGCTGCGATAAGCTGTGCTATCTGCACTAGAATGTCCGACGTCGAGACCTGCGGAGGCGCGGTCTTTCGCTGCTTCGCCGAGGGCAGCTCCGCATCAGATGGCTACCGCATACTTTTCCTATGCGAACGTCCGGAGTCCATCGGTCTCGAATCCCTGGCTGCCGGATGGTGTGACCTGGTCGCCGAAGAATCCTTCACCGGCGAAGCTGGCAAAATATCGGAGGTCACGCAGCCAAGGTGCGGTCGTGTGCGCCGACGAGAAGAGGAAGCCATAACAGTCTCTGCGGACTGCTTATACAACGGAGCGTCCCGAGCGACGGACGTATGCTCCGCTAAAGACACATTTTGTACCACAACATCTGGTCCCAGATGTTGTTGTACGAGAGAGGGGCCTCTCTCGCTCGCGGCCCGGCTGGACCTGGACGAGCTAGGAACCGGACTAAAAGGCTTCCTCCGTTCTCGTTTACTATCCGCCGTCACTGGGTGTGCATCTATTATGTTTATAGTGCTCGCATCACCCAAAATTTCCTCTTGGACCGCATCGGACGAACCCGGCTGCCGAACCATTCGGTGAATGGACGCTACACCGGGCGAGCTAGCGGACGACATTTGTCTAATCTCCATGAGCACTTTTGCCGCTAGCTCTGAATTTATTTGTGACGACGGACGCACACTTGAAGAAGATAACATGGAAACATCACCCTGTTCTGGTTCCTCTGAAATAGAAACTGAGAGAGTAGAGTGACCTTGTGGAGAAAGAGCCGGCATCGCTCTTTCTCCAGAAACAACATATCGTGACACACGTTTCCAATGTTTCTCATCCCAATGTTCACATATAGGACAGGGATTAATGCGAGAACACTGACTACAATTAATACAATGATCATGAAAGTCAGAGGAAGATTTCTTCCTATTACAATTTGAACAATGTCCCTTCATTGTGAAAGAACAACAATAAGTCCTAGTTACTCGCAAAAACCCCTGACACAAAGATACATAATAACATGATCCATTAATAAATGAAAAAACAATTGCAAAACAAAATAATTTTGAAAAAATATTTTTTCAGAGAAGCCCAAGTTGCTGAAAAGTAACGTTGAGCCCCGATGGATCCGATGGCAAAGTGTGGTCAAAAATTTTAAATTTATATAAAATAATTAATGAGACACTTTTGGATAATATAAATGTATCTTATAATGAGATAAACTACTACAAAGGCAAACAGCCCCCCTCAAAAAAGGCTGTTGCCAATGAAAACAAACAGTGCAAACACACTAGAAAACATGACTCCAGGCACTGAAAAAACTGGCCCGGAATCAGTCATCAATTACACTCTATCTGATGCAAAACAGAGACTCCCAGGGGAGAATCTGCAGAACATCAGATGGAAGATGCAGAACACAAACGTTATACACCCATGGGTGAAAACGTAACTATGGGGAAAATAACAGAAAACATTCTGTAACCAAGCAACTCTCCCAGGAAATTTTAGAAATGAAACTTCTCAAAAATATGCCAAAAGCATGGGAGAATTGCAAGGGGGGACTTTAGAAGGCTAGGGGAGAGGAAACACTGAATAAGCAGTGCAACAATTAGCAAGAATGACAACAAGAGGCCCATGCCTCGAAAATAGGCAACTTAACATAATTTCAACAAAAAATTTTAAGTACAGCCCTGATTATTTTTTGCCACTTCTTTTTTCCTCTCCTCCTTCTATCCTCCTTAGAATCACATTTTCTCCAAAAATTACGTGTCTGGCATCCTTTAAACTGAGATTTACAAGCACAAAGATCAGTGAGATGTTGACTGATGAAGGGCCAAACAGAGAAATGATAATTGGCGCCAATTTCGGGACGACTGCGTCACTGCGCATGCGCAGTAGAGGCGTTCTATGGAGGTCCTTTAGGACATGATTTCTTTTTGTTTTGGATGCAAATTTTGGGGATTGGGGGGCAAAATTTGTGTTTGGCCCTGGTTTTGTTGGAGTTAGCACCAGCTAAGTCTGGGTCATTGGTACAGTATAAAAATATTTCTGTGTCCACCGACGCTATCAGTTTCTTATCCGGCATCGCAGCATTCTGGTCCGACGAAGAACCTCTAGAAGATGAAGTCGGATGACATATACAGCAGCTTATGTTGTTCCGAAAGGGAAAGCTCGAAATTCTCCGAATCCCTTTCGGCATCCCGTCGGACCGTATGAAATTTTCGGACGTCCGTATCTGATGCTTCCGCAGAGCGTCCCGACCCAGCGTCATCGGATATTACATGATGCGACAGAGATTCTGTCGTTGCTGGGATACTGTGAAAAGTTGTGCTATTTGGGATAGCACATCCGTCACCGAGGCCTGTGCAGTAGCGGTCTTACGATGCTTTGCCGCTGGAAGCTCCGTGTACGTTGACTCCCGCATACTTTCTTATGCGAACGTCTGGAGTCTCCAGGCCTCGTGTCCCTGGCTATCGGATGGCGTGACCTGGTCGCCGAGGATTCTCTGATTGGTGAAGTTGACTGGATATCCGAGGTCACGTAGCCAAGAGCGGTCGTGTGCGCTACCATGGGGATGAGGAAGCCTTATTGACAGTCTCTCCGGGCTGTCTATCTAACGGAGCATCCCGAGCGGCGGACGTATGCTCCGAATGCGAAACATTTTGTACCACAACATCTGGGGCCAGATGTTGTTGTACGAGAGAGGGGCCTCTCTCGCTCGCAGTCCGGATGGACCTGGACGAGCTAGGAACCAGACTAAAAGGCTTCCTCCATTCTCTCCTCTAATCCGCCGTCACTGGGTGTGCATTTGGTTGATTTATAGTGCTCGCATCACCCAAAACTCCTTCTGGACCGCAACGGACGAACCCGGCTGCCGAACCATTCGATGAATGGACGCTACACCGGGCGAGCTAGCAGACGTCAAAGGCCGTCGATCCTACTAGAGACCTCTTAGGCAATTGACGTATTTTTATGAGCACTTTTCCGCTAGCTCTTCATTAATTGTGACGACGGAGGCACACTTTTCGAAGACATCACGGATACATCACCCAGTTCTTGATCGTCTGAAATAGAGATTGATAAACGAGAGTGACCCTGCGGGGAAAGGACCGGAATGGCCATTTCCCCACTAACATACCGTGACACACGCTTCCCATGTTGTCATCGAAATTAACACATACGGAACAGGAGTTAGTGAGAGTACACTGACTACATTTATACAATGATTATAAAAGTCAGAGGAAGATTTCCTCTTATTACAATTGAACAATATCCTTTCAATGTGAAAAGAAAACAAAGTCCTAGTACTCGCACCAACCCCGGACAATCAAAATACATAATAACATGATCCATTAACATAGAAAAAATAATTGAAATCAAAAAATTTTGAAAAAATATTTTTTCAGAAAAGCCGAAGTTTCTGAAAAGTAACGTTGAGCCCCAATGGATCCCCAGCCTAAGTGTGGGCAAAAATATTAAAAATATTTTTAAAAATTAATGCAACACTTACGAACAATAATAATGTATCTAGTAATGATTAAACTAACATCAAGATATTATTTTCAAGAAACCCCCCCTCACACAGAGGGCTGTTGTCAATGTGAACAAGAAGTGTAAAAACACCAGAAACAAGACTCCAGGCACTGATGACCCTGGCCCGAAATCAGTTACCAATAATACACTATTTGATGCAAAACAGAGACTTCCAGGGAAGAAACTGCAGAACATCAGATGGTAGATGCAGAACACTACGCCTAACCACCCATAGGTGAAGACGTAAACATGGGGAAAAGAACAGAAATTCATTCTGTTATCCAGCTAAAACTCCCAAGAAATTTTAGTAATAATATTACAGAAACTATGCCAAAAGCATGGGAGAATAGCTAGGGGGGACTTAAAGGAAAGGGAGAGAGGAAAACACTGAACAAGCAGTGTAACTTGATAACAAGAATGACTACAACAGGCTCTTGCCTCGAAAATAGGTAACTTAACATAATTTCATTAAAAAATTTTAAGTTACAGCCCTGATTATTTTCTGTCACTCATTTTTCCTCTCCTCCTTCTATATCCTCCTTAGAATCACCATTTCTCTAATATTTATGTGTCTGGCATCATTTAAACTGAGATTTACAAGCACAAAGATCAGTCAGATGTTAACTGATGAAGGGCCTAACAAAGAATGATTAATGGTGCCAATTTCGAGGACGTCCTTGACACTGTGCATGCGCAGTAGAGGTGAAGTATGGACGGCCATTCAGGACATGATTTCTTTGGTTTTAGATGCAAATTTTGGGGATTGGGGGGCAAAATTTGTGTTTGGCCCTATATTTTTAAGAGTTAGCACCAGCTATGTCTGGGTCATTGGTACAGTATAAAAATATACAACTCATCCGTATCCCTTTCACCATCCTGTCAGACCACTTGAAATTCTTGGTCGTGCGTGGCTGAACCTGCAGTGGAATGTACCAACCCAGCTTCGTCGGATAATTCCTGATCTGACAGAGTTACTGTCAGTTGCTGGGATGCTGCGATAATTTGAGCTATCTGCAATAGCATATCCGCAACAGAGGCCTGTGGAGCTGCGGTCTTATAGGTTTTAGCCGGTGGAAGCTCCTTGGACATTCACTCCTGCATACCTCTAATATGCGAACGTCCGGAGAATGAAGGCCTTTTATCCTTGGCTACCGGATGGCGTGACCTGGTTACCATAGAATCCCTGATCGGCGATGTTGGTTGAATATCACAGGTCACATAGCCAAGGTGCGGTTGCGTGTGCTGCCGTGAGGATGAGGAAGCCGAAAGAGCAGTCTCTCCGGACTGTCTATGTAATGGAGCGTCCCGAGCAGTAGACGTATACTCCGACTGAGGAACGTTTTGTACCACAACATCTGAGCCCAGATGTTGTAATACAAGAGAGGGACCTCTCTCGCTCGCAGCCCGGATGGACCTTGACGAGCTAGGAATCGGACTACTAGGCTTCCTCCGTACCATCCTTGTATCTGCCGTCAATGGGTGTGCACATTGTATTTTATAGTGCTCGCAACACCCAAATCTCCTTCGTGGACCGCAGCAGACGAACCTGGGTGCTGAACCATTGGGTGAATGGTCGCGACACCGGGCGAGCTAGCGGATGCCAATGCCATTGATAGTACTAGGGAACTCCAGGCAATTGACGTATCTACATGAGCACTTTTGCCGCTAACTCTTCATTTGACTGTGACAACGGAAGCACACTTTACGAAGACATCACGGTAACAATATCTAGTTCATGTTACCCTATGAGACCTGTGGAGCCGCGGTCCTACGTGAAATATCCGCTGGAAGCTCCCGGGACGTTCATTCCAGCATTTATATAATATGCGAATGTCCCCACTGGAAAGGTCTCGTATCCTTGGCTAGCAGATGGAGTGACCTGATCGACGTGTATTCCTTGGTCGGCAAAGAAGAGCACCAGGGACGTTCAATCCTGCATTTATATAATATGCGAACGTCTCCTGGAAATCTGTGGTCACATAGCCAAGGTGCGGTCGTGTGTGTTGACGAGGATAAGGAAGCCAATATAACAGCTGCGTCGGACTGTCATGCGACAGAGCGTCCCGAACAGGAGGAGTGGACGTAAGCTCCGGCTAAGCGAACAACATACAACAACATCACAGCACAGATGTTGATGCAAGAGAGAGGGGGCCTCTCTCGCTCGTGGTCCGGGGGACCTGGACGAGCTAGCTATCGGACTGACAGGCTTCCTCCGTACTATCCTCGGATCCGTCGTTGCTGGGTGTGCACATATGAAGTTTTATAGTGCTCGCATCACCCAATCTGCTTCTCTGGACTGCAACGGACTAACCCGGGTGCTGAGCCAGTCTTTCCTGGTGAATGGTCGCGACACCGGGTGGACTAGCCGGCAACAATGCCTTCGATAGAACTAGCTAACTCCCTGCAATTGTCGTAATACCTTGAGCACTTCCCGCTAGCCCTAATATTGCAACGACGGAGACAAAGTTATTGAAGACATCACGGAAACATCACTCTGAGTTCTGAAAAAGAAATTGATAATATATAGTGACCCTACGGAGAGAGGACAGTAATGGACCTCTCACCACAACAAAATACCGTGACACATCAATCAACACACACAGAGCAAGAATTAAAGCGACTACATTGACTATAAGAAACACAATGAACTCGGGAATTAGAGGAAGATATCCTCGCATTATGATTGAAGAATATTTTTTCAACCAGAAAAAAATATATACCGTCATATTATTCGCACTAACTCTTGAAATAAATATACATAATATATTATAATTCATTAAAACATTTCAAAAGAAAATAATTTTCAAAAAGAGTTAAAAAAATTTTGAAAAAATTTTCAGAAGAGCCCAAGTTCCCAATGGGAACCCTGAGCCCAAAAAAGTCTAAGTGTGGACAAAAATTTTAAATCATTTTGAAAAAATTAATGTAACACTTACGGACAATATTAATGTATCTTGCTATGAACTAAATTAAGCAGAAGACAAGTAATCATTGTCAGAAGTAACAGTTGTCAACATAAGCAAAAGTGTCAACAACCCAGAAACATGACTCCAGGCACTGAAACAAACATGGCCCGAAATCAGTTACCAATTTAAACACTATCTGATGCAAAACAGAGGCTTCCAGAGAAGAAACTGTAGAACATCAGATGATAGATGCAGACCAAAATGCCTAAACACCCCAAGGGTGAGGACGTAAACATGGGGAAAAAACAGAAAATAATTCTGTTTCCAAGCCAAAACTCCCAAGAAATTTTAGTAATAAACATTACAAAAAATAAGCCAAAAGCATGGGAGAATAGCTAGGGGGGAATAAAGGAAATGGAGAGAGGAAACACTGATTAAACAATGGAAAATTCATAGCAAGAATGACCACAATAAGGTCATGCCACGAAAAAAGGTAACATGTAATAATTTCGTAAAATAATTATAAGTTACAGCCCTGAACATTTGTTTCCACTGTTTTTTCCTCTCCACGTTCTATTTCCACCATATATCCACCATTTCTCTCATAATTATGCGTCTGGCATCCTTAAAACTGAGATTTACAAGCACAAATAACAGTGAAGTGTAACTGTATTGAGGGCCAAACAAAGAATGACTTTTGGCGGCAGTTTCGAGACGTCCTTGACACTGCACATGCGCAGTGGAGTAAAAGTATGAAGGACCATATAGGACATGTAATTTTCAGTTTTAGATGCAAATTTTGGGGATTGGGGGGTAAAATTTGCGTTTGGCCCTAAATATTTTAAAGTTAGCACCAGCTAAGTCTGGGTCATTGGTACAGTATAAAAGTTAAAAAATTTATAGTAATTTATATATTTTTTATACTTACCAATGACCCAGACTTAGCTGGTGCTAACTCTAACAAAACCAGGGCCAAACACAAATTTTGCCCCCCAATCCCCAAAATTTGCATCCAAAACAAAAAGAAATCATGTCCTAAAGGACCTCCATACTACGCCTCTACTGCACATGCGCAGTGACGCAGACGTCCCGAAATTGGCGCCAATTATCATTCTTACTGGCAGTGCCTGGTCAGCGCTATGTACTCAGCGGGGAGGCAAGAGTTCCCAACTCCAGGGAGGGCCATCCCCGTCTGGGTCATTGGTAAGTATAAAAAATATATAAATTACTATAAATTTTTTAACATTTTTATACTGTACCAATGACCCAGACTTAGCTGAATAGTAAAAAGGCTGGAGGGCCTAGGACATAGAGGAAAATCCAATAAGCTCAACTATATAGTAAAGAGGTAACCCCTTAAGGAGAAAAGGAGTATTAGGCTTTACATGTATCTTTCTTATTTAATATTAAATTAGAAAGATACACTACCCTTAATAATTGAGCACAATAACATTCATGTTCTCTAT
Organism: Pictodentalium vernedei; assembly: GCA_031216915.1. Classification (NCBI taxonomy): domain Eukaryota; kingdom Metazoa; phylum Mollusca; class Scaphopoda; order Dentaliida; family Dentaliidae; genus Pictodentalium; species Pictodentalium vernedei. Next base: position 81,077,584 of record CM062288.1, on the reverse strand, counting down.
TAACATCCAGTATAACCCTTATACTAATTATTTTTAAAGCAAGCCAATAAATAAAGTAGTCCAGAGAATTGAGACTCTTTATAGTCATTTAAAAGTGTCCGAGTATTGTATATTAAAGCCCGTTTGACACTTGACATATACAAATGCTTCACACCGAGCTACACTTTAAAAATAAGACATGAATGAATTTAAACATTAATATTACACTTTAAAACCATCCCGGAAGCGACTCAGAAATACTGACTTGGAGGAGGCATTCCCTTGCTTTTCACTATAAAGCTGGTGACCTAAGGGAACACCCGCCCCCCCCCCCGCCCCCTTGCCCTGGGTCAAATAGCCCAGAGCGAAGAGGGCAGCCGGACGGAGTCACTGCCGGAACAGAAAGCCTGCATAACTATAGTTGCAACTGTTTAGTGGACGACATTCTGAGCAACAGATAACGGACCTAAACAATGCAGGTCTCCAGAAATGGACTCAATATTTCTGAGATAAAAATTTGTAAATGTGGATGGCTGAGACCAATAAGCAGCCTTCATTAAATCTGTAATAGCAACACTATTAGCATAAGCCCAGGAAGTAGAAAGAGCTCTTACTTCATGAGCAGAAATCTTAAGCACAGACTGCTGAGAAGATAAATCTTCATAAGCAGTACGGATAGTTAACTGAATCCATCTAGCAATAGAATGGACTGAAATATCCTTTCTATTAGGCATCAAAGACAGAAAGAAACGTTTCCGTCCCTTTCTGATAAACTGAGATCTCTGTTTATAGATACGTAATGCTCTAACAGGACAGAGTAAAGGCCTGCGCCCGTCTGAAGACGGAAGAGCCTTAATAACAATAGGTTCCGGATATTTATTAGGAGCCTGATTCTTAGCTAAAAAACCCACATTAGTAGTGAAGGTGATAGTGTTCCCAACACTACGATAATGAGAATCATCCACCGATAGTGCATGAAGCTCACCGACTCTTCTAGCAGAAGAGAAAGCTAAGAGAAAAGCTGTCTTGTAAGATAAGAATTTGAAATCTACTGCCCCAAGAGGTTCAAATGGCTTTTCCTTCAATTTAAGAAGAACCCAAGCTAAATTCCACTTAGGAATTAATCTAAGAGTTCTGGGTCTATTTATCGAAAAGTTTCTAACCAACTTCGATAAAGAGACATTAGATCCAATTTGTAAACTATCATGATGTGCATAGGTATCAGATAACATAGATCTATAACCCTTTATAGTAACAGGCTGCAGTTTGATTTCGTCAAACAAGTATACTAGAAAGTTTGCAATGTCTGGTATAGAGGGATCGAATATATCTACAGAATGATCTCTACACCAACGACGAAAAACCTTCCACTTAGCCGCATAGTTTAGCGAAGAGGAGGTCCTCCTACAGTTAGAAATCGCGTCCACTGCTCATCCTGTAAAGTACTTGCCATGCAAGAAGGACCGCACAACGGAAAAATGTGAAGGTTGAGACCTTGCGGGTTGTGATGGAGTTGGCGCGATTTCCCCTGCGAAAGAAGATCCTCCCGTGGAGGAAGCTTCCGCGGTAGGTCCCACAACAGACACCTGAGTAGATTTATCCACGGTCTCTGTGGCGACAGAGATGCTACCAACAGAATCTTGCATTGAAATTGTTTTACCTTTAGCAATACTTGTTGAATTAACGGTGCTGGAGGATACGCATATCCTATCATTCCGTCCCAAGGGATCGACAGAGCGTCTACTGCAAATGCTCTTGGATCCGAACACGGAGACACATACGTCTGCAACTGATTGTTGAGATGTGTCGCAAATAAGTCTATCATTGGCCGTTCCCATTGGTAGCAAATCTGATTGAATACTTGTTTGTTGAGAGTCCACTCCGACGGCAACAAGCGACCCTTTCGTGAAAGGGAGTCTGCTAGCACATTCAGACGACCCGGTATGTGACGGACCGAAAGAAGAACGTGATGTTCTAGCGCAAACAGAAGGATTCTTTCCGTTAGATTGAACAACGGAACTGAATGAGTGCCTCCCTGATTCCGTATATACGCCACTACTGTCGTATTGTCGGATAGGATTTGGACATGAGCATCGTGAATAATGTCCATCCAGTGATGTAACGCAAGCCAAATTGACATCATTTCCTTGATGTTTATGTGCTTGCACAGGAATTGCGGATCCCAAAGACCCTGGCATCTCGAATCCGTTGGGATTAATGATGCACCCCAACCTGTTTGACTGGCATCCGTCATAACGGTAAAACTCGGATCCGGCAACTGCAGCGGAACTCCTTGAGTTAACCACTGAATGTTTGCCCAAGTCTGAATCTCTTGTTTCACTTGATCTGACAAGAGAACGTCTACATCGAGCGAATGAATTTTCACACTCCAATTCTGAGTCAGGAAAATTTGAAGAGGACGTGTGCGTAACCGCCCCATCGGAATGAGATCCGCGGCGGCTCCGCACAGACCTATCAGTCTCATAAATTCTCTCGCCGTGACTTTGTCTGCGTGCAGACAATAGCGAGCGTAACAACTGACTAATTTCGCTCTGGTTAACGGCAGACGAACGAGATTGTTGTGCGTCTCAAAGCTCATTCCCAGATGAGTGAATGACTTGGACGGCACCAGATCCGACTTCTCCTCGTTTACTATAAAACCGAGACGTCGGAGCAATAGAAGAAGATTCTGAACATCGTTCTGAAGCATTAACTCGTTGCCGTACCTCTGAAGAATGTCGTCTAGGTAGGCCGACGTTACCGCAGACGAATGAGCTCGGAAGTAGATCATTACCGAGTTCATTACCCGAGTGAAAGCCCAGGGTGCTAGATTCAATCCGAAGCACATCGCCCGGAAATGATACACCACACCTAGGACTGCGAAGCGTAGATACTTTCGGAATGTCGGATGTACCATGACGTGAAAGTACGCATCTTTGAGATCTATGCTCGTTGCATAATCGTTCACCTGAATACTCGCTCTGACCAATCGAATCGTCTCCATATAAAACTTCGGAGCGACGATCAGCTTGTTTATCCAACTCAAATCTATGACTGGACGGAACGAGCCGTCTGGTTTCGGAACCAGAAACAGATGGCTGTAGAATCCCGGAGATTCCTGGTTTTCTACGACCTCTACCGCGTTCTTCATTAAAAGAGACTGCACCTCTGATAACACAGCGTCTCTTTTCTGCGGATTTGACGGAAGATGAGTCCACTTTGGACTTCGAGTTAATGGAGGCTTTCGTTTGAAGGATATCTTTAGACCTTCCGAAGTCACTCCTCTCACCCAAGGGTCGTCCGTAATCGACGCCCATTCTTGTGAAAAGCTCGACAACCTTCCGCCAACCGGAACGCGATAGAGGTTTAAGCCATCACCTCCTGGACCTGCGAGGCCTGCGGTAGGAGAAACCACGTCTTCCACGACCCGCACCTCGCCCCGTCGACCTCGGGGCGTCCGACCGATTGTCCCGGCCTGAAGGACATCCCAAACGAGAGTCGCTATCCTGACGGTCTCTCGAATAAGACCAAGAGGACGCACCGGAACCTCTATAGGAACCTCTCTTGGGCGCATTAGACCCAGAAGTGCCTGTCTTATTCGTGTCTGCTGTATCCGACTTCTTAGGAGCAGATTTGAACAACAGAGAATCCTTAGCTTTCTTTGTAATTTTATCATAAATAGCGGAAAGCTTGCCGTCAAAGAGAAGTTCTCCTGAGACCGAAGCGACTCTAAGAGAGTTCTTCACCTTAGAATCCACTAGTGTGGATGTAGCTAGGGCTGCGTCACGTCTAACCAACTCCAGATTTGCCACTGAAAGGGCGGAGTTACACGTGGAATAAGCTACTGCCCTTGAAAGAAGTCTTAAAGAGGATTGTATATCCTGAAACTCTTTCCCCTGAAGGCGCAGTGATAACGCCTTAGTATGGTGATCTGCGTAAGATAAGGCATCTAAATTGGCTCTGTTAGACGCAATAGCTGTTTCCAACACCGCGGTTGGAATAGAAGCTGACGACGGTAATGATAGCTCTAAGTCTTCCGCCTCGTCGTCCATACGCAGAGGAACTCTCGGTATACCCTGTCCTGCCGTATCGAATTTATTCCTTGCATTAATGAAAGGCAGGTTGAGAGTATTAGCGGACAAGAAACCTGCTTTCCCCGTCCTGGAAGCAAGTTTAAATATAGCGTCGTTCAATAATTCAAATGTTCTTGCAACATTATTGGACTGCGACGGAAACTCGGGAGCGATGTCCCTGAACCGCTCAAAAAATTCAGAGTCCAATGACGCTATAATTCTCTTGTCCGGAAGCGCAGCAGTCTGGCCCGACGGAACAACTTGAGGGAGAAAGTGCCGGATGAAGTCCATGGCAGCTTTATGTTGTTCCGAAAGGGATAGCTCCAAGTCATCCGTATCCCTTTCACCATCCGGTCGGACCTCATGATGTTCCCGGTCGTCCGCCCCCGATGCTTCGGCGGAGCGTACCGACCCAGCGCCGTCGGATAATTCTCGATCCGACACCGTTTCTGTCGGCTGCTGGGATGCTGCGATAAGCTGTGCTATCTGCACAAGAATGTCCGGCGTCGAGACCTGCGGAGGCGCAGTCTTTCGCTGCTTCGCCGAGGGCAGCTCCGCATCAGATGGCTCCCGCATACTTTTCCTATGCGAACGTCCGGAGTCCATCGGTCTCGAATCCCTGGCTGCCGGATGGTGTGACCTGGTCGCCGAAGAATCCTTGATCGGCGAAGCTGGTAATATATCGGCGGTCACGCAGCCAAGGTGCGGTCGTGTGCGCTGACGAGAAGAGGAAGCCTTAACAGTCTCTGCGGACTGCTTATACAACGGAGCGTCCCGAGCGACGGACGTATGCTCCGCTAAAGACACATTTTGTACCACAACATCTGGTCCCAGATGTTGTTGTACGAGAGAGGGGCCTCTCTCGCTCGTGGCCCGGCTGGACCTGGACGAGCTAGGAACCGGACTCAAAGGCTTCCTCCGTTCTCGCTTACTATCCGCCGTCACTGGGTGTGCATCTATTATGTTTATAGTGCTCGCATCACCCAAAATTTCCTCTTGGACCGCATCGGACGAACCCGGCTGCCGAACCATTCGGTGAATGGACGCTACACCGGGCGAGCTAGCGGACGACATTTGTCTAATCTCCATGAGCACTTTTGCCGCTAGCTCTGAATTCATTTGTGACGACGGACGCACACTTGAAGAAGATAACATGGAAACATCACCCTGTTCTGGTTCCTCTGAAATAGAAACTGAGAGAGTAGAGTGACCTTGCGGAGAAAGAGCCGGCATCGCTCTTTCTCCAGAAACAACATATCGTGACACACGTTTCCAATGTTTCTCATCCCAATGTTCACATATAGGACAGGGATTAATGCGAGAACACTGACTACAATTAATACAATGATCATGAAAGTCAGAGGAAGATTTCTTCCTATTACAATTTGAACAACGTCCCTTCATTGTGAAAGAACAACAATAAGTCCTAGTTACTCGCAAAAACCCCTGACACAAAGATACATAATAACATGATCCATTAATAAATGAAAAAACAATTGCAAAACAAAATAATTTTGAAAAAATATTTTTTCAGCGAAGCCCAAGTTGCTGAAAAGTAACGTTGAGCCCCGATGGATCCAATGGCAAAGTGTGGTCAAAAATTTTAAATTTATATTAAATAATTAATGAGACACTTTCGGATAATATAAATGTATCTTATAGTGAGATAAACTACAGCAAAGGCAAACAGCCCCCCTCAAAAAAGGCTGTTGCCAATGAAAACAAACAGTGTAAAAACACCAGAAAACATGACTCCAGGCACTGAAAAAACTGGCCCAGAATCAGTCATCAATTACACTCTATCTGATGCAAAACAGAGACTCCCAGGGGAGAATCTGTAGAACATCAGATGGAAGATGCAGAACACAAACGTTATACACCCATGGGTGAAAACGTAACTATGGGGAAAATAACAGAAAACATTCTGTAACCAAGCAACTCTCCCAGGAAATTTTAGAAATGAAATTTCTCAAAAATATGCCAAAAGCATGGGAGAATTGCAAGGGGGGACTTTAGAAGGCTAGGGGAGAGGAAACACTGAATAAGCAGTGCAACAATTAGCAAGAATGACAACAAGAGGCCCATGCCTCGAAAATAGGCAACTTAACATAATTTCATCAAAAAATTTTAAGTACAGCCCTGATTATTTTTTGTCACTTCTTTTTCCTCTCCTCCTTCTATCCTCCTTAGAATCACATTTTCTCCAAAAATTACGTGTCTGGCATCCTTTAAACTGAGATTTACAAGCACAAAGATCAGTGAGATGTTGACTGATGAAGGGCCAAACAGAGAATGATAATTGGCGCCAATTTCGGGACGTCTGCGTCACTGCGCATGCGCAGTAGAGGCGTAGTATGGAGGTCCTTTAGGACATGATTTCTTTTTGTTTTGGATGCAAATTTTGGGGATTGGGGGGCAAAATTTGTGTTCGGCCCTGGTTTTGTTAGAGTTAGCACCAGCTAAGTCTGGGTCATTGGTACAGTATAAAAATATATCATTTTCCGGCGAAAGGCTCTTAGGGGTTTTAATTCGGAACATTAAAAGTGTGTTCATATGTTCAGGTAGGATCTCCAGATGTGCATAAAGGTTTGGAATTTTTTATCCGGCCCCAATGTGGCACCCATAGTGCCACTTTTTTCGTTAGAGAATGTGAAATGATTTGAGACCATCATGATGGCAAAGTTAGAGAATGTGAATTGATTTGTTATCATCATGATGGTAAACTGAAAATGCGGTAATACACCTGAGTGTGCTTTCCACACAAATGACACCATTCTAGTTTATTTATTTATTGGTATTTAAGGTCACATATTTCTGCACAATGGCTAATCATGACTGTAATCATGGATATGTAGTCAAGTTCAGTCAATCCTTTATACTCATGTTGCCCATTTTAGAGGACTTCCATCCCAGACATTGATTACTCGGTCCTATTTCACCAACAAAACAGAACTTGTTTACCACAATAGACAAGCACTGCATCACTTCTTGGAGTTCCCATGGGGAGAGGGTGACATCATTATTTCAACAAATTTGAGAACCCAAAACTTAAAATAATGTGACTGGTTGGGAATGGCAATGGGGAACTTGACTGACCTTTGATCAAGAAATTAAATGCAGAAAACTATTCACCATAATATAAAAACTTTTAAAATTGATACATACCTCTCTATTTTAGGTAATGACTGAATCCATACAAGTAATGGAATAAGAAAAGCCGCAGTTTTACCACTGCCAGTTTCAGCAACACCAATAATATCACGATTTTGCAAACCAATGGGAATAGCTTGTCTCTGGATTGGAGTTGGTTCCTGCAAAGAAAGTGAAATAAGTAAAAACAAGAAAATCAGTAAAACTGATGGATGCTCCTCGACAGTCGACTTAGTTAACAAGCAGATTTGATTCCATTATGGGAAATAATTTGGCACGTCTTTGAAATGCAAGGATTGTAATCTCTGGTCAAAACAAGAGATTCACTCGGAAGTGACTATGCCCCCCCCCCCCCTATGTGGCAATGGCCTTGGTCTGTGACCTTGACCTCCATGAAACAAAAAAATTTGTAAAAAGTTTAATATTTGTACTTTGGTTCATTTCTGAGTTATGGCCGAGACACAAATATTGATGATTTTCAGTGTGACCTTGAAATGTGACCTTGACCTTGAACTTACAGACTTGGCTGTGGTGCATGACACATCCACCCATAGTCTTTTATAATTGAGCAAAGTTAGATGATTGTAGCCCTAATAGTTTTGGAGTTATGCTTGAGACACAATTTGTGACCCTGAACATATGAAGGTCAACTGTGACCTTCACCTTGCAGATGCGGCGGAAACTATTATATGCGACACACCTTCTGACAGTCCTTAACATTTGTAAAAAGTTTAACAATTGTGCTATGATTCATTTCTGAGTTATGACTGAGACACAAATATTGGCCGATTTTTAGTGTGACCTTGAAACATGACCTTGACCTTGAAGGCACGAACCCGGCTATGGTGTGAGACACTTCCTCCCATGGTCTTTTATAATTGTGTGAAGTTTGTTGACTGTGGCCCTAACAGTTTTCGAGTTATTGGCTCGGACACACACACACACGGACACACACACATGGAGAAGGACAGACGAACGGACACATGCACACTTCAATCGCTATATTCCACCCGACTTAAGTTGGGGGGCATAAAAAAAATATGCGGGTAGCATTTTTATAACATGTGCAGGAGCGGATTGTCACAGAGATCTCTCATATCCAATTTCATTGAAATCCATCCACTCACTGCCGAGATATTGCTGTGGATGGACGGATGTATGCACAGGTGGACGGACAGAGTGGAGACTATAAAAAAATATAATTTTGAGGAACGGAAAACTTGCTTAAGCTTACTCTTAATGATTTAACAAAAGCAATCTTGATTGAGAGAGCTCAAAGAGCTCTGTTAAACAAAATTTAATTAGTTAAATTTTCAGTTGCATTTCAGACTGAAATTTCAGTATTTTGACATCAGTATGCAGAAGGTTAAACCCAGTTCTGACAAACTCTGATCAGAGCAGAAATTGTGAGATGAGGTTTTGTAAGTTATCTTTATCTTTCTGGTAATAGTCAAATTATCAACTAATGTGAACCAAAAGTCAAATTATCAACACATGTGAAGAAAATAGCATGTCTGCCATAAACTTTTGACAAATCACTTCTCAATTGATAATTTTTTCTGGTCAAAGGGGATAGATAAGCCTGCATCTTTCATCCTTCACCTGCCTGTACTTCTGTTTTGAAATTTGCAGAATAAATTATCAAAACTAACATCTTGTATAAAATGGATACATGTACACCAACAGAGGACAAGAGATCTTCACAGATTCAACACAAAACTAACCACTGAGGACTGATCCTTTGAGCGATATGAACATGGTGTTGACACAACATAGAAGCATAATGCAACAATGTCCTCTTCATAAACAACAATAATAAGGTCAATCAGACATGTTTACCTCAGAAAAACATTTTCAAGAATATTTAGGCTGATTTTCAGGAAAAATGGATGAATTTCAGGGAAATGGATGCATGCGACCAACACACGAGAACTAGAAATTTTCAGCTCTTGGCCCACCACTGGCACTAGGATGCACGCAGTGGTTCATAGGTTAAAAACTGCTGATACCCTTTATGCAATGTTAAAAATGGTGTATAATACTTACCCAATAAAACCTGAAAGTTTCAAGAAGTTCTCATTGGAACAATCAGGAGGCAATACTATAAAACCTTTACAATTGTGTTTCCTAGAATTGTATTATCTACCTATTGATATAACTGACTAAATGAATCATTAGCATTTTAAAGATATGGCATTTGCCAACTGGCAAATTGCCACATCTTTGAAAATGCCAATGGTTCATTTCAACCCATTTAAAGTCATAACTAGAAAATACAATTCTAGAAAATGATAAATTTTAAGTAATTTGTATATTTTTTATACTTACCAATGGCCCAGAATAGCTGGTGCTAACTCAAAAATTAATCCAGGGCCAAACACAAATTCCCCCCCCCCCAAAATTTGCATGCAAAACCGAAAAATTCAAGTCCTGCCTGGTCCTCCATACTCTTTAGATCTGCGCATGCGCAGTATCCAGGAAGGTACCAAAATTGACACTAACCATCATTCTATCCACAGATTGCCTGTTAAATGTTATAAACAGCAAGGAGGTATGAGTACCCACTCACAGGAGGACCATGCCAGTCTGGGCCATTGGTAAGTATAAAAAATATACAAATTACTTAAAATTTATCATATTTTTATACAACAACCAATGGCCCAGACTAGCTGAATTGTAAAAAGGCTGGAGGGCCTAGGACTTGAAGGAAAATCCAATCTCTCAACTACTTCGGTAAAGGATAGCTCCTACAGAAGAACAGGAGAAGAGAGGAATTATACATGTCTTTCTCCTTTACGAGAAAAGAGAAAGGCATAACACCAACAATGTAATTGAGTATTACATAATATATAATTCTCCATTTAATGCCACCATAACCCATTATGCTAATTCAGACAATGCCTGCCAAGTCTGGTTCACACTGGCTCAGTACTTTCAGTGAAGATGATGAAAATGTTATTTTCTATAGGGTTTCTATAGTAACTATAAGCCACAATTGCTGCCATAATTGCAAAGCAATGAAGATTGAATGAGGATCATTGGTAGAGGGGGTTACAGTCATCAGTCACACTAAGTTTTCAAACCATTTGGCCTTGTAGTTTCAAAGAAGATTTTCTTGAAAATGCACACATTTTTGAATTCTGTTTCAACAAAAAAATCAGTAAAAGGAGGTTAAATATTTAGAAAATTACAATTTTTTCAGACAGTATTCTCTTCCAAAATAGCTTTTGATAGGTAAAGGGTTACACTCCAATTTTGTCAAATCTTAAAAGATATACAATAATTACTGTCATCTGAGCTGACATGATTGCAAGAGAATATAAACAAAACTTCCCTGGTTTTCCAAACACCTGTCATCAATCAGTATTTTCTGATAAGTAACATGAGACTAATAATACATGTATCAATATACAGTTGCAATGGTTTACAGTACAAGTCAAAATAAGTTGTAGGATAATCCTATAAACTATTATCTTTTCTCTTCCTACACTGATAAGGCCAGAAGCTGACATCATTTTCTGGAAAGCTCTAACTGAAAGCTTTCCAGAAAATGTCAGATTCTGATTTTGTCAGGGCAGGAGCAGTAGTTTACTTAGTTTATTGCAGTTATGCTACAACTTATTTTGACTTGTACTCAGTTCTAAGTGGAGAAAACTGGAACCAACCCTTACCAGATTCTCAAAAAACAAGTATTTTGCTGACAGTACTGATCTTCGTGCAGGCTGGAGAAGTATTGGGTTAAGCATTAGAATATAGTCTCTGGTGGCCACAAATTTCCATCCTCTCATAGACCATTCTTGCAAAATTTGGTTCACGTCAGCTCAGGAGTTCCAGAGAAGAAGAGGAAAATGTGATTTCCCATAGGGTTTCTATAGTAACTATAAGCCACAATTGTGGCCATGTTTACAACCCGATCAACATTAAATGAGGATCATTGGTAGAGGGGGTCCCAGTCATCACTTATGTGAAGTATCAAAACATTTGGCCTGGCAGTTTCAGAGAAGATTTTTGAAAATTTACCAATCAAAATCAAAGAATGCCTCTGGTGGCCATGTTTTTCAACCTACGGGAACAAAATGAGGATCGTTTGTAGAGGACCTCCCATAGACCATCCCTGCCAAGTTTGGTTCACGTTGGCTCAGTAGTTCTGGAGAAGAAGATGAAAATGTGATTTCTCATAGGGTTTCTATAGTAAATATAAGCCGCAATTGCGGCCATGTTTGTGACCCAATCAACATTAAATGAGGAACATTGGTAGAGGGGGTCCAAGTCATCATTTATGTGAAGTTTCAAAATATTTGGCCTGGCAGTTTCAGAGGAGAAGATTTTTGAAAATCCATCAACCAGAATTAAAGAATGCCTCTGGAAGCCATCTTTTTCATCGGACGGGAACAAAATGAGGATCGTTTGTAGAGGACCTCCTATAGACCATTCCTGCCAAGTTTGGTTCACACTGGCTCAGCAGTTACAGAGAAGAAGATGAAAATGTGAAAAGTTTATGGACGCGGGACAGCGGACGACAGACGATGGATGGATGCCAAGTGATGAGAAAAGCTCACATGGCCTTTTAGGCCAGGTGAGCTAAAAATATACAAATTACTTTAAATTTATACTATTTTTACACTATAACCCAATGGCCCAGATTAGCTGAATCAGAAAAAGGCAGAGGGCCCAGGACTTCAGAATTAGTAGATCTTCATAGTTCCAATTCTGTAATCCAAGGTGAAAGGAAATTAAATTTAAAAGAAATTACATGTATGTCTCTCTATACAGTAACAGAGAAGACATATCATCAATAAGGAGCCACATTCAAGTAATTCCATATTCTTAGCATGAAGACTATGCTAACTGGATGTGACGAGTTCCCAATTTTTTAAGGATAATCCGGACTAAGCCCCAAAAATTTGGATGGTGTATTTAAGAATGAGAGGCTATCCCCAACATACATCATATACAATAAACACAAGCTGTATCCAGGATATAATCTACAGACAAAACAGCTTCACTCATAGTTACATACGCTCTGGAATCAGTAAAAGTGGTACCAAATAGCAATATAAATATTTGGCGATTAGACACCCAGGTATTAATATCGCCCTCTCTTAACGTAATCGGAGTCAGCATATGCAGATAGGTCGAAAATGAGTTATATAATATATATGTGTTCAATAGAATCACAATGGACGATCTCTGGAGAGTAAACACACTTCCAAGGTAACCCACAGGTGGCCCATTTCAGATGTACAATAAATTCCAGTAAATAACTCTCCTAGACGTGTTCTATCCGATATCTATGTTCCTGGAAAACGTGCGCATATACAAGAGTGAAGACAAGATGTATTCGCTTGGGTACCACCATTAATAGAAACCTGGATCTAGAAATGGATCGAGCTATCATTATCAGACTCACCACGGACCACCCCCGAAATAATTCATAGTTTCTAAGGTCCATAACATACAATAATACGTCTGCCTAATAATGCGATTATTATGCACATGAGCACTGAAATCCCGTATGTAATCATCTGAATAGCAGTTAACAGACTAAACAGCCTCCCAGGTACCCCAAGGCTAGCAATTTATTGATGATGAATCATATGCTCGTAAATGACATATAGACGAACAACCACAGGAAAACAACCAACTAGAAAGTGGATGTGCCCATGAGGTCGCCATAGAACACGACCCGGCCGTCCAATCGAGTAGCCATGAAATGCATGTATGTACTTAAATGCATAGAAGGCATCATGGAACAATCCCACTGGTAGCAATTCTGCCTGAATATTCGCTTGTTGAGAGTCCGGTCCAATGGCAACAGGCGATCTTTCCGAGAGAGCGAGTCTGCTAGAACATTCAGACGACCCAGTATATGATGGACAGAAAGATAAACATGATTCATGGCGTATAGGAGAATCTTCTTCGTTAATTTGCATAAAGGCATTGAATGAGTGTCGCCTTGGTTCCTGATGTAAGCTACAACTGTCGAATTGTCCGACAAAATTTGAACATGAACGTCCACTATTATGTGAATTCAATATTGTAGCGCTAACCAAATTAACATCATCTCTTTGATATTTATGCACTTCTCTAGAAAGCGAGGGTCCCAAAGACCCTGACACCTCAAGTCTGCGGGACTTAGGGTCACGTTCCAACACATCTGACTCGCATCCGTCATAATTGTGAAAGCCAGATCCGGCAGTAGCAGCGGAACTCCCTGAGTTAACCACTGAATATCTGCCCAAATCTAAACTCCTGTTTTACTAGGCCAGTTAAAACAATACTGGTTTCGAGCGAATGCGTCATCACACTCCAGTTCTGAGTAAAGAATATCTGGAGGGGATGCGTGTGCATGCCGCTCGGAATAAGATCCGAAGCCGCTCTGCACAGCCCCATCAATTGCATGAATTCCTTTGCCATTAATGCGTCTGAGTGTAGTCAAAAGCAAGCATAACAACTGACAAATTTCGCTCTGGGTAATGGCTGATGAACCAGATTGTTGTGAGTCTCGAAGCTCATTCCCAAGTGATTGAACGACTTGGACGGAGCTATATCCGACTTTTTCTCATTTACAATGAAACCGAGACGTCAGAACAAAAGAAGCAGACTCTGAACATCATTCTGAAGAATAATTCTGTTGCAATATCTCTGAAGAACGTCATGCAAGTAAGCAGACGTTACCGCAGACGAATGAGCTCGGAAGTATGACATTACCAAGTTCATTATACGAGTGAATGCCCAGTGAACCAGGTTCAGACCAAAGCACATTGCTCTGAACTGATACATCTTCCCTTGTACAGCGAACCGCAGGTACTTCTGAATGCCTGATGTACCAGGACATGAAAGTACGCATCCTTAGATCTATGCTTGCCGCATAGTCGTTCACTTGAATGCTCGCTCTGACTGACCGAATGATCCCCATATAGAATTTGGGAGCCACGCTAAGCTTGTTTATCCAGCTCAAGTCTATTACTGGTCGGAACGAGCTGTCTGGCTTCGGTACAAGGAACAGGTGACTGTAAAAACCCTGAGAATTTTGATTCTCGACGACCTCTGTTGCTTCCTTTAATAAGAGAGCCTGTACCTCCAATAGGAGAGACTCTCTTTCGAAAGGATCCACCGGAAGATTTGTCCAATGCAGACATCTCATTAGGAGGGGTTTCGCTCGGAATGATAGCTGTAAGCCGCCCAAGACTACACTTTTCACCCACTGATTTTCCGTGACTGCTATCCAGTTTCTCACGAAGTTTGATAACCTTCTGCCAACTGGCTAGCAATAGAGGTCTCGAACATCACCTGTAGGACTTGCTAGGCTTACGGGAGGAGAAACTATGTCCTCCCCATGAATATCCTTGCCCCGTCAGCTTAGGGGCGTCTGACCAATAGTCCCGATCAGACTTAGGCCCCTTTGCCGAGTCGCTATATTGACGACCTCCGGAGTAATTGTATGAGGGTTTCTTGTACCCTTGCAAGGAGTTCTTATGATTTTGACTGGACGCTTTCTTAGAAGCCTGTCCGTATACTAATGAAAGCTTGTGGTCAAAGACAGTATGTCTGGAGACCGGAGCACCCGGAGATAGCTTTTCACCTTGTCATCTATAAGTGATGACGAGGCAAGGGCAGCATCACATCTAATTAACTCCAGATTAGCCACTGTCAGAGCGGAGTTATATAAAAAACTCTAAGAGAGGTACACACATCCTCAAATTCCTTTCCGATGAGACGCTGCGTCATAGCTCTGGTAAGGTGATCTGCGTAGGACGTTGCATCCAAATTCGCTCTATTCGATGAAATTGCAGTTTCCATTACATCTAGGTGAATTCTGAATGAAGCAGGTTAGGATATATCTAAATCCCCGGCCTACTCATCCAAATGCAGTGGAGCTCTCTGCACATCTTCTCCAACCATTTTAAATGGACGTGGTCCAAGGAACGGTATATTTATTGAAGATGTTGACAAGAAACTGCCTTTTTTCCTCGCACTTGAGAGGTTAAATATGGTATCGTCTGCATAGCCGAAGGTCTGCGACACCTGCCTGGACTGAACCGGGAAAGAAAGAACTTCTTCCTTCCTCTGTATAAAGTCTGCGTCTAGAGACGCCAGTGTTTTTTCTCTTGTTGTCGCAGCTTGCTGATTCAGTGGAACAAACTCAGGGTAGTACTGATGGATATAATCCATCGCAACCATGTGTTGCTCCGAAAGGGAAGGGTAATCCTCTTCCTTATCACTTTCTCCATCCGAGTGAATCAGTTGTGAATCTCGGTCCATGACATCTGCGTGAACAGACGATTGGACCGACCCAGCACTGTCTGACAGCTCAGGTTCTGAGTCTGAGGGAGGCTGCTCCTGCACTTGCTGCGATCAGTTGCACAATCTGTGTCAGCAAGTCAGTCATCGAGGCCTGAGGAGCAGCGGTTTTCTGTTTCTTAGCCGCTTGCTGCCCCGGGGCAGCGTTCCAGAGATGGATCTTTTCTCTGAATGTCCCGAGGCCTCGGCTCCTTAGCTACAGGATGGTCCAACTTCACGGGCGAAGAGTGGTTCCTTCTTCACGCAGCAGGCTGGATATCCGAAGTCCAGTAGCTAGGATGTGGTCTTGTGTGTGTAAGGATCATAGCAGAAGAAGCTGTGACTGTAGCCAAGGCCAGCTGCAGTCTAGACGGAGCATCCCAAACGGCAGGTGTCATAACAACATTTGGCCCCAGATGTTGCTGGGTTAGAGAGGGACCTCTCCCCCTCGCAGCCTTATCAGACCTCGCTGAGCCTTCCGGCAAAAACCTAGCTGGCTTCTTCCCTAGTTCTGTCATCGCTGGGTGAGCTTGTATTGTTTTTAAGGTGCTCACTCTACCCACTACACTTTCTTCGACCGCAATGGACATATCCGGTGTCACGGCTCCCATGGATGGAGTAACTGCTTCACCAGTCGAGCTAGCTGCTGGCAAAGGATTAAAACCACCACCCAGTGGCCTTATCCCTTGCCTAATATTCAAGAGCACCTTGGCAGCTAGCTCTGTTTGCTCATCAGAGCGCGATGACGATAGCACAGTTTTCGTAGGTGTCACATTACCATCACCATGTTCTTGTTCCTCTGAAAAAGAAACTGAAAAACTTGAATGACCTTGTGGCGCTAGTACTGGCACTGGCCTCTCACCGCTAACAATGTACTGTGACACCCGCGTCCAACGTTTGTCATCCCAATTAACACGTGTAGGACAAGAAGTTGTAGGAGTATATCGACTACAAGCAAGGCAACACGCATGTAAATTTGAGGAAGACTTCCTCGCCTTGCATTTTGAGCAATAAGCTTTCATGATTAACCAAAACTAAGTCGATCAAACTCCCACAAACTCCACAATAAATATTAATGTATCTTACAACAATCCTACAGTAATAATAACTAAATATTACATATATTTAAGGACGCTGCCAATGTAAACAATGTCAAGAAAAAAATGGAAACAAGACATCAGGCACAGAACAAAAAGGCCCAAAGTCAGTAACAGATTTTAAAGCTACCAGACGTAAAGCAAGATCTTCAAATGAAGAAAAAACGAGACATCGGATAGAAGATGCATGACCCAAACGACCCAACACCCCTAGGGTGAGGACATAACCATAGAGTTAAACAGAATAAACATTCTGTAATACACTTTAAACTCCTAAGAAATTTAATAAAAAATTTCAATAAAAATAAGCCAAAAAGCTTGGGAGTTTAACAGGCGGGCTTCAAGGAACGATAGGGAAGGAACACTTAACAAACAGTGGATAAATCATTAGCATGACATCAGACACATGTCCCGAAATTGGGAAACATGAAATAATTTTGATAAAAGTTAAAAAATTTATAGTAATTTATATATTTTTTATACTTAGCAATGACCCAGACTTAGCTGGTGCTATCTCTTTAAATTTCAGGGCCAAACACAAATTTTGCCCCCCCCCCCCCCCCAATCCCCAAAATTTGCATCAAAATCCAAAAAATCCATGTCCTATATGGTCCTCTATACTTTTGTCCACTGCGCAGTGTCAAGGAAGTACTGAAATTGCCACCAAATCTTCATTCTTATAACCAGTGCCTGGTAAGTGTTATGTAATCAGCGGAGAGGTATGAGTTCCCAACTCATGGGAGGGCCATCCCCATCTGGGTCATTGGTAAGTATAAAAAATATATAAATTACTATAAATTTTTTAACATTTTTATACTGTACCAATGACCCAGACTTAGCTGAATAGAAAAAAGGCTGGAGGGCCAAGGACATAAAGGAAAATCCAATAGACTCAATTACCTATAACAGACCCATCCCCTTAAGGAGAAAAGGAGAGATAGTCTTACATGTATCTTTCTTATATGTAAAAATAGGCCGATGAAATCGTCAGATGTGTACCCATACGTGCAACTAGTAGAAAGCTGTATGACGGAGGGCCACCACGGATGCTGACATTATGTACACCATACAAGGTATGGGTACATATAGAAATGGATTGGAGGAGTGTCTAATTTGATGGATAAAGGGTTAATATCTCCGGATCAAATTATCAGATTTACATGAAAAACTATACAGCACAGCACACCAGTAACCTGAATAAATATATAAAGTAACATGACAATCGGATTTTGAGTTACCTCATGCCAAAGGGATTGGAGGAATTTTCAATTTGAAGGATAAAGGGTTAATATCTCAGGATCAAATTATCAGATTAACACCAAAAACTAAACAGCTCAGCACATCAGTAACCTGAACACAATTATAAAGTAACTTGACAATCCAAGCAATATTTTTCAAGTTATCAAATGCCAAAGGGATTGGAGGAATTTTCAATTTGAAGGATAAAGGGTTAATATCTCAGGATTAAAATAACAGATTTACACCAAAAACTATACAGCTCGGTACATCAGTAACCTGAACACAAATATCAAGTAACTTGACAATCCAAGCAATATTTTTCAAGTTATCGAATGCCAAAGGGATTGGAGGAATTTTCAATTTGAAGGATAAAGGGTTAATATCTCAGGATTAAATTATCAGATTTACACCAAAAACTATACAGCTTGGCACATCAGTAACCTGAACACAAATATAAAGTAACTTGACAATCCAAGCAATATTTTTCAAGTTATCAAATGCCAAAGGGATTGGAGGAATTTTCAATTTGAAGGATAAAGGGTTAATATCTCAGGATTAAAATTACAGATTTACACCAAAAACTATACAGCTCGGTACATCAGTAACCTGAACACAAATATAAAGTAACTTGACAATCCAAGCAATATTTTTCAAGTTATCGAATGCCAATGGGATTGGAGAAATTTTCAATTTGAAGGATAAAGGGTTAATATCTCGGGATCAAATCATCAGATTTACACTAAAAACTATACAGCTTGGCACATCAGTAACCTGAACACAAATGTAAAGTAACTAGACAATCCAAGCAATATTTTTCAAGTTATCGAATGCCAAAGGGATTGGAGAAATTTTCAATTTGAAGGATAAAGGGTTAATATCTCGGGATCAAATCATCAGATTTACACTAAAAACTATACAGCTCGGCACATCAGTAACCTGAACACAAATATAAAATAACTAGACAATCCAAGCAATATTTTTCAAGTCATCGAATGCCAAAGGGATTGGAGGAATTTTCAATTTGAAGGATAAAGGGTTAATATCTCAGGATCAAATTATCAGATTTACACCAAAAACTATACAGCTCAGCACATCAGTAACCTGAACACAAATATAAAGTAACTTGACAATCCAAGCAATATTTTTCAAGTTATCGAATGCCAAAGGGATTGGAGGAATTTTCAATTTGAAGGATAAAGGTTTAATATCTCAGGATTAAAATAAAAGATTTACACCAAAAACTATACAGCTCGGTACATCAGTAACCTGAACACAAATATAAAGTAACTTGACAATCCAAGTAATATTTTTCAAGTTATCGAATGCCAAAGGGATTGGAGGAATTTTCAATTTGAAGGATAAAGGGTTAATATCTCAGGATTAAAATAACAGATTTACACCAAAAACTATACAGCTCGGTACATCAGTAACCTGAACACAAATATAAAGTAACTTGACAATCCAAGCAATATTTTTCAAGTTATCGAATGCCAAAGGGATTGGAGGAATTTTCAATTTGAAGGATAAAGGGTTAATATCTCAGGACTAAATTATCAGATTTACACCAAAAACTATACAACTTGGCACATCAGTAACCTGAACACAAATATAAAGTAACTTGACAATCCAAGCAATATTTTTCAAGTTATCGAATGCCAATGGGTTTGGAGAAATTTTCAATTTGAAGGATAAAGGGTTAATATCTCAGAATCAAAATAACAGATTTACACCAAAAACTATACAGCTCGGCACATCAGTAACCTGAACACAAATATAAAGTAACTTGACAATCCAAGTAATATTTTTCAAGTTATCGAATGCCTAAGGGATTGGAGAAATTTTCAATTTGAAGGATAAAGGGTTAATATCTCGGGATCAAATCATCAGATTTACACTAAAAACTATACAGCTCGGCACATCAGTAACCTGAACACAAATGTAAAGTAACTAGACAATCCAAGCAATATTTTTCAAGTTATCGAATGCCAAAGGGATTGGAGAAATTTTCAAATTTGAAGGATAAAGGGTTAATATCCCGGGATCAAATCATCAGATTTACACTAAAAACTATACAGCTCGGCACATCAGTAACCTGAACACAAATATAAAGTAACTAGACAATCCAAGCAATATTTTTCAAGTCATCGAATGCCAAAGGGATTGGAGGAATTTTCAATTTGAAGGATAAAGGGTTAATATCTCAGGATCAAATTATCAGATTTACACCAAAAACTATACAGCTCGGCACATCAGTAACCTGAACACAAATATAAAGTAACTTGACAATCCAAGCAATATTTTTCAAGTTATCGAATGCCAAAGGGATTGGAGGAATGAATTTTCAATTTGAAGGATAAAGGGTTAATATCTCAGGATGAAATTATCAGATTTACACCAAAAACTATACAGCTTGGCACATCAGTAACCTGAACACAAATATAAAGTAACTTGACAATCCAAGTAATATTTTTCAAGTTATCGAATGCCAAAGAGATTGGAGAAATTTTCAATTTGAAGGATAAAGGGTTAATATCTCAGGATCAAATTATCAGATTTACACCAAAAACTATACAGCTCGGCAAATCAGTAACCTGAACACAAATATAATGATAATAATAATAATAATAATTGATTTTGTAAAAGCGTAAAACCACGAAGAGTGCCCTAAAACGCTTCACAGAAATAAAATACACTTTTCTGAAAAGAAAGAGTCACATGTTTCAGTTTCCTCTAGGGAGGTTCAGGAGAATGCTTCAGTAAATAGGAAAGTTTTAAGATTTCTCTTGAAGATGTTGATAGTTTCTGAATTTCTGACACTAATAGGCAATGCATTCCACAATCTTGGACCCACGATGGAGAACACACGATCATTAGCTAGATTAGATCTGCTAAAAGGTATGACTAGTTGAATTTGATCTTTAGATCTCAGACTGCGTGATGGAGTGTATACAGTGATGAGCTCTTGCAGGTAAACTGGAGCCAGTTTGTGGATACATTTGAATACTAAGATCAATATTTTGAAATTAATTCTCTGTTTAACTGGAAGCCAATATAATTGTCTTAAAACAGGTGTTATGTGTTCAGAGCATTTGGTACCAGTAATTATCCTTGCAGCAATATTCTGAACTTTTTGAAGCTTCTGAATCAAATACTGCGGCAGCCCCACTAACACTGAATTACCATAGTCTAGTTGTGAGGTGATGAAGGAATGCACAAGTTTTTCAAGTGCTGACTGGTTAAGATAAGTTCTCAGTCTTCCAATATTCCGAAGCTGCCAGTAACATTTTTGACATATTTTATTGATATGGATGTCTAGCTTTAAATTTGAGTCCATAATCAGTCCAATATTCCTGGCCGATTCACTTTTCATGGTGATGTTGTTTCCAACCTGAATTGATGTAACAGTGGGTGTAGGCATGCGAACCCCGGATATCACTAAGAATTCTGTTTTAGAGTCATTCATTTTCAGTTTAAAATCTATCATCCATTCCCGCACCAGATTTATGCAAGTTTCCATGTTGCTGACTGCAGTGATTGAGTCACTTTGAAGAGATGAATTAAATGTAATGTACAGTTGGGTATCATCAGCATACAGATGATATGATATGCCATGCCTTTTAAGAAGACGACCCAGAGAAGAAGTGTACAGAGTAAACAAAAGTGGACCAAGAACTGAGCCCTGAGGAACACCACACTTTAACATCTTGCTTTCTGAACCGGTCTTGTTGGTATATATTTGTTGACTGCGACCTTCTAGATATGATGCAAACCATGATAAGACAGTTCCACATATGCCATGCTGTGTCAATGTCTGCAAAAGAATATCATGGTCGACTGTGTCGAATGCTGCTCACAAATCCAAGAGAACAAGCAGTACAGCCTTACCCTCAGACACTGATTTAACAATGTCGTTGTTGACTCGCAGTAAAGCTGTCTCTGTACTGTGATTGGCTCTGTATGCAGACTGGAAAGGCTCTAAAAGATCATTTTCATGTAGATGTTTTTTGAGTTGTGAAGCAACAACCTTTTCCAACAATTTAGACAGGAAGGAGAGGTTCGATACTGGTCGATAATTCTTCAGGTTGTCAGGATCAAGAGATGGCTTCTTGATGAGTGGAGTAACAAGTGCTTTTTTCAGTGGGCATGGAACAAATCCCTCATGAAGGGATGCAGATATAATAGATGATATGGCTGGCAGAAGATGATCAATTGTCTCTTTCAGAAGGAATGTTGGAATTTCATCTAGATCATTGGATTTATTGGATGATGACAAAATCATTTTTCGAATATCTTCTTCCAAGACAGTGTGAAAACTGGAAAAATCTCTTTTTATGTCAAGTTGATCAAACTCTGGTGGTTCACGTGATGGTATACTATCCAGGATTAACTGAATTTTGGTTATGAAAAAATCACTGAATTTTTCCAGAATTTCATTGGTATTTAGATGATCTGGGAGAATGACTTTTTGTTCTTTACCAAGGAGACTATTGGTTACCGAGAATAACACCCTAGTATTTGATGACCCCTCTATAAGAGAATTGTAGTACTCCCTCTTCGCTTTTTTGATGATCTTATTAGTTGGTGCCCTTAAGAGTTTCTTCAAATAAACATAACAGTTGCTCAGTGCTCAGATGATCCATGACTACTACAAAAATAATTTGGAGACAGTGTTGATGAACTTATATCCATTTTCAAGGAATCAATGTTGATGCATTTATATTTTCGATAAGTAATTTTCTTGGGAGGAATTTTGGAGGTTGCTAGTGTCAATTCAGCCAAGACTGCATAGTGATCAGATAATGCTGGATCTGTGACATAGATGTTTTGTACTGACGTGCTGTTACTTTGACGAACAAGAATTAGATCCAAGGTGTGTCCTCTGTTGTGGGTAGGTTTCAAAACCAGTTGCGAATAGCCGAATGAATCGAACAGATTAGTAAATTGCTTCGTAAAAGTGTCATTTAAATTGTCAACATGGATATTGAAGTCGCCAGCAATAGCTATATCTCCTCCATACAAGGCATAGAAGGACAGACATTCTGAGAATTCAGTTAAAAATTGTGCTGATGTAAGTTTGTTTCTTTTTGATGGTGGCGGTCGGTAAACTATGAGTAATCGAAGTGAACTGTTGGTCGACATGAGGCAGTCTAGCATTTCAAAAGATGGCTGAGTTTTATAGGTGTCAGGATGATGTTTTACTTTTAGGGCATTGCTGTGGATGACAGCTACACCACCACCTCGGCTCCCCCGTGAGTTATGTAAAATGGAGAAACCTGGTGGCAATAGTTGTCCAATAGAAAAACTGTCACTATCATTTTCTTTCAACCATGTTTCCGTTAGAGCCAAAACACTGAGATTGTTGTCTTGTATGAAGTCCTTTAGGTCATGTTCCTTTCCAGCAACAGATCTTGTATTCAGTAGTCCAAAGTTCAAAAGAGGTACTTTTTTCTGGGAAAGAGTAGTGGTATCTATGCTGATAACATGAATGTTGTTGGTATTCACACCAGAGTTAATAGGCTTTGGTCTTATTGCTTGTCTGTGTTGAATTTTTAATCTCTTTGGTTGGTATACTTTATCTGAGCTGTTGTTGGTAAAACAAAATTCTGGTTTTAGTATTCTTTGTTTTTTCAAGGCTTTAAAAACATATGCTTTAGGTCGATGCTTAAGGTGATCCATTGTGTTGTTAATTGAATGGAGCTCATCTGAGGTGTAATTAAATAAACACATTTTAATTGTCATTACTGAAACACATGAATGTAATGGCACTAGTTGTGTCTCTCATTAGCAGTGAATAGAGTGGCAAATGGGTTTAACAGTCCAATCTGGTTCAGAACAATAGGTGTTATAATCAGGATTAACTCTGCACTTGAGGAAAGAATTATTCAGTTAATTTCAGAGTTTTTTTCTGTTAAAAAACACAAAAATGATGAAAAATTTTATCTTCAAAGTCACATCAAAATAATGCACAACTTGTAAGGAATATGTACTGCAATTTCCAGCAGATAAATCCAAAAATGTCCAGTAGAAAATTATGAAACAGCAGGAGCTCAAAAAAGTGTGACCACACTTGGTGGCAATACAAATCAAGTAACTAGACAATCCAAGCAATAATTTTCAAGTTATCGAATGCCAAAGGGATTGGAGGAATTTTCAATTTGAAGGATAAAGGGTTAATATCTCTGGATCAAATTATCCGATTTACACCAAAAACTATACAGCTCGGCACATCAGTACCCTGAACACAAATGTAAAGTAACTTGACAATCCAAGCAATATTTTTCAAGTTATCGAATGCCAAAGAAATGGATACGGATGCCGGACGGACAGACGGATGGACCGGTCGACAGACAGATGGACAGATGGATGGACAGACAGACAGATGGACAAAGGATGGACGAACGACAGATGGTCACCCCGGATGCCAGCATTATGTGTACCATACATAGTATGGGTACACATAACAAAACAGAAAGACACAATACTATTCTGTAATTGAGCACAATAACATCAATGATCTCTATAAACATTTAGTATAACCCTTTATACTAATATTTGTTAAGGAAAGCCAATAAATACGGGAGTCTAGAGAAATGAGACTCTATATACTCATTTAAAAGTGTTTGAGGATTGTATATTAACGCTCAATTAATCACGTGATACATACGAATGCTTCACACCAATAAACACTTGAAAATATTACACAGATGAGTAAACATAGGCTTAACCCTAAAATCATTTCGGAACCGACACGGAATTACTAAGTCCAAGGGAGGTATTCCCTTGCTTTACACTATAAAGCAGGTGACCTAAGGGAACACCTGCCCCCCCCCCCTTTCCCTTGCCCTGGATCAAATACTCCAGAGCAAAGAGGGCAGCAGGACAGAGTCACTTCTGGAACCGAAAGCCTATACACACATAGTTGCCACTGTTTAGTAGACGACATTCTGAGTGAAAAAAAAAATAGCGGACCTAAACAATGTAGATCTGCAGAAATGGACTCAATATTCTCAGATACAAAATCGTGAAAATGGAGGGCTAACACCAATATGCAGCCCTCATTAAATCTGTAATAACAATATTAATAGCTTAAGCCCATGAAGTAGAACTCTTACTTCATGAGCTTAAAACTAAAACACAGACTGCTGAATGAAGATATAATCATAAGCAGAACTGACAGTAGATTGAATCCACCTGACCTTTGAATGGACCGAAATGTGGAGGAAGCTTCCACGGCATGTCCCACAACAGACGCCTGAGTAAATTAGTCCACAGTCTTCGTGGAACTAGAGAAGCTACCAACAGAATTCGCATTAAAATAATTACACTAGAGCAATATCTGCTGAATCAACAGCGATGGAAGATACGCATATCTTATTATTCCGTCTAACAAGACCGATAGAGCGTTTACTGCAAACGCTCGAAGATCCTAACATAATGACACATACGTCTGCAACTGATTGTTGAGATGCGTCACGAATAAGTCGATCATTGGCCGCTCACCTTGGTAGCAATCTGATTGAAAACTCGTTTGTTGAAAGCCGATTCTGGCGGCAACAAACGGCCCCTCTGCGAAGGGAGTCTGCTAATACGTTCAGACGACCTGGAATATGACGGACCGATAGGAGAACTTAATGTTCTAGGAGCAACCGAAAGATTCATTCCGTTAACATGAATAACAGGATGGAATGAGTGCCTCCATAATTCCGAAAATACGCTAATACCGTCGAGTTGTCGGACAGAATTAGCATATGAACATTCTGAATTACATTATCCAATAACGTAGAGCAAGCCAAAATGACATCATACTTGATGTTAGAGAGCTTGATAAAGAACTACGGATTCAAAAGACCCTGGCACTTCAATCCGTTGGGCTCAATGAAACGACCCAACCTGTTTTACTGGCATCCGTCAAGACTGTAAAACTCGGTCCAGCAATTGCAGTGGAACTACCTGAGTTGAGCCCAGAAAACTTGCCCAAGTCTGAATCTCTTATTGACTTGATTTGACAAGAAGATGTCCTTATCGAGTGAAAGAATCTTCACCCTCCAATTATGAATTAAAGAAATTTGGAGAGGAGCAATGCGTAACCGCCCCATCGGAATAAAATCGCGGCAGTTCTGCCTAAACGTATCAGTCTCATAAGATCTTTCGCTGAGACTTTGTCGGAGCGAAGACAATAGTGAGCATAACAACTGAATAATTTTGTTCTGGGTAACGGCAGATGAACAAAAAAGATGTGCGTTACGAAGCTCATCCCCCGGTGGGTGAATGACTTGGATGATACCAGATCCGACTTCTCCTCGTTTACTTAAGAAACCGAGACGTCAGAGCAATAGAAGCAGATTCTGCACATAGTTCTGAAGCATTAACTCATTGCTGTACCTGTATGAATGTCGTCCAGGTAAGTCAACGTTATCGCAGACGAATAAGCTCGGAAATGAGTCATTACCAAGACCGTTATTCGAGTGGAGGCCCAGGGGGCTATATTCAGACCGAAGCATATTGCTCGGAGCTGATATACGACTCCTATGATAAGGAAGCAAAGATACTTTCTGACACCTGATGTTCCCTGATGTGAAAGTTCGCATCTTGAGATCTATGCATGTAGCATAATCGTACACCCGAATACTCGCTCTGACCGATCGGGTGGACTCCATATATAAACTTGGCACCACGATCAGCTAGTTTATCCAGTTCCGAATAATGAGTGAACGGAACGAGCCGTCTGGTTTTTGGAACTAGAAAAGGATGGTTGTAGAAACCTGGAAATCCCTGGATTTCTACGATCTCCATCGCGATCATTCCAGAAGAGACTAGACTTCTGATGGAAGCGAGCCTCTATCCTACTGACTTGGCGGAAGCTGAGTCCATCTAGGACTTCGAGTTAACAGAGGATTTCGTTCGGAGAAGCCACGTCCTCCACGGTCCGCACCTCGCCCCGTCGACCTAGGGATGTCTGACCAGAATTATGGCCCCTATATGAGTCGCTACCCTGACGGTCTCTAGAGTAAGACCTAGAGGATGCATAGGAACCTCCATAGGAACTTCCCTTGGACGTATTCGTCCCAGAAGTGCCTGTCCTACTCTTCTCTGCTGAATCCGACTATATGGAAGCGAATTTTAATAGCAGAGAGTCAAAAGCTTTCTTAGTTAACTGATCATAGACTGCGGAAAGCTTGCCGTTGAAGAAAACTCTCCAGAGACCGGAGCGACTCTGAGAGAGTTTTTCACCTTACTACCTACACGTGTGGATGTAGCCAGGGCCGCGTCACGTCTAACCACCTCCATATTGCCACTAAAGGACGGAGTTTTACGTGAGGCCCTTGAAAGAACTCTTAAGGATATTATCATCCTAGAATTCTTTTCCCTTTGAGACGTAATGATAACGTTCTGGTAAGGTGATCTGCGTATGATGATGCGTCTAAACTGACCCTGCTAGACGATAATATTATTTCCAACATCGTGGTTGGAATTGACATAGACGACAGTAAAAAACAATACTAGGTCCTGCCCTGGTCGTCTAGATGCAGAGAACTCTCAGAATGCTCTGTAGAGCATATTGCCGATAAGAAACCTGACCTGCCCATTTAGGTAGCAAGTTAAATAAATATAGAGTCGTTCAACAGATCAAATATCCGTGAGACACATCTGGACTATGTCGGAAACTGAGGGATGATGTCCCTAAACCGATTAAGAATTCTGTGTCCAGTGGCGCTATCAGTCTCTTATCCGGCAACGCAGCATTTTGGGGGACCGAGGAACAACGTCAGATGATAATGCCGGATGCACTCTACGGCAATTATGCTGTTCCGAAAAGGGAAAATACAACTCATCCGTATCCCTTTCGCCATCCTGTCGGACCACTTGTAATTCATGGTCGTCCGTGCCTGAACCTGCAGTGGAACGTACCAACCCAGCTTCCTCGGATAATTCCTGATCCGATAGAGTTACTGTCGGTTGCTGGGATGCTGCGATAATTGTGCTATCTGCAATAGCATGTCCGTAACAGAGGCCTGTGGAGCTGCGGTCTTATAGGATTCAGCCGCTGGAAGCTCCTTGGACGTTCACTCCTGCATACATCTAATATGAGAACGTCCGGAGTATGAAGGCCTCGTATCCTTGGCTACCGGATGGCGTGACCTGGTCACCGTAGAATCCCTGGTCGGCGAGGTTGGTTGAATATCACAGGTCACGTAGCCAAAGTGTGGTCGCGTGTGCTGCCGTGAGGATGAGGAGCCGAAAGAGCAGTCTCTCTGGACTGTCTATATAACGGAGCGTCCCAAGCGGTGGACGTATGCTCCGACTGAGGAATGTTTTGTACACAACATCTGGGCCCAGATGTTGTAATATGAGAGAGGAACCTCTCTCGCTCGCAGCCCGGATGGACCAGGACGAGCTAGGAAGCGGACTAATAGGCTTCCTCCGTACCATCCTCGTATTCGTCATCACTGGGTGTGCACATTGTATTTTATAGTGCTCGCATCACCCAAATCTCCTTCCTGGACCACAACGGACGAACCCGGGTGCTGAGCCATTTGGTGAATGGTCGCAACACCAGGCGAGCTAGCGGATGCCAACGCCGTCGATCCTACTTGGGACCTCTTAGGAAATTGGCGTATCTGCATGAGCTAGCTTTTCATTTGACTGTGACAACGGAAGCACACTTATGAAGACATCACGGTAACAATACCTTGTTCATGTTACCCTATGAGACCTGTGGAGCCGCGGTCCTACGTGAAATATCTGCTGGAAGCTCCCGGGACGTTCATTCCTGCATTTATATAATATGCGAACGTCCCAACTGGAAAGGTCTCGTATCCTTGGCTAGCAGATGGAGTGACCTGATCGACGTGTATTCCTTGGTCGGCGAAGCAGGAGCACCAGGGACGTTCAATCCTGTATTTATATAATATGCGAACGTCCCCTGGAAATCTGTGGTCACATAGCCAAGGTGCGGTCGTGTGTGTTGACGAGGATGAGGAAGCCAATATAACAGCCACGTCGGACTGTCACGCGACGG
This sequence comes from Pictodentalium vernedei, assembly GCA_031216915.1. NCBI lineage: Eukaryota > Metazoa > Mollusca > Scaphopoda > Dentaliida > Dentaliidae > Pictodentalium > Pictodentalium vernedei. The sequence continues at coordinate 81,048,743 of CM062288.1, read as the reverse complement.
AGCATCCCGAGCAAGAGGAGTGGATGTAAGCACCGTCTAAGCGAACAACATACAACAACATCGCGGCGCAGATGTTGATGCAAGAGAGAGGGGGCCTCTCTCGCTCGCGGTCCGGGAGACCTGGACGAGCTAGCTAACGGACTGACAGGCTTCCTCCGTACTATCCTCGGATCCGTCATTGCTGGGTGTGCACATCTGAAGTTTTATAGTGCTCACATCACCCAATCTGCTTCCCTGGACCGCAACGGTCTAACCCAGGTGCTGTACCATTCTTTCCTGGTGAATGGATGCGACACCGGGCAGACTAGCGGGCGATCAATTGCTTTCGATTCTACTAGGGAACTCTTCAGCAATTGTCGTAATACCTTGAGCACTTCCCGCTAGCCCTAATATTGCAACGACGGAGACACACTTATTGAAGACATCACGGAAACATCACTCTGAATTCTGAAAAATAAACTGATAATATATAGTGACCCTACGGAGAGAGGACCGTAATGGACCCCTCACCGCTAATAAAATACCATGACACACGTCTCCAACGTTGTCATATCAATCAACACACACAGAGCAAGAATTAATGTGACTACATTGACTATAAGAAACACAATGAACTTGTGAATTAGAGGAAGATATCCTCGCATTACGTATGAAGAATATTTTTCCAACCAGAAAAAATATACACCGTCATATTACTAGCACTAACCCTGGAAATAAATATACATAATATATTAATTCATTATAACATTTCAAAAGAAAATAATTTTCAAAAAAAAAATTTTTGAAAAAATTTTCAGAAGAGCCCAAGTTCCCAATGGGAACCTTGAGCCCAAAGAATCCCCAAAAAGCCTAAGTGTGGACAAAATTTTTTAATCATTTTGAAAAATTAATGTAACACTTACGGACAATATTAATGTATCTTGCTTTGAACTAAATTAAGCAGAAGACAAGTAATCACTGTCAGAAGTAACAGTTGTCAACACAAGCAAAAGTGTCAACAAACTGGAAACATGACTCCAGGCACTGAAACAAACATAGCCCGAAATCAGTTACCAATTTAAACACCATCTGATGCAAAACAGAGGCTTCCAGAGAAGAAACTGCAGAACATCAGATGGTAGATGCAGACCAAAACGCCTAAACACCCCCTAGGGTGAGGACATAAACATGGGGAAAAAACAGAAAATAATTATGTTACCAAGCCAAAACTCCCGAGAAATTTTAGTAATAAACATTACAAAAAATAAGCCAAAAGCATGGGAGAATAGCTAGGGGGGAATAAAGGAAAGGGAGAGAGGAAACACTGATTAAACAATGGAACATTCGTAGCAAGAATGACCACAACAAGGCCATGCCTCGAAAATAGGTAACATGAAATAATTTCGTAAAAAAATTATAAGTTACAGCCCTGAACATTTGTTTCCACTGTTTTTTCCTCTCCACCTTCTATTTCCACCATCTATCCACCATTTCTCTCTTAATTATGTGTCTGGCATCTTTAAAACTGAGATTTACAAGCACAAATAACAGTGAAGTGTAACTGTATTGAGGGCCAAACAAAGAATGACTTTTGGCGGCAATTTCAAAACCTCTCTGACACTGCGCATGTGCAGTGGAGTAAAAGTATGGAGGACCATATAGGACATGTAATTTTCGGTTTTAGATGCAAATTTGGGGGATTGGGGGGGGGGGGGTAAAATTTGTGTTTGGCCCTAAATATTTTAGAGTTAGCAACAGCTAAGTCTGGGTCATTGGTACAGTATAAAAATATATACAATTGTAAAAGTTTTATAGTATTGGCCCCAGGTAATCAAATAAGATACAATGCACAAAATTGTACTTCACCCACCTTATAACCAACACCGTCAATGATGTTAAGAACCTCCTTGTTTATAGATGATTCTTTCCAATTACGTATTGGGTTTGGAATCCTACCACCCTTGCAAGATATATTGTAGTCTTCTTTAAAGATGCGCCAATCACGTTCTGTCAAAGCTTCCACAGCTTTCTCTGACCAATGCCTATCATCCCATTTCTCCTTAGCTTCTCTCTTTGCAACATTCTTCAACCGCTTCCTGAAAGGGAACATTATTAGTTCTTGTGATGATCAAACGGTAACATGGTCTGAGGTTTGCAGCTCAGAGTTTATGTTATTTTTTCTTTGTTCGATTGTTTAATGACACTTTCAACAACTAGGGTCACATCATCATGTTGGACAATTTTATAGATGGAGGAAGGTGGGGAATCCAAAGGCAACTCTCAGACTCTCCAAATTAATAAACCCGCACAAGCAGTATTAGCGGCAGTTAAAAGCTACAGTACAGCCATCATGGACTGGTTGTAATCCACGCAGTGTCCATGCATCCCTGTACCAGGTAATAATGAAAGTATCAATGACACTGCAGCTTAACTTGACTTTGTGTAGTGTTTAATGAAAAGGATAATGTTTAATGTTTATGAAAGGATTATGAATATGACAAGAATTGTGATAAGTGAGAATATGTTAAGCTCTGTACCTTACACGCTATGTTTTCAACAAGAATAATTTGAGGTTAGACCCAAGTTAATAAAATTGATAAATTTGTCACTTGAGTGCAACAAGGCTTTGCAATGCTTTAGCACTGCAAAGCCTTCTTGCATTCTAGGGACGAAATACACCACCACCCATGCTATCCTGTAGATTATGAGGCTCAAAACATAAAACAAACAAAGAATATGAACTTTTGATAGCAAAGAAATAATTACAAAAATAAAAAATAAAATAAAAACCCGTCTGCACACATGCAACTTTAGAAAAAATGGCCCTAGAAACTGATTACCTACTTTGTGAGGCCTTATGAAATAGGCAGAAATATTTGATTCTGAGATGTCTTTCAAACATTATCATACATAGTTCAAATTTTTTACCAATTTAAAAAAGTCAAATTTCAGTCTTTTTTCTATTTAAAAAATCTGAAAAAATGTCAGGAGTTGGCATTCAAAAATTAGTGGATGGTATAAAAATTGTCATGGATGGTCAAATGCACAGTTGGATATAGTGGAGTGAACTAATTTTAACCTGTATACCTAACATAAAGATGAGCACTATTCACTAAAATCGCCATTCAAATGTTATTATCTTGACAAATTTTCTCTCAAAATATAGCAAAGGTCAAACAAAATTACGTAACTGATTCTCAAGCAAGCCAGAAAATAAGCAGACTGACATCTGCAAAATGAGTTTCCGAGTGGGTGAATTTAGTGATGCTACCCTGCATAGTAGGGTAGCATCACTAAATTTACCCTCTGTGAACCTCAATCTGAATCAGGGTACCAAAACAAAACAGAAAGAGGTACCCAGAGGATAAATGGCCCACTGTATGGGATAGCATCATTAAATTCACCCTCTGGGGACCTCATTCTGCAAATGTCAGAGGGCTTATTTTCAGGCTTGTTCTCAAGCAATTTCTTTTTAACCCTTTACCCAATGAATTGGAAACATCCGCCTGCGTAATATGCAAATTCAGCAGCTGAAAAAATCTTTTTTTTAACATTTCAACAAAACCATATCTTGTGACCCCTCTTTTGGAACGAGCTCATCGAGCTCATTCCAATGAGGGGTCAAATGATATGGTTTGATTGAAATTTTTTGAAAAGTTCAAAAAGTTAAAAAATTTATAGTAATTTATATATTTTTTATACTTACCAATGACCCAGACATAGCTGGCTGGTGCTAACTCTTAAAATATAGGGCCAAACACAAATTTTGCCCCCCAATCCCCAAAATTTGCATCTAAAACTAAAGAAAACATGTCCTGAAAGGCCCTCCACACTTCGCCCCTACTGCGCATGCGCAGTGTCAAGGACGTTCCGAAATTGGCGCCATTAATCATTCTAATAACCAGTGCCTGGTAAGCGCTATGTACTCAGCGGGGAGGCAAGAGTTCCCAACTCCTGGGAGGGCCATCCCCGTCTGGGTCATTGGTAAGTATAAAAAATATATAAATTACTATAAATTTTTTAACATTTTTATACTGTACCAATGACCCAGACATAGCTGAATAGTAAAAAGGCTGGAGGGCCAAGGACATAGAGCAAAATGGAATACGCTCAATAAAATAAAATAGAGTCATCCCCTGTAGGGAAAAAGAAGTAATAGGCCTTACATGTATCTTTCTTATTTATGATAAATTTGAAAGATACAACACCTTCCAAAATTGAGCTTCATACATCCATGTACTCTATTAATATCCAATATAATCCTTATACTAATAATTTTTAAAGTAAGCCAATAAATAAAGTAAGTCTAGAGAATAGAGACTCTTATTCTCCTAAAAGTGTCTGAGGATTGCATAATCATGTCCGTTGACATATGCAATATTCAAAAGCTATACTTTAAAAAACTAAGACTTGAATGAATTTTAAAAACCTAAACTTCTCACTAAACAACCATCCCAATAACAGCTCAGAATTACTAACTCCGGAGGAGGTATCCCCTTGTTTTCATAGTAAAACAGGTGACCCAAGGGAACACCCTCCCCCCCCCCCCCCCTTTTTCTTGCCCTGGGTCAAATAGCCCAGAGCGAAGAGGGCAGCCGAACGGAGACACTGCCGAAACAGACAGCCTACCTAGCTATAGTAGCAACTGTTAAGTGAATGACATTCTGAGCAGTAGATAATAGACCTAACAATAGAGGCCTCCAGAAATGGACTCGATATTTCTAAGATAAAATTCATGAATGTGGATGGCTGAGCGCAATGAGCAGCCTTCAAAAATCTATAATAGGGACACTATTAATGTAAGCCCAAGAAGTAGAAGAACTCTTACTTCATGAGCCGAAATCTTAAGCACAACTGCTAAGTCAATGATATACCATAAGCAGTACCGATAGTTAATAGAATCCATTAACAATAAAATGGAGCGTAACGTCCTTCTACTAGACATCAAAGACAGAAGAAGCTTACGCCCTTTGTAATAAACAGATATCTGTTTATAAATACATAAACTGTACCCGGAATGAGTAAAGGCCTATGCCCATACGAAGACGGAAGGACCTTAAAATAATAGGTTCCGGATAATAGGAGCCTAACTCTTATGCAACAATCCAACCTAAATAGTAACGGAAGTATTGATTCCGAAACTATGAAAGTGAAAATCATCCGTCGATAGTGCATGAAACTCACTGACTCTACAGTAAAAGAGAAACCAACAGAATTACTGTCTAAAAGGTCAGAATTTGAAAACTACTGTTTCCAGAGGCTCAAATGATTACTTAGCTAAATAAGAACCGAAGTTAAAATCCGTATAGGAATTTAATCTAAAGATTCTAAGTCTATTTATCAAAAAGTTACTAAATGACTTAGATAAAGAGACAAAAGACTCAATTGTAAACTATCGTAGAGTGCATAGGTATGAGGTAACATAAACCTATAACCTAAATAATAACAGGCTGCAGTAGATCTTGTGAAACAAGTATACTAAAAAATAGCAATGAGTAGTATGGAGGGATCAACAATATGAACATAATGATCCCTACACCACGACGGAAGAGCCTCCACTTTAGCCGCATAGAATAGCGAAGAAGAGGATCTCCTATAGTAAGAAATCGCGTCCAAAGCTCGTCCAGTACAGTGCTTACAATGCAATACGGACCACACAACGGAATACATGAAGGTTGCGACCTTGCTGGTTGTGATAAAGATGACACGATTTACCCAGTGAAAAAGATCCTCACATAGAGGAAGATTTCACGTTAAGACCCACAGTAGACAAGAGAGTAAATTACTCATGATCTCTGTGAAGATAGAGATGCTATCAACAGAAATGTATTGTGGTTGTTTATCTTAGCAATACCTGCTAAAACAACAGCGCCGGAGGATACGCGTATCCTATCATTCCGTCCTATAGATCAATAGAGCGTTAACAATATTAGCTCAGAGATCTGGACAAGCCAACACATACGTCTGCAATTGATTAGCAAGCTGTGTCATAAATAAATCATCATTGGGCGCTCCCATAGATAGCAAATCTGATTGAATACTTGTTTGTTGAGAGTCCATTCTGACAGCAACAAGCGACCCGTAAGAGAACGGGAGTCCGATAAAACAATTAGACGACCCGGAATATGATGGACCAAAACTGAACTTGGTGTACTATAACCAACAGACGGATTCTTTCCATTAAATTGAATAACGGAAACGAAAGAGTGCCTCCCTGGATCCGGAGTTACGCCACTACTGTCGAATTAAAGGACAGGAATTTGGGCATGCGTTTCTGAATAATGTTCATGCAATGACATAAAGCAAGCCTAAAAAACATTATTCCGCGGAAGTTAAACTGATTGCTAAAAGACTGCGGAACCCAAAGACCCTGGCACTTCGAATCCGTAGGGATCAGTATTATATCCCAATCTGTTTGACTGGCAACCGTCATAACAGCCACACTCGGGTCCGGCAACTGCGGCGGCACTCTCTGAGTCAACCACCGAATGTTTGCCCCAGTCTGAATCTCTTGTAACACTAGATAGACAAGAGAACGTATAAATCGAGCAATTCATGGATTGCCGAAAAGTTGCCGTCGAAGAGAAGCTCCTCCGAGAACGAAGCGACTCTGAGAGAGTTCTTAACCTTACTATCCACGCGTGTGGATGTAGCTAGGGCTGCGTCACGTCTAACTAACTCCAATCAGCCACTGAAGGGCGGAGTTATACGTGAACAAACTACTGCCCTCAAAAGAAATTACATTGAGAATAATATCCCGTAAATCTTTTCTTGAAGACGTAATGATAATGCCTCAGTAAGGCGGATTACGTATAATAAAGCGTCTAAGTTAAGTCTACTATACATAATGTCGTTCCCAACATTGAAATTGGAAAAGACATAAACGGCGAAAAAGAATATATGCAGTCTTTAATCACACCGTCTAGACGCATATGAACTCTCGGTATGCCCTGCTCTGCCAAAATAAACTATTTGTATAAATGATAAAATGGCAGAAATGAGCAACGCGGACAAGAAACTAAACTATCATGCTTAGTAGCAGGCTTGTATATATATATATATATAGCGTCGAAAAATAAAACACATGTTGTAATGACAATATTGGACTGCGTCGGTAAGTCAGGGACAATGTCCCTGAACCGATCGAAAAATCCGAGTCCAATGACGCTATAAGTCTCTTATCCAAGATCGCAGCAATGAAGTCCGAAATAATAATCACTGGAAGATAATGCCAGAAGATATGAAAGGCATCTTCCGCTACTACTAAAGGGAAAACTCGAAATCTTTCGAATCCCTTTCGCCATCCTGTCGGACCCTATAAAGCGTTCGGTCATCCGTAGCTGATGCAACCGCGGACCGCACCGACCCAGCGCCGTCGGATAATTCGTGATTCGACCGAGAAACTGTCAATTGCTGGGATGCTGCGAAACAACTGTGCTAACTCGGATAGCACGTCCGTCACTGAGGCCTGAGGAGAAGCGGTCTTACGATGCATTGCCGCTGGAAGCTCCGTGATCGTTACCCCGTGCATACTTCCAATATGCGAGCGAACGGAGTATATAGGCCTCGTGTCCCTTGGCTACCGGATGGCGCGACCTATTCGCCGTGGAATCACTGAATGCCGAAACTGATCGGATACTCGAGGTCACGTAGCCAATGTGCGGTCGTGTGCCCTGCTGTGAGGATGAGGAAGCATTAAAGACAGTCTCTCGGACTGTCAATATAACGGAGCGTCCCGACCAATGGACATATGCTCCGAATGTAAAATATCTGAACCACAACATGCGGTCCCCTATGTTGTTGGGCGAGAGAGGGACCTCTCTCGCTCACAGCCCGGACGGACCTGGACAAGCCAGGAACCAGACTAACAGGCTTCCTCCGATCTGTCCTCAATCTGCCGTCACTGGGTGAGTACTAAAGTAATTAAAGTACTCGCATCACCCAAATCTCCTTCCTAGACCGCAACGGACGAACCCGGCAGCCGAACCATTCGATGAATGTACGCTACACCGGGTGAGCTAGCGAATGTCACTCCGTAGGCGATAGACATATTCCATGAGCACTTATTGCCGCTAACTCTTCATTAACTATGACGACAGAGGCACACTTTTGAAAGACATCTCCATAACTCTTCGAACAAGAAACCAGAAATGCTTGGATAGCAAGCATAAAATAATAATATATATAGCGTCATTCAATAATTCGAAAGTTTGTGTGACATTATTGGACTATGTCGGAACTGAGGGACGATGTCCCTGAACCGAACCAAAAATTTCTAAGTCCACCGACGCTATCAGTTTCTTATCCGGCATCGCAGCATTCTGGTCCGACGAAAGAAGCTGTAGAAGACCAAGTCAGATGACATACACAACAGCATATGTTGTTCCGAAAGGGAAAGCTCGAAATCCTCCGAATCCCTTTCGGTATCCCGTCAGACCGGATGAAACTTCGGACGTCCGTACCCGCTTCCGCGGAGCGTCCCGACCCAGCATCGTCGGATAAAATATATGCGACAGATTCAGTTGATGCTGGGATGCTGCGATAAACTGTGCTATTAAGGAAAGCACGTCCGTTCCCGAGGCCTGTGCAGTAGCGGTCTTACGATGCATTGCCGCCGGAAGCTCCGTGTACGTTGACTCCCGCACACTTCCTATGCGAACGTCCGGAGTCTGCAGGCCTCGTGTCCCTGGCTATCGGATGGTGTGACCTGGTCGCCGAAGAATCCTTGATCGGCGAAGCTGGTAATATATCGGCGGTCACGCAGCCAAGGTGCGGTCGTGTGCGCTGACGAGAAGAGGAAGCCTTAGCAGTCTCAGCGGACTGCCTATACAACGGAGCGTCCCGAGCGACGGACGTATGCTCCGCTTGCGACACAATTTGTACCACAACATCTGGGGCCAGATGTTGTTGAACGAGAGAGGGGCCTCTCTCGCTTGCCGTCCGGATGGACCGGAACGAGCTATGAACCGGACTAAAAGGCTTCCTGCGTTCTCCCTCCGATCCGCCGTCACTGGGTGTGCATTAAGTTAATTTATAGTGCTCGCATCACCCCAAAATTCCTTCTAGACCGCAACGGACGAACCCGGCTGCCGAACCATTCGGTGAATGGACGCTACACCGGGCGAGCTAGCGGACGTCAAAGGCCGTCGAACCTACTAGGGTCCTCTTAGGCAATTGGCGTATATACATGAGCACTTTTCCGCTAGCCCTTCATTAATTGTGACGACGGAGGCACACTGTTGGAAGACATCACAGATACATCACCCTAATCTTGATCGTCTGAAATAGAAATTGATAAAGTAGAGTGACCCTGCGGGGAAAGGACCGAAGTGTCCAAATCCCCAACAACATACCGTGACATACGCTTCCCATATTGTCATCGAAATCATACGATACAGAACAGGAGTTAATGCGAGTACACTGACCACATATAGAATGATAATAAAGTCAGAGGAAGACTTCCTCTTAAAACAATTGATCAATATCCTTTCAATGTGAAAAGAAAACAAGTCCTGGTACTCGCACTAACCCCTGGCAATCAAAATACATAATAATAATATGATCCATTAATATAGAAAAAATAATTGAAATCAAAATATTTTGAAAAAATATTTTTTCAGAACAGCCCAAGTTTCTGAAAAGTAACGTTGAGCCCCAATGGATCCCAAGCCTAAGTGTGGACAAAAATTTTAAAAATATTTTAAACAATTTATTCAACACTTACGAACAATAATAATGTATCTAGTTATGATTAAAATAACATAAAGATATTATTTTTTAGAAATCCCCCCCTCACACAGAGGGCTGTTGTAAATGTAAACAATGAGTGTAAAAACACTAAAATAAGACTCCAGGCACCCAGGCCCGAAATCAGTAACCAAAAATACACTATCTGATGCAAAACAGAGACTTCCAGGGAAGAAACTGCAGAACATCAGATGGTAGATGCAGAACACAACGCCTAACCACCCGTAGGTGAAGACGTAAACATGGGGAAAGAACAGAATTCATTCTGTTATTCAGCTAAAACTCCCAAGAAATTTTTGTAATAATAATTACAGAAACTATGCCAAAAGCATGGGAGAATAGCAAGGGGGAACTTAAAGGACAGGGAGAGAGGAAAACACTTAAAAAAACAGTGTAACTAAATAATCAGAATGACAACAAAATGGCTGCTGCCTTGAAAATAGGTAACTTAACATAATTTCATTAAAAAATTTTAAGTTACAGCCCTGATAATATTCTGTCACACATTCTTTTCCTCTCCTCCTTCTCTATCCTCCTTAGAATCACCATTTCACTAATATTTATGTGTCTGGCATCATTTAAACTGAGATTTAAAAGCACAAAGATCAGTCAGATGTTAACTGATGAAGGGCCAAACTTAGAATGATTAATGGCGCCAATTTCGGAACGTCCTTGACACTGCGCATGCGCAGTAGGGGCGAAGTGTGGAGGGCCTTTCAGGACATGTTTTCTTTAGTTTTAGATGCAAATTTTGGGGATTGGGGGGCAAAATTTGTGTTTGGCCCTATATTTTAAGAGTTAGCACCAGCCAGCTATGTCTGGGTCATTGGTACAGTATAAAAATATATTTGCATTGGGTAAAGGGTTAAAATGAATGAGGGAGGGCATTTTATTATTTTTATATATTTATTCCTGTTGGAATGGTTGCCAATGCCTAAAATCCAGATGTGAGAGCCTAAAATTAAATAATAGAGCTTCCATGTTGATTTCACTGATATTTTTGTTGTAACAGTAATCATACTTTGTAAATATGACCATGTTTATTTATTTATTGGTGTTTAAGGTTGCTTTTACCACCTTTGGCTTTATCATGACTGCAACACAGGGATGATGTCAAATTTAACCAATTGTTTAAACCTGTCCTGCCCACTTTAGAGACCTCAGGCATTGGTTCCAGGTCCTATTTTTCCTGCAGTAAACAAGCACTGCTCCACTTCCCAGGATTCCAACAGGGAAAAATATGATGATAAAATAGAACTTGAGTAAATCATCAACCTATTTAACTTGCCAAAGAGTATTTAGGTTATAGTACCATGTCACCTAGACTTTTGACCTTTTGACCCCCAAATCAATAGGGTTCATGCCTTTCCCCCTTTCCCTGAGACAGTATACCTGTGAAGTTACATGTTTCTGGGACAAAGAATTATCAAGGTAGTCCTGAAACCATTTTCTGGTTAGTTCCTTACGAGCATAACCTTTGGATGCCCAAATCAGTAGGGTTCATCACTCACACACACACCAAGTCCTGGAAATGAGACTGGTGCAAGTGCAATTGCTCCCATCAGCACCCGTGTTTTCAATTTTCCAGGAGCTAAAAAGTTAAAAAATTTATAGTAATTTATATATTTTTTATACTTACCAATGACCCAGACTTAGCTGGTGCTAACTCTAACAAAACCAGGGCCAAACACAAATTTTGCCCCCCAATCCCAAAAATTTGCATCCAAAACAAAAAGAAATCATGTCCTAAAGGACCTCCATATTACGCCTCTACTGCGCATGCGCAGTGACGCAGACGTCCCGAAATTGGCGCCAATTATCATTCTTACTGGCAGTGCCTGGTCAGCGCTATGTACTCAGCGGGGAGGCAAGAGTTCTCAACTCCAGGGAGGGCCATCCCCGTCTGGGTCATTGGTAAGTATAAAAAATATATAAATTACTATAAATTTTTTAACATTTTTATACTGTACCAATGACCCAGACTTAGCTGAATAGTAAACAGGCTGGAGGGCCTAGGAAATAGAGGAAAATCCAATAAGCTCAACTATATAGTAAAGAGGTAACCCCTTAAGGAGAAAAGGAGTATTAGGCTTTACATGTATCTTTCTTATTTAATATTAAATTAGAAAGATACACTACCCTTAATAATTGAGCACAATAACATTCATGTTCTCTATTAACATCCAGTATAACCCTTATACTAATTATTTTTAAAGCAAGCCAATAAATAAAGTAGTCCAGAGAATTGAGACTCTTTATAGTCATTTAAAAGTGTCCGAGTATTGTATATTAAAGCCAGTTTGACACTTGACATATACAAATGCTTCACACCGAGCTACACTTTAAAAATAAGACATGAATGAATTTTAACATTAATATTACACTTTAAAACCATCCCGGAAGCGACTAAGAAATACTGACTTGGAGGAGGCATTCCCTTGCTTTTCACTATAAAGCAGGTGACCTAAGGGAACACCCACCCCCCCCCCCCCCCCCCCTTCCCCTTGCCCTGGGTCAAATAGCCCAGAGCGAAGAGGGCAGACGGGCGGAGTCACTGCCGGAACAGAAAGCCTGCATAACTATAATTGCAACTGTTTAGTGGATGACATTCTGAGCAACAGATAACGGACCTAAACAATGCAGGTCTCCAGAAATGGACTCAATATTTCTGAGATAAAAATTCGTAAATGTGGATGGCTGAGACCAATAAGCAGCCTTCATTAAATCTGTAATAGCAACACTATTAGCATAAGCCCAGGAAGTAGAAAGAGCTCTTACTTCATGAGCAGAAATCTTAAGCACAGACTGCTGAGAAGAAGATAAATCTTCATAAGCAGTACGGATAGTTAATTGAATCCATCTAGCAATAGAATGGACTGAAATGTCCTTTCTATTGGGCATCAAAGACAGAAAGAAACGTTTCTGTCCCTTTCTGATAAACTGAGAACTCTGTTTATAGATACGTAATGCTCTAACAGGACAGAGTAAAGGCCTACGCCCGTCTGAAGATGGAAGAGCCTTAATAACAATAGGTTCCGGATATTTATTAGGAGCCTGATTCTTAGCTAAAAAACCCACATTAGTAGTGAAGGTGATAGTGTTCCCAACACTACGATAATGAGAATCATCCACCGATAGTGCATGAAGCTCACTGACTCTTCTAGCAGAAGAGAAAGCTAAGAGAAAAGCTGTCTTATAAGATAAGAATTTGAAATCTACTGTCCCAAGAGGTTCAAATGGCTTTTCCTTCAATTTAAGAAGAACCCAAGCTAAATTCCACTTAGGAATTAATCTAAGAGTTCTGGGTCTATTTATCGAAAAGTTTCTAACCAACTTAGATAAAGAGACATTAGATCCAATTTGTAAACTATCATGATGTGCATAGGTATCAGATAACATAGATCTATAACCCTTTATAGTAACAGGCTGCAGTTTGATTTCGTCAAACAAGTATACTAGAAAGTTTGCAATGTCTGGTATAGAGGGATCGAATATATCTACAGAATGATCCCTACACCAACGACGAAAAACCTTCCACTTAGCCGCATAGTTTAGCGAAGAGGAGGTCCTCTTACAGTTAGAAATCGCATCCACTGCTCGTCCTGTAAAGTGCTTGCCATGCAAGAAGGACCGCACAACGGAAAAACGTGAAGGTTGAGACCTTGCGGGTTGTGATGGAGTTGGCGCGATTTCCCCTGCGAAAGAAGATCCTCCCGTGGAGGAAGCTTCCGCGGTAGGTCCCACAACAGACACCTGAGTAGATTTATCCACGGTCTCTGTGGCGACAGAGATGCTACCAACAGAATCTTGCATTGAGATTGTTTTATCTTTAGCAATACTTGTTGAATTAACGGCGCTGGAGGATACGCATATCCTATCATTCCATCCCAAGGGATCGACAGAGCGTCTACTGCAAATGCTCTTGGATCCGGACACGGAGACACATACGTCTGCAACTGATTGTTGAGATGTGTCGCAAATAAGTCTATCATTGGCTGTTCCCATTGGTAGCAAATCTGATTGAATACTTGTTTGTTGAGAGTCCACTCCGACGGCAACAAGCGACCCTTTCGTGAAAGGGAGTCTGCTAGCACATTCAGACGACCCGGTAAGTGACGGACCGAAAGAAGAACGTGATGTTCTAGCGCAAACAGAAGGATTCTTTCCGTTAGATTGAACAACGGAACTGAATGAGTGCCTCCCTGATTCCGTATATACGCCACTACTGTCGTATTGTCGGATAGGATTTGGACATGAGCATCGTGAATAATGTCCATCCAGTGACGTAACGCAAGCCAAATTGAAATCATTTCCTTGATGTTTATGTGCTTGCACAGGAATTGCGGATCCCAAAGACCCTGGCATCTCGAATCCGTTGGGATTAATGATGCACCCCAACCTGTTTGACTGGCATCCGTCATAACGGTAAAACTAGGATCCGGCAACTGCAGCGGAACTCCCTGAGTTAACCACTGAATGTTTGCCCAAGTCTGAATCTCTTGTTTCACTTGATCTGACAAGAGAACGTCTACATCGAGCGAATGAATTTTCACACTCCAATTCTGAGTCAAGAAAATTTGAAGAGGACGTGTGCGTAACCGCCCCATCGGAATGAGATCCGCGGCGGCTCCGCACAGACCTATCAGTCTCATAAATTCTCTCGCCGTGACTTTGTCTGCGTGCAGACAATAGCGAGTGTAACAACTGACTAATTTCGCTCTGGTTAACGGCAGACGAACGAGATTGTTGTGTGTCTCGAAGCTCATTCCCAGATGAGTGAATGACTTGGACGGCACCAGATCCGACTTCTCCTCGTTTACTATAAAACCGAGACGTCGGAGCAATAGAAGAAGATTCTGAACATCGTTCTGAAGCGTTAACTCGTTGCAGTACCTCTGAAGAATGTCGTCCAGGTAGGCCGACGTTACCGCAGACGAATGAGCTCGGAAGTAGATCATTACCGAGTTCATTACCCGAGTGAAAGCCCAGGGTGCTAGATTCAATCCGAAGCACATCGCCTGGAATTGATACACCACTCCTAGGACTGCGAAGCGTAGATACTTTCGGAATGTCGGATGTACCATGACGTGAAAGTACGCATCTTTGAGATCTATGCTCGTTGCATAATCGTTCACCCGAATACTCGCTCTGACCGATCGAATCGTCTCCATATAAAACTTCGGAGCAACGATCAGCTTGTTTATCCAGCTCAAATCTATGACTGGACGGAACGAGCCGTCTGGTTTCGGAACCAGAAACAGATGGCTGTAGAATCCCGGAGATTCCTGGTTTTCTACGACCTCTACCACGTTCTTCATTAAAAGAGACTGCACCTCTGATAACAGAGCATCTCTTTTCTGCGGATTTGACGGAAGATGAGTCCACTTTGGACTTCGAGTTAATGGAGGCTTTCGTTTGAAGGATATCTTTAGACCTTCCGAAGTCACTCCTCTCACCCAAGGGTCGTCCGTAATCGACGCCCATTCTTGTGAAAAGCTCGACAACCTTCCGCCAACCGGAACGCGATAGAGGTTTAAGCCATCACCTCCTGGACCTGCGAGGCCTGCGGTAGGAGAAACCACGTCTTCCACGGCCCGCACCTCGCCCCGTCGACCTCGGGGCGTCCGACCGATTGTCCCGGCCTGAAGGACGTCCCGAACGAGAGTCGCTATCCTGACGGTCTCTCGAATAAGACCAAGAGGACGCACCGGAACCTCTATAGGAACCTCTCTTGGGCGCATTAGACCCAGAAGTGCCTGTCTTATTCGTGTCTGCTATATCCGACTTCTTAGGAGCAGATTTGAACAACAGAGAATCCTTAGCTTTCTTTGTAATTTTATCATAAATAGCGGAAAGCTTGCCGTCAAAGAGAAGTTCTCCTGAGACCGAAGCGACTCTAAGAGAGTTCTTCACCTTAGAATCCACTAGTGTGGATGTAGCTAGGGCTGCGTCACGTCTAACCAACTCCAGATTTGCCACTGAAAGGGCGGAGTTACACGTGGAATAAGCTACTGCGCTTGAAAGAAGTCTTAAAGAGGATTGTATATCCTGAAATTCTTTCCCTTGAAGGCGCAGTGATAACGCCTTAGTAAGGTGATCTGCGTAAGATAAGGCATCTAAATTGGCTCTGTTAGACACAATAGCTGTTTCCAACACCGCGGTTGGAATAGAAGCTGACGACGGTAATGATAGCTCTAAGTCTTCCGCCTCGTCGTCCATACGCAGAGGAACTCTCGGTATACCCTGTCCTGCCGTATCGAATTTATTCCTTGCATTAATGAAAGGCAGGTTGAGAGTATTAGCGGACAAGAAACCTGCTTTCCCCGTCCTGGAAGCAAGTTTAAATATAGCGTCGTTCAATAATTCAAATGTTCTTGCAACATTATTGGACTGCGACGGAAACTCGGGAGCGATGTCCCTGGACCGCTCAAAAAATTCAGAGTCCAATGACGCTATAATTCTCTTGTCCGGAACCGCAGCAGTCTGGCCCGATGGAACAACTTGAGGGAGAAAGTGCCGAATGAAGTCCACGGCAGCTTTATGTTGTTCCGAAAGGGATAGCTCCAAGTCATCCGTATCCCTTTCACCATCCGGTCGGACCTCATGATGTTCCCGGTCGTCCGCCCCCGATGCTTCAGCGGAGCGTACTGACCCAGCGCCGTCAGATAATTCTCGATCCGACACCGTTTCTGTCGGCTGCTGGGATGCTGCGATAAGCTGTGCTATCTGCACAAGAATGTCCGGCGTCGAGACCTGCGGAGGCGCAGTCTTTCGCTGCTTTGCCGAGGGCAGCTCCGCATCAGATGGCTCCCGCATACTTTTCCTATGCGAACGTCCGGAGTCCATCGGTCTCGAATCCCTGGCTGCCGGATGGTGTGACCTGGTCGCCGAAGAATCCTTGATCGGCAAAGCTGGTAATATATCGGCGGTCACGCAGCCAAGGTGCGGTCGTGTGCGCTGACGAGAAGAGGAAGCCTTAACAGTCTCTGCGGACTGCTTATACAACGGAGCGTCCCGAGCGACGGACGTATGCTCCGCTAAAGACACATTTTGTACCACAACATCTGGTCCCAGATGTTGTTGTACGAGAGAGGGGCCTCTCTCGCTCGCGGCCCGGCTGGACCTGGACGAGCTAGGAACCGGACTCAAAGGCTTCCTCCGTTCTCGCTTACTATCCGCCGTCACTGGGTGTGCATCTATTATGTTTATAGTGCTCGCATCACCCAAAACTTCCTCTTGGACTGCATCGGATGAACCCGGCTGCCGAACCATTCGGTGAATGGACGCTACACCAGGCGAGCTAGCGGACGACATTTGTCTAATCTCCATGAGCACTTTTGCCGCTAGCTCTGAATTCATTTGTGACGACGGACGCACACTTGTAGAAGATAACATGGAAACATCACCCTGTTCTGGTTCCTCTGAAATAGAAACTGAGAGAGTAGAGTGACCTTGCGGAGAAAGAGCCGGCATCGCCCTTTCTCCAGAAACAACATATCGTGACACACGTTTCCAATGTTTCTCATCCCAATATTCACATATAGGACAGGGATTAATGCGAGAACACTGACTACAATTAATACAATGATCATGAAAGTCAGAGGAAGATTTCTTCCTATTACAATTTGAACAACGTCCCTTCATTGTGAAAGAACAACAAAAAGTCCTAGTTACTCACAAAAACCCCTGACACAAAGATACATAATAACATGATCCATTAATAAATGAAAAAACAATGGCAAATCAAAATAATTTTGAAAAAATATTTTTTCAGCGAAGCCCAAGTTGCTGAAAAGTAACATTGAGCCCCGATGGATCCGATGGCAAAGTGTGGTCAAAAGTTTTAAATTTATATTAAATAATTAATGAGACACTTACGGATAATATAAATGTATCTTATAGTGAGATAAACTACAGCAAAGGCAAACAGCCCCCCTCAAAAAAGGCTGTTGCCAATGTAAACAAACAGTGTAAAAACACCAGAAAACATGACTCCAGGCACTGAAAAAACTGGCCCGGAATCAGTCATCAAATTACACTCTATCTGATGCAAAACAGAGACTCCCAGGGGAGAATCTGCAGAACATCAGATGGAAGATGCAGAACACAAACGTTATACACCCATGGGTGAAAACGTAACTATGGGGAAAATAACAGAAAACATTCTGTAACCAAGCAACTCTCCCAGGAAATTTTAGAAATGAAATTTCTCAAAAATATGCCAAAAGCATGGGAGAATTGCAAGGGGGGACTTTAGAAGGCTAGGGGAGAGGAAACACTGAATAAGCAGTGCAACATTTAGCAAGAATGACAACAAGAGGCCCATGCCTCGAAAATAGGCAACTTAACATAATTTCATCAAAAAATTTTAAGTACAGCCCTGATTATTTTTTGTCACTTCTTTTTCCTCTCCTCCTTCTATCCTCCTTAGAATCACATTTTCTTCAAAAATTACGTGTCTGGCATCCTTTAAACTGAGATTTACAAGCACAAAGATCAGTGAGATGTTGACTGATGAAGGGCCAAACAGAGAATGATAATTGGCGCCAATTTCGGGACGTCTGCGTCACTGCGCATGCGCAGTAGAGGCGTAGTATGGAGGTCCTTTCGGACATGATTTCTTTTTGTTTTGGATGCAAATTTTGGGGATTGGGGGGCAAAATTTGTGTTTGGCCCTGGTTTTGTTAGAGTTAGCACCAGCTAAGTCTGGGTCATTGGTACAGTATAAAAATATGCACTTTTTGAAAAATGTTGTGCAGCACTAATATATTGTGAGGGCATATAAAAGTGTGTTGTTTTGAGAAACCTGCACTCTGTGGCTAGTGGCAAGTTACTGTCATAATTCAGCAATTCCTTATACATTTAACACCTTGAACCCGAGCGGCCGCTTTTCTGTCCAGGAACATTATACATCATAACGTCATTCAACAGGATGGCTGTTTAGTAAATGTATGGAGTAGACCAATCAATATTTTCAACGTGCAGCTCTGAGGCTGCACATTGAAAATATTCATTGGTCTACCCCAAATAATGAATATGGACTCTTCCAATTGTTGCCATTGAACTGGCATGGAAGATACCACTAGACTTCAAAGAGCTAACAACAGTATTCCCTCAAAATTCATATACTAACATTTTACGGGTGCAATTTACTCCCGTCTCTGATTTCACGGGAGCTTAAAACTGCACCAGTCAATTTTGTTCATTTCCAGCACTGACACACCCACCCACAAACACAGAGTGCATGTGAAGTTTCATGATCCTAGGCCAAAGTGTTGTCAAGTTAAGTCACGAAACCCAATTGTAAGCGTTCTGTGACCTTTACTTTTGACTCCCAAATCGATAGGGTTCATGCATTTCCTCTAAACAGTGTACCATTAACTAATAGAGTGCTGAAAGCCCATATTTGGACTTTACTTAGAAGTGCCTCAACATAAAGGCTTCAAATTCTGTGGATGTGCTTCATATTATCTTTGAGGTGAAATTATTTAAACCGCGACAACTTGCTTTGTTACAATTCATGGCAGAGTGTCTGTAGGCACTCTCCCATGAATTTTTAAAATGCAAATTCATGTGAACATATTTTGATGCCTCAAAATAAGCTAGCCCTCTACCAGTAAAAGTTTCATGATCTTAGGTCACAGTACTGCCAAGTTAAGAGTCCTGAAACCAAAATCAGACAGATGCATATGACCTTGACCTTTTGACCACAAAATCAATAGGGTTCATCTCCCTATGGGAACCAAGTGAAGTGAAGCTGTGCTTGTTTACTGTGATAAACAAGTTTTGGTTTACGAGCAAAATGGAATACGCTCAATAAAATAAAATAGAGTCATCCCCTGTAGGGAAAAGAAGTAATAGGCCTTACATGTATCTTTCTTATTTATGATAAATTAGAAAGATACAACACCTTCCAAAATTGAGCTTCATACATCCATGTACTCTATTAATATCCAATATAATCCTTATACTAATAATTTTTAAAGTAAGCCAATAATAAGGTAAGTCTAGAGAATAGAGACTCTTATACTCCTAAAAGTGTCTGAGAATTGCATAATCATGTCCGTTGACATATGCAATATTCAAAAGCTATACTTTAAAAACTAAGACTTGAATGAATTTTATAAACTTAAACTTCTCACTAAACAACCATCCCAATAACAGCTCAGAATAACTAACTCCGGAGGAGGTATCCCCTTGTTTTCATAGTAAAACAGGTGACCCAAGGGAACACCCTCCCCCCCCCCCTTTTTCTTGCCCTGGGTCAAATAGCCCAGAGCGAAGAGGGCAGCCGAACGGAGACACTGCCGAAACAGACAGCCTACCTAGCTATAGTAGCAACTGTTAAGTGAATGACATTCTGAGCAGTAGATAATAGACCTAACAAAAGAGGCCTCAAGAAATTGACTCGATATTTCTAAGATAAAATTCATGAATGTGGATGGCTGAGCGCAATGAGCGGCCTTCAAAAATCTATAATAGCGACACTATTAATGTAAGCCCAAGAAGTAGAAGAACTCTTACTTCATGAGCCGAAATCTTAAGCACAACTGCTAAGTCAATGATATACCATAAGCAGTACCGATAGTTAATAGAATCCATTAACAATAAAATGGAGCGTAACGTCCTTCTACTAGACATCAAAGACAGAAGAAGCTTACGCCCTTGTAATAAACAGATATCTGTTTATAAATACATAAACTGTACCCGGAAAGAGTAAAGGCCTATGCCCATACGAAGACGGAAGGACCTTAAAATAATAGGTTCCGGATAATAGGAGCCTAACTCTTATGCAACAATCCAACCTAAATAGTAACGGAAGTATTGATTCCGAAACTATGAAAGTGAAAATCATCCATCGATAGTGCATGAAACTCACTGACTCTACAGTAAAAGAGAAACCAACAGAATTACTGTCTAAAAGGTCAGAATTTGAAAAGTTAAAAAATTTATAGTAATTTATATATTTTTTATACTTACCAATGACCCAGACATAGCTGGTGCTAACTCTTAAAATATAGGGCCAAACACAAATTTTGCCCCCCAATCCCCAAAATTTGCATCAAAAACTAAAGAAAACATGTCCTGAAAGGCCCTCCACACCTCGCCCCTACTGCGCATGCGCAGTGTCAAGGACGTTCCGAAATTGGCGCCATTTATCATTCTAATAACCAGTGCCTGGTAAGCGCTATGCACTCAGTGGGGAGGCAAGAGTTCCCAACTCCTGGGAGGGCCATCCCCGTCTGGGTCATTGGTAAGTATAAAAAATATATAAATTACTATAAATTTTTTAACATTTTTATACTGTACCAATGACCCAGACATAGCTGAATAGTAAAAAGGCTGGAGGGCCAAGGACATAGAGCAAAATGGAATACGCTCAATAAAATAAAATAGAGTCATCCCCTGTAGGGAAAAGAAGTAATAGGCCTTACATGTATCTTTCTTATTTATGATAAATTAGAAAGATACAACACCTTCCAAAATTGAGCTTCATACATCCATGTACTCTATTAATATCCAATATAATCCTTATACTAATAATTTTTAAAGTAAGCCAATAATAAGGTAAGTCTAGAGAATAGAGACTCTTATACTCCTAAAAGTGTCTGAGAATTGCATAATCATGTCCGTTGACATATGCAATATTCAAAAGCTATACTTTAAAAACTAAGACTTGAATGAATTTTATAAACTTAAACTTCTCACTAAACAACCATCCCAATAACAGCTCAGAATAACTAACTCCGGAGGAGGTATCCCCTTGTTTTCATAGTAAAACAGGTGACCCAAGGGAACACCCTCCCCCCCCCCCCCTTTTTCTTGCCCTGGGTCAAATAGCCCAGAGCGGAGAGGGCAGCCGAACGGAGACACTGCCGAAACAGACAGCCTACCTAGCTATAGTAGCAACTGTTAAGTGAATGACATTCTGAGCAGTAGATAATAGACCTAACAAAAGAGGCCTCAAGAAATTGACTCGATATTTCTAAGATAAAATTCATGAATGTGGATGGCTGAGCGCAATGAGCGGCCTTCAAAAATCTATAATAGCGACACTATTAATGTAAGCCCAAGAAGTAGAAGAACTCTTACTTCATGAGCCGAAATCTTAAGCACAACTGCTAAGTCAATGATATACCATAAGCAGTACCGATAGTTAATAGAATCCATTAACAATAAAATGGAGCGTAACGTCCTTCTACTAGACATCAAAGACAGAAGAAGCTTACGCCCTTGTAATAAACAGATATCTGTTTATAAATACATAAACTGTACCCGGAAAGAGTAAAGGCCTATGCCCATACGAAGACGGAAGGACCTTAAAATAATAGGTTCCGGATAATAGGAGCCTAACTCTTATGCAACAATCCAACCTAAATAGTAACGGAAGTATTGATTCCGAAACTATGAAAGTGAAAATCATCCATCGATAGTGCATGAAACTCAACAGAATTACTGTCTAAAAGGTCAGAATTTGAAAACTACTGTTTCCAGAGGCTCAAATGATTACTTAGCTAAATAAGAACCGAAGTTAAAATCCGTATAGGAATTTAATCTAAAGATTCTAAGTCTATTTATCAAAAAGTTACTAACTGACTTAGATAAAGAGACAAAAGACTCAATTGTAAACTATCGTAGAGTGCATAGGTATGAGGTAACATAAACCTATAACCTAAATAATAACAGGCTGCAGTAGATCTTGTGAAACAAGTATACTAAAAAATAGCAATGAGTAGTATGGAGGGATCAACAATATGAACATAATGATCCCTACACCACGACGGAAGAGCCTCCACTTTAGTCGCATAGAATAGCGAAGAAGAGGATCTCCTATAGTAAGAAATCGCGTCCAAAGCTCGTCCAGTACAGTGCTTACAATGTAATACGGACCACACAACGGAATACATGAAGGTTGCGACCTTGCTGGTTGTGATAAAGATAACACGATTTACCCAGTGAAAAAAGATCCTCACATAGAGGAAGATTTCACGTTAAGACCCACAGTAGACAAGAGAGTAAATTACTCATGATCTCTGTGAAGATAGAGATGCTATCAACAGAAATGTATTGTGGTTGTTTATCTTAGCAATACCTGCTAAAACAACAGCGCCGGAGGATACGCGTATCCTATCATTCCGTCCTATAGATCAATAGAGCGTTAACAGTATTAGCTCAGAGATCTGGACAAGCCCACACATACGTCTGCAATTGACTAGCAAGCTGTGTCATAAATAAATCATCATTGGGCGCTCCCACAGATAGCAAATCTGATTGAATACTTGTTTGTTGAGAGTCCATTCTGACAGCAACAAGCGACCCGTAAGAGAACGGGAGTCCGATAAAACAATCAGACGACCCGGAATATGACGGACCAAAACTGAACTTGGTGTACTATAACCAACAGACGGATTCTTTCCATTAAATTGAATAACGGAAACGAAAGAGTGCCTCCCTGGTTCTGGAGATACGCCACTACTGTCGAATTAAAGGACAGGAATTTGGGCATGCGTTTCTGAATAATGTTCATGCAATGACATAAAGCAAGCCTAAAAAACATTATTCCGCGGAAGTTAAACTGATAGCTAAAAGACTGCGGAACCCAAAGACCCTGGCACTTCGAATCCGTAGGGATCAGTATATATCCCAATCTGTTTGACTGGCAACCGTCATAACAGCCACACTCGGGTCCGGCAACTGCGGCAGCACTCTCTGAGTCAACCACCGAATGTTTGCCCCAGTCTGAATCTCTTGTAACACTAGATAGACAAGAGAACGTATAAATCGAGCAATTCATGGATTGCCTGAAAGTTGCCGTCGAAGAGAAGCTCCTCCGAGAACGAAGCGATTCTGAGAGAGTTCTTAACCTTACTATCCACGCGTGTGGATGTAGCTAGGGCTGCGTCACGTCTAACCAACTCCAATCAGCCACTGAAGGGCGGAGTTATACGTGAACAAACTACTGCCCTCAAAAGAAATTACATTGAGAATAATATCCCGTAAATCTTTTCTTGAAGACGTAATGATAACGCCTCAGAAAGGCGGATTACGTATAATAAAGCGTCTAAGTTAAGTCTACTATACATAATGTCGTTCCCAACATTGAAATTGGAAAAGACATAAACGGCGAAAAAGAATATATGCAGTCTTTAATCACACCGTCTAGACGCATATGAACTCTCGGTATGCCCTGCTCTGCCAAAATAAACTATTTGTAAAAATGATAAAATGGCAGAAATGAGCAACGCGGACAAGAAACTAAACTATCATGCTTAGTAGCAGGCTTGTATATATATATATATATATAGCGTCGAAAAATAAAACACATGTTGTAATGACAATATTGGACTGCGTCGGTAAGTCAGGGACAATGTCCCTGTACCGATCGAAAAATCCGAGTCCAATGACGCTATAAGTCTCTTATCCAAGATCGCAGCAATGAAGTCCGAAATAATAATCACTGGAAGAAATGCCAGAAGATATGAAAGGCATCTTCCGATACTACTAAAGGGAAAACTCGAAATCTTTCGAATCCCTTTCGCCATCCTGTCGGACCCTATAAAGCGTTGGTTGTCCGTAGCTGATGCAACTGCGGACCGCACCGACCCAGCGCCGTCAGATAATTCCTGATTCGACCGAGAAACTGTCAATTGCTGGGATGCTGCGAAACAACTGTGCTAACTCGGATAGCACGTCCGTCACTGAGGCCTGAAGAGAAGCGGTCTTACGATGCATTGCCGCTGGAAGCTCCGTGATCGTTACCCCGTACATACTTACAATATGCGAGCGAACGGAGTGTATAGGCCTCGTGTCCCTTGGCTACCAGATGGCGCGACCTATTCGCCGTGGAATCACTGAATGCCGAAACTGATCGGATACTCGAGGTCACGTAGCCAATGTGCGGTCGTGTGCCCTGCTGTGAGGATGAGGAAGCATTAAAGACAGTCTCTCGGACTGTCAATATAACGGAGCGTCCCGAGCAACGGACATATGCTCCGAATGTAAAATATCTGAACCACAACATGCGGTCCCCTATGTTGTTGGGCGAGAGAGGAACCTCTCTCGCTCACAGCCCGGACGGACCTGGACAAGCCAGGAACCGGACTAACAGGCTTCCTCCGATCTGTCCTCAATCTGCCGTCACTGGGTGAGTACTAAAGTAATTAAAGTGCTCGCATCACCCAAATCTCCTTCCTAGACCGCAACGGACGAACCCGGCAGCCGAACCATTCGATGAATGTACGCTACACCGGGTGAGCTAGCGAATGTCACTCCGTAAGCGATAGACATATTCCATGAGCACTTATTGCCGCTAACTCTTCATTAACTATGACGACAGAGGCACACTTTTGAAAGACATCTCCATAACTCTTCGAACAAGAAACCAGAAATGCTTGGATAGCAAGCATAAAATAATAATATATATAGCGTCGTTCAATAATTCGAAAGTTTGTGTGACATTATTGGACTAAGTCGGAACTGAGGGACGATGTCCCTGAACCAAACCAAAAATTTCTAAGTCCACCGACGCTATCAGTTTCTTATCCGTCATCGCAGCATATGTTGTTCCGAAAGGGAAAGCTTGAAATCCTCCGAATCCCTTTCGGTATCCCGTCGGACCGGATGAAACTTTCGGACGTCCGTACCCGCTTCCGCGGAGCGTCCCGACCCAGCATCGTCGGATAAAATATATGCGACAGATTCAGTTGATGCTGGGATGCTGCGATAAACTGTGCTATTAAAGAAAGCACGTCCGTTCCCGAGGCCTGTGCAGTAGCGGACTTACGATGCATTGCCGCCGGAAGCTCCGTGTACGTTGACTCCCGCACACTTCCTATGCGAACGTCCAGAGTCTGCAGGCCACGAGTCCCCGGCTACCGACCCAGCGCTGTCGGATAATTCTCGATCCGACACCGTTTCTGTCGGCTGCTGGGATGCTGCGATAAGCTGTGCTATGTGCACAAGAATGTCCGGCGTCGAGACCTGCGGAGGCGCAGTCTATCGCTGCTTCGCCGAGGGCAGCTCCGCATCAGATGGCTCCCGCATACTTTTCCTATGCGAACGTCCGGAGTCCATCGGTCTCGAATCCCTGGCTGCCGGATGGTGTGACCTGGTCGCCGAAGAATCCTTGATCGGCGAAGCTGGTAATATATCGGCGGTCACGCAGCCAAGGTGCGGTCGTGTGCGCTGACGAGAAGAGGAAGCCTTAGCAGTCTCAGCGGACTGCCTATACAACGGAGCGTCCCGAGCGACGGACGTATGCTCCGCTAGCGACACATTTTGTACCACAACATCTGGGGCCAGATGTTGTTGAACGAGAGAGGGGCCTCTCTCGCTTGCCGTCCGGATGGACCGGAACGAGCTATGAACCGGACTAAAAGGCTTCCTCCGTTCTCCCTCCGATCCGCCATCACTGGGTGTGCATTAAGTTAATTTTATAGTGCTCGCATCACCCCAAAATTCCTTCTAGACCGCAACGGAAGAACCCGGCTGCCGAACCATTCGGTGAATGGACGCTACACCGGGCGAGCTAGCGGACGTCAAAGGCCGTCGAACCTACTAGGGTCCTCTTAGGCAATTGGCGTATTACATGAGCACTTTTCCGCTAGCCCTTCATTAATTGTGACGACGGAGGCACACTGTTGGAAGACATCACAGATACATCACCCTAATCTTGATCGTCTGAAATAGAAATTGATAAAGTAGAGTGACCCTGCGGGGAAAGGACCGGAGTGTCCAAATCCCCAACAACATACCGTGACATACGCTTCCCATATTGTCATCGAAATCATACGATACAGAACAGGAGTTAATGCGAGTACACTGACCACATATAGAATGATAATAAAGTCATAGGAAGACTTCCTCTGAAAACAATTGATCAATATCCTTTGAATGTGAAAAGAAAACAAGTCCTGGTACTCGCACTAACCCCTGGCAATCAAAATACATAATAATAATATGATCCATTAATATAGAAAAAATAATTGAAATCAAAATATTTTGAAAAAATATTTTTTCAGAACAGCCCAAGTTTCTGAAAAGTAACGTTGAGCCCCAATGGATCCCAAGCCTAAGTGTGGACAAAAATTTTAAAAATATTTTAAACAATTTATTCAACACTTACGAACAATAATAATGTATCTAGTTATGATTAAAATAACATAAGATATTATTTTTTAGAAATCCCCCCCTCACACAGAGGGCTGTTGTAAATGTAAACAATGAGTGTAAAAACACTAAAATAAGACTCCAGGCACCCAGGCCCGAAATCAGTTACCAAAAATACACTATCTGATGCAAAACAGAGACTTCCAGGGAAGAAACTGCAGAACATCAGATGGTAGATGCAGAACACAACGCCTAACCACCCGTAGGTGAAGACGTAAACATGGGGAAAGAACAGAATTCAATCTGTTATTCAGCTAAAACTCCCAAGAAATTTTAGTAATAATAATTACAGAAACTATGCCAAAAGCATGGGAGAATAGCAAGGGGGAACTTAAAGGACAGGGAGAGAGGAAAACACTTGAAAAAACAGTGTAACTAAATAATCAGAATGACAACAAAATGGCTGCTGCCTTGAAAATAGGTAACTTAACATAATTTCATTAAAAAATTTTAAGTTACAGCCCTGATAATATTCTGTCACACATTCTTTTCCTCTCCTCCTTCTCTATCCTCCTTAGAATCACCATTTCACTAATATTTATGTGTCTGGCATCATTTAAACTGAGATTTAAAAGCACAAAGATCAGTCAGATGTTAACTGATGAAGGGCCAAACTTAGAATGATAAATGGCGCCAATTTCGGAACGTCCTTGACACTGCGCATGCGCAGTAGGGGCGAGGTGTGGAGGGCCTTTCAGGACATGTTTTCTTTAGTTTTAGATGCAAATTTTGGGGATTGGGGGGCAAAATTTGTGTTTGGCCCTATATTTTAAGAGTTAGCACCAGCTATGTCTGGGTCATTGGTACAGTATAAAAATCTACTGTTTCCAGAGGCTCAAATGATTACTTAGCTAAATAAGAACCGAAGTTAAAATCCGTATAGGAATTTAATCTAAAGATTCTAAGTCTATTTATCAAAAAGTTACTAACTGACTTAGATAAAGAGACAAAAGACTCAATTGTAAACTATCGTAGAGTGCATAGGTATGAGGTAACATAAACCTATAACCTAAATAATAACAGGCTGCAGTAGATCTTGTGAAACAAGTATACTAAAAAATAGCAATGAGTAGTATGGAGGGATCAACAATATGAACATAATGATCCCTACACCACGACGGAAGAGCCTCCACTTTAGTCGCATAGAATAGCGAAGAAGAGGATCTCCTATAGTAAGAAATCGCGTCCAAAGCTCGTCCAGTACAGTGCTTACAATGTAATACGGACCACACAACGGAATACATGAAGGTTGCGACCTTGCTGGTTGTGATAAAGATAACACGATTTACCCAGTGAAAAAAGATCCTCACATAGAGGAAGATTTCACGTTAAGACCCACAGTAGACAAGAGAGTAAATTACTCATGATCTCTGTGAAGATAGAGATGCTATCAACAGAAATGTATTGTGGTTGTTTATCTTAGCAATACCTGCTAAAACAACAGCGCCGGAGGATACGCGTATCCTATCATTCCGTCCTATAGATCAATAGAGCGTTAACACTATTAGCTCAGAGATCTGGACAAGCCAACACATACGTCTGCAATTGATTAGCAAGCTGTGTCATAAATAAATCATCATTGGGCGCTCCCATAGATAGCAAATCTGATTGAATACTTGTTTGCTGAGAGTCCATTCTGACAGCAACAAGCGACCCGTAAGAGAACGGGAGTCCGATAAAACAATCAGACGACCCGGAATATGACGGACCAAAACTGAACTTGGTGTACTATAACCAACAGACGGATTCTTTCCATTAAATTGAATAACGGAAACGAAAGAGTGCCTCCCTGGTTCCGGAGATACGCCACTACTGTCGAATTAAAGGACAGGAATTTGGGCATGCGTTTCTGAATAATGTTCATGCAATGACATAAAGCAAGCCTAAAAAACATTATTCCGCAGAAGTTAAACTGGTAGCTAAAAGACTGCGGAACCCAAAGACCCTGGCACTTCGAATCCGTAGGGATCAGTATATATCCCAATCTGTTTGACTGGCAACCGTCATAACAGCCACACTCGGGTCCGGCAACTGCGGCGGCACTCTCTGAGTCAACCACCGAATGTTTGCCCCAGTCTGAATCTCTTGTAACACTAGATAGACAAGAGAACGTATAAATCGAGCAATTCATGGATTGCCGGAAAGTTGCCGTCGAAGAGAAGCTCCTCCGAGAACGAAGCGACTCTGAGAGAGTTCTTAACCTTACTATCCACGCGTGTGGATGTAGCTAGGGCTGCGTCACGTCTAACCAACTCCAATCAGCCACTGAAGGGCGGAGTTATACGTGAACAAACTACTGCCCTCAAAAGAAATTACATTGAGAATAATATCCCGTAAATCTTTTCTTGAAGACGTAATGATAACGCCTCAGTAAGGCGGATTACGTATAATAAAGAGTCTAAGTTAAGTCTACTATACATAATGTCGTTCCCAACATTGAAATTGGAAAAGACATAAACGGCGAAAAAGAATATATGCAGTCTTTAATCACACCGTCTAGACGCATATGAACTCTCGGTATGCCCTGCTCTGCCAAAATAAACTATTTGTAAAAATGATAAAATGGCAGAAATGAGCAACGCGGACAAGAAACTAAACTATCATGCTTAGTAGCAGGCTTGTATATATAAATATATATAGCGTCGAAAAATAAAACACATGTTGTAATGACAATATTGGACTGCGTCGGTAAGTCAGGGACAATGTCCCTGTACCGATCGAAAAATCCGAGTCCAATGACGCTATAAGTCTCTTATCCAAGATCGCAGCAATGAAGTCCAAAATAATAATCACTGGAAGAAATGCCAGAAGATATGAAAGGCATCTTCCGATACTACTAAAGGGAAAACTCGAAATCTTTCGAATCCCTTTCGCCATCCTGTCGGACCCTATAAAGCGTTCGGTCGTCCGTCGCTGATGCAACCGCGGACCGCACCGACCCAGCGCCGTCGGATAATTCCTGATTCGACCGAGAAACTGTCAATTGCTGGGATGCTGCGAAACAACTGTGCTAACTCGGATAGCACGTCCGTCACTGAGGCCTGAGGAGAAGCGGTCTTACGATGCATTGCCGCTGGAAGCTCCGTGATCGTTACCCCGTGCATACTTCCAATATGCGAGCGAACGGAGTGTATAGGCCTCGTGTCCCTTGGCTACCGGATGGCGCGACCTATTCGCCGTGGAATCACTGAATGCCGAAACTGATCGGATACTCGAGGTCACGTAGCCAATGTGCGGTCGTGTGCCCTGCTGTGAGGATGAGGAAGCATTAAAGACAGTCTCTCGGACTGTCAATATAACGGAGCGTCCCGAGCAACGGACATATGCTCCGAATGTAAAATATCTGAACCACAACATGCGGTCCCCTATGTTGTTGGGCGAGAGAAGAACCTCTCTCGCTCACAGCCCAGACGGACCTGGACAAGCCAGGAACCGGACTAACAGGCTTCCTCCGATCTGTCCTCAATCTGCCGTCACTGGGTGAGTACTAAAGTAATTAAAGTGCTCGCATCACCCAAATCTCCTTCCTAGACCGCAACGGACGAACCCGGCAGCCGAACCATTCGATGAATGTACGCTACACCGGGTGAGCTAGCGAATGTCACTCCGTAAGCGATAGACATATACCATGAGCACTTATTGCCGCTAACTCTTCATTAACTATGACGACAGAGGCACACTTTTGAAAGACATCTCCATAACTCTTCGAACAAGAAACCAGAAATGCTTGGATAGCAAGCATAAAATAATAATATATATAGCGTCGTTCAATAATTCGAAAGTTTGTGTGACATTATTGGACTATGTCGGAACTGAGGGACGATGTCCCTGAACTGAACCAAAAATTTCTAAGTCCACCGACGCTATCAGTTTCTTATCCGGCATCGCAGCATATGTTGTTCCGAAAGGGAAAGCTTGAAATCCTCCGAATCCCTTTCGGTATCCCGTCGGACCGGATGAAACTTTCGGACGTCCGTACCCGCTTCCGCGGAGCGTCCCGACCCAGCATCGTCGGATAAAATATATGCGACAGATTCAGTTGATGCTGGGATGCTGCGATAAACTGTGCTATTAAAGAAAGCATGTCCGTTCCCGAGGCCTGTGCAGTAGCGGACTTACGATGCATTGCCGCCGGAAGCTCCGTGTACGTTGACTCCCGCACACTTCCTATGCGAACGTCCGGAGTCTGCAGGCCTCGAGTCCCCGGCTACCGACCCAGCGCTGTCGGATAATTCTCGATCCGACACCGTTTCTGTCGGCTGCTGGGATGCTGCGATAAGCTGTGCTATGTGCACAAGAATGTCCGGCGTCGAGACCTGCGGAGGCGCAGTCTATCGCTGCTTCGCCGAGGGCAGCTCCGCATCAGATGGCTCCCGCATACTTTTCCTATGCGAACGTCCGGAGTCCATCGGTCTCGAATCCCTGGCTGCCGGATGGTGTGACCTGGTCGCCAAAGAATCCTTGATCGGCGAAGCTGGTAATATATCGGCGGTCACGCAGCCAAGGTGCGGTCGTGTGCGCTGACGAGAAGAGGAAGCCTTAGCAGTCTCAGCGGACTGCCTATACAACGGAGCGTCCCGAGCGACGGACGTATGCTCCGCTAGCGACACATTTTGTACCACAACATCTGGGGCCAGATGTTGTTGAACGAGAGAGGGGCCTCTCTCGCTTGCCGTCCGGATGGACCGGAACGAGCTATGAACCGGACTAAAGGCTTCCTCCGTTCTCCCTCCGATCCGCCGTCACTGGGTGTGCATTAAGTTAATTTTATAGTGCTCGCATCACCCCAAAATTCCTTCTAGACCGCAACGGATGAACCCGGCTGCCGAACCATTCGGTGAATGGATGCTACACCGGGCGAGCTAGCGGACGTCAAAGGCCGTCGAACCTACTAGGGTCCTCTTAGGCAATTGGCGTATTACATGAGCACTTTTCCGCTAGCCCTTCATTAATTGTGACGACGGAGGCACACTGTTGGAAGACATCACAGATACATCACCCTAATCTTGATCGTCTGAAATAGAAATTGATAAAGTAGAGTGACCCTGCGGGGAAAGGACCGGAGTGTCCAAATCCCCAACAACATACCGTGACATACGCTTCCCATATTGTCATCGAAATCATACGATACAGAACAGGAGTTAATGCGAGTACACTGACCACATATAGAATGATAATAAAGTCAGAGGAAGACTTCCTCTTAAAACAATTGATCAATATCCTTTCAATGTGAAAAGAAAACAAGTCCTGGTACTCGCACTAACCCCTGGCAATCAAAATACATAATAATAATATGATCCATTAATATAGAAAAAATAATTGAAATCAAAATATTTTGAAAAAATATTTTTTCAGAACAGCCCAAGTTTCTGAAAAGTAACGTTGAGCCCCAATGGATCCCAAGCCTAAGTGTGGACAAAAATTTTAAACAATTTATTCAACACTTACGAACAATAATAATGTATCTAGTTATGATTAAAATAACATAAAGATATTATTTTTTAGAAATCCCCCCCTCACACAGAGGGCTGTTGTAAATGTGAACAATGAGTGTAAAAACACTAAAATAAGACTCCAGGCACCCAGGCCCGAAATCAGTTACCAAAAATACACTATCTGATGCAAAACAGAGACTTCCAGGGAAGAAACTGCAGAACATCAGATGGTAGATGCAGAACACAATGCCTAACCACCCGTAGGTGAAGACGTAAACATGGGGAAAGAACAGAATTCATTCTGTTATTCAGCTAAAACTCCCAAGAAATTTTAGTAATAATAATTACAGAAACTATGCCAAAAGCATGGGAGAATAGCAAGGGGGAACTTAAAGGACAGGGAGAGAGGAAAACACTTGAAAAAACAGTGTAACTAAATAATCAGAATGACAACAAAATGGCTGCTGCCTTGAAAAAAGGTAACTTAACATAATTTCATTAAAAAATTTTAAGTTACAGCCCTGATAATATTCTGTCACACATTCTTTTCCTCTCCTCCTTCTCTATCCTCCTTAGAATCACCATTTCACTAATATTTATGTGTCTGGCATCATTTAAACTGAGATTTAAAAGCACAAAGATCAGTCAGATGTTAACTGATGAAGGGCCAAACTTAGAATGATAAATGGCGCCAATTTCGGAACATCCTTGACACTGCGCATGCGCAGTAGGGGCGAAGTGTGGAGGGCCTTTCAGGACATGTTTTCTTTAGTTTTAGATGCAAATTTTGGGGATTGGGGGGCAAAATTTGTGTTTGGCCCTATATTTTAAGAGTTAGCACCAGCTATGTCTGGGTCATTGGTACAGTATAAAAATATAAGACCTGGTAACCAATGCCTGGGGTGGAAGCCCACTAAAATGGGCAACATGGGTATAAACAATTGGCTGGACTTGACTTTATATCCATGTTGTGGTCATAATTAGCCATCAATCAGAAATGTGACCTTAAACACCAATAAATAAATAAATAAATAAATAAATAAATAAATAAATAAATAAATAGGGTTCAGCCCTTTCTCCTAGGCAATGTACCTGTGATGTTTCATGATCCTAGGCTAAAGCATTGTCATGTTAGAGTCCAGAAACAAAATCGGAAGCACTTTCTGACTTGTAACTTTGACCTTGTGACCTCAAATTGATAGGGTTCATCCCCCTTCCCCAAGAAGGTGTATCATTGAAATCTCACAATTTCAGGCCAAAGCATTGCCAAGTTAAGAGTATGGAAACCACATCAGATAGATAAATTCACATACAGAGGCACACATGGACATATCGATCACAACAGGGCTCCTATATAAAAATTAAAATGTTAAAAAATTTATAGTAATTTATATATTTTTTATACTTACCAATGACCCAGACTTAGCTGGTGCTAACTCTAACAAAACCAGGGCCAAACACAAATTTTGCCCCCCAATCCCCAAAATTTGCATCTAAAACCAAAAGAAATCATGTCCTATAGGACCTCCATACTTTGCCCTTACTGTGCATGCGCAGTGTCAAGGACGTTCCGAAATTGGCGCCAATTATCATTCTTACTGGCAGTGCCTGGTCAGCGCTATGTACTCAGCGGGGAGGTAAGAGTTCCCAACTCCTGGGAGGGCCATCCCCGTCTGGGTCATTGGTAAGTATAAAAAATATATAAATTACGATAAATTTTTAAACATTTTTATACTGTACCAATGACCTGGACTTAGCTGAATAGTAAAAAGGCTGGAGGGCCTAGGACATAGAGGAAAATCCAATAAGCTCAACTATATAATATAGAGGCAACCCCTCAAGGAGAAAAGGAGTATTAGGCTTTACATGTATCTTTCTTATTTTATGTTAAATTAGAAAGATACAATACCCTTCATAATTGAGCACAATAACATTCATGTTCTCTATTAACATCCAGTATAACCCTTTATACTAATTATTTTTAAAGTAAGCCAATAAATAAAGTTAGTCCAGAGAATTGAGACTCTTTATAATCTTTTAAAAGTGTCCGAGGATTGTATATTAACACCCGTTTGACACTTGACATATACAAATGCTTCACACCGAGCTACACTTTAAAAATATGACATGAATGAATTTTTAACATTAATATTACACTTTAAAACCATCCTGGAAACGACTCAGAAATACTGACTTCGGAGGAGGCATTCCCTTGCTTTTCACTATAAAGCAGGTGACCTATGGAACACCCTCCCCCCCTTCCCCTTGCCCTGGGTCAAATAGCCCAGAGCGAAGAGGGCAGCCGGACGGAGTCACTGCCAGAACAGAAAGCCTGCATAACTATAGTTGCAACTGTTTAGTGGACGACATTCTGAGCAACAGATAACGGACCTAAACAATGCAGGTCTCCAGAAATGGACTCAATATTTCTGAGATAAAAATTCGTGAATGTGGATGGCTGAGACCAATAAGCAGCCTTCATTAAATCTGTAATAGCAATACTATTAGCGTAAGCCCAAGAAGTAGCAAGAGCTCTTACTTCATGAGCCGAAATCTTAAGCACAGACTGCTGACAAGAAGATAAACTCTCATAAGCAGTACAGATAGTTAATTGAATCCATCTAGCAATAGAATGGACCGAAATGTCCCTTCTATTAGGCACCAGAGACAGAAAGAAACGTTTTCGTCCCTTTCTGATAAACTGAGATCTCTGTTTATAGATACGTAACGCTCTAACAGGACAGAGTAAAGGCCTACGCCTGTCTGAAGACGGAAGAGCCTTAATAACAATAGGTTCCGGATATTTATTAGGAGCCTGATTCTTAGCTAAAAAACCCACATTAGTAGTGAAGGTGATAGTGTTCCCGACACTACGATAGTGAGAATCATCCACTGTCAGTGCATGAAGCTCACTGACTCTTTATAGCAGAAGAGAAAGCTAAGAGAAAAGCTGTCTTATAAGATAAGAATTTGAAATCTACTGTCCCAAGAGGTTCAAATGGCTTTTCCTTCAGTTTAAGAAGAACCCAAGCTAAATTCCATTTAGGAATTAACCTAAGAGTTCTGGGTCTATTTATCGAGAAGTTTCTAACCAACTTAGATAAAGAGACATTAGATCCAATTTGTAAACTATCATGATGTGCATAGGTATCAGATAACATAGACCTATAACCCTTAATAGTAACAGGCTGCAGTTTGATTTCGTCAAACAAGTATACTAGAAAGTTTGCAATGTCTGGTATAGAGGGATCAAAAATATCCACAGAATGATCCCTACACCAACGACGAAAAACCTTCCACTTAGCTGCATAGTTTAGCGAAGAGGAGGTCCTCCTACAGTTAGAAATCGCGTCCACTGCTCGTCCTGTAAAGTGCTTGCCATGCAAGAAGGACCGCACAACGGAAAAACGTGAAGGTTGAGACCTTGCGGGTTGTGATGGAGTTGACGCGATTTCCCCTGCGAAAGAAGATCCTCCCGTGGAGGAAGCTTTCGCGGTAGGTCCCACAACAGACACCGGAGTAGATTTATCCACGGTCTCTGTGGAGACAGAGATGCTACCAACAGAATCTTGCATTGAGATTGTTTTATCTTTAGCAATACTTGCTGAATTAACGGCGCTGGAGGATACGCATATCCTATCATTCCGTCCCAAGGGATCGACAGAGCGTCTACTGCAAATGCTCTTGGATCTGGACACGGAGACACATACATCTGCAACTGATTGTTGAGATGTGTCGTAAATAAGTCTATCATTGGCCGTTCCCATTGGTAGCAAATCTGATTGAATACTTGTTTGTTGAGAGTCCACTCCAACGGCAACAAGCGACCCTTTCGTGAAAGGGAGTCTGCTAGTACATTCAGACGACCCGGTATATGATGGACCGAAAGAAGAACCTGATGC
This sequence comes from Pictodentalium vernedei, assembly GCA_031216915.1. Taxonomy (NCBI): domain Eukaryota; kingdom Metazoa; phylum Mollusca; class Scaphopoda; order Dentaliida; family Dentaliidae; genus Pictodentalium; species Pictodentalium vernedei. Next base: position 81,012,511 of record CM062288.1, on the reverse strand, counting down.
TCTAGAGCAAACAGAAGGATTCTTTCCGTTAGATTGAACAACGGAACTGAATGAGTGCCTCCCTGATTCCGTATATACGCCACTACTGTCGTATTGTCGGACAGGATTTGGACATGAGCATTGTGAATAATGTCCATCCAATGACGTAACGCAAGCCAAATTGACATCATTTCCTTGATGTTTATGTGCTTGCCCAGGAACTGCGGATCCCAAAGACCCTGGCATCTCGAATCCGTTGGGATCAATGATGCACCCCAACCTGTTTGACTGGCATCCGTCATAATGGTAAAACTCGGATCTGGCAACTGCAGCGGAACTCCCTGAGTTAACCACTGAATGTTTGCCCAAGTCTGAATCTCTCGTTTCACTTGATCTGACAAGAGAACGTCTATGTCGAGCGAATGAATTTTCACACTCCAATTCTGAGTCAAGAAAATTTGGAGAGGACGGTGCGTAACCGCCCCATCGGAATGAGATCCGCAGCGGCTCCGCACAGACCTATCAGTCTCATAAATTCTCTCGCTGTGACTTTGTCTGCGTGCAGACAATAGCGAGCGTAACAACTGACTAATTTCGCTCTGGTTAACGGCAGACGAACGAGATTGTTGTGCGTCTCGAAGCTCATTCCCAGATGAGTGAATGACTTGGACGGCACCAGATCCGACTTCTCCTCGTTTACTATAAAACCGAGACGTCGGAGCAATAGAAGTAGATTCTGCACATCATTCTGAAGCGTTAACTCGTTGCCGTACCTCTGAAGAATGTCGTCCAGGTAGGCCGACATTACCGCAGACGAATGAGCTCGGAAATACATCATTACCGAGTTCATTACCCGAGTGAAAGCCCAGGGTGCTAGATTCAATCCGAAGCACATCGCCCGGAATTGATACACCACTCCTAGGACTGCGAAGCGTAGATACTTTCGGAATGTCGGATGTACCATGACGTGAAAGTACGCATCTTTGAGATCTATGCTCGTTGCATAATCGTTCACCCGAATACTCGCTCTGACCGACCGAATCGTCTCCATATAAAACTTCGGAGCGACGATCAGCTTGTTTATCCAGCTCAAATCTATGACTGGACGGAACGAGCCGTCTGGTTTCGGAACCAGAAACAGATGGCTGTAGAATACCGGAGTCTCCTGGTTTTCTACAACCTCTACCGCGTTCTTCATTAAAAGAGACTGCACCTCTGATAATAGAGTGTCTCTTTTCTGCGGATTTGACGGAAGTTGAGTCCATTTTGGACTTCGAGTTAATGGAGGCTTTCGTTTGAAGGATATCTTTAGACCTTCCAAAGTCACCCTTCTCACCCAAGGGTCATCCGTAATCGACGCCCACTCTTGTGAAAAACTTGACAACCTTCCGCCAACCGGTACGCGATAGAGATTGAAGCCATCACCTCCTGGACCTGCGAGGCCTGCGGTAAGAGAAACCACGTCCTCCACGACCCGCACCTCGTCCCGTCGACCTCGGGGCGTCCCGGCCCGAAGGACGTCCCGAACGAGAGTCGCTACCTTGACGGTCTCTTGAATAAGACCAAAAGGACGCACTGGAACCTCTATAGGAACCTCTCTTGGGCGCATTAGACCCAGAAGTGCCTGTCTTACTCTTATCTGCCGTGTCCGACTTCTTAGAAGCAGATTTGAACAGCAGAGAATCCGAAGCTTTCTTTGTAATTTTATCGTAAATTGCAGAAAGCTTGCCGTCAAAGAGAAGTTCTCCGGAGACCGAAGCGACTCTGAGAGAGTTCTTCACCTCAGTATCCACGAGTATGGATGTAGCTAGGGCTGCGTCACGTCTAACCAACTCCAGGTTTGCCACTGAAAGGGCGGAGTTACACGTGGAATAAGCTACTGCCCTTGAAAGAAGTCTTAAAGAGGATTGAATATCCTGAAATTCTTTCCCTTGAAGGCGCAGTGATAACGCCTTAGTAAGGTGATCTGCATAAGATAAGGCATCTAAACCGGCTCTGTTAGACGAAATAGTTGTTTCCAACACCACGGTTGGAATAGAAGCCGACGACGGTAATGATAGCTCTAAGTCTTCCGCCTCGTCGTCCATACGCAGAGGAACTCTCGGGATACCCTGTCCTGCCGTGTCGAATTTATTCCTTGCATTAATGAAAGGCAGGTTGAGAGTATTGGCGGACAAGACACCTGCTTTTCCCGTTTTGGAAGCAAGTTTGAATATAGCGTCGTTCAATAATTCAAATGTTCTTGCAACATTATTGGACTGAGACGGAAACTCGGGAGCGATGTCCCTGAACCGCTCAAAGAAATCAGAGTCCAATGACGCTATAATTCTCTTGTCCGGAACCGCAGCAGTCTGGCCCGACGGAACAACTTGAGGGAGAAAGTGCCGGATGAAGTCCATGGCAGCTTTATGTTGTTCCGAAAGGGATAGCTCCAAGTCATCCGTATCCCTTTCACCATCCGGTCGGACCTCATGATGCTTCCAGTCGTCCGCCCCCGATGCTTCGGCGGAGCGTACCGACCCAGCGCCGTCGGATAATTCCCGATCCGACACCGTTTCTGTCGGTTGCTGGGATGCTGCGATAAGTTGTGCTATCTGCACAAGTACGTCCGACATCGAGGCCTGCGGAGGCGCAGTCTTTCGCTGCTTCGCAGAGGGCAGCTCCGCATCTGATGACTCCTGCATACTCTTCCTATGCGAACGTCCGGAGTCCATCGGCCTCGTGTCCCTGGCTACCGGATGGTGTGATCTGGTCGCCGAACAATCCCTGATCAGCGAAGCTGGTAAAATATCGGCGGTCACGTAGCCAAGGTGCGGTCGTGTGCGCTGACGAGAGGAAGAAGCCTGAGCAGTCTCCGCGGACTGCCTATACAACGGAGCGTCCCGAGCGGCGGACGTGTGCTCCGCTTGCGACACATTTTGTACCACAACATCTGGTCCCAGATGTTGTTGTACGAGAGAGGGGCCTCTCTCGCCCGCGGCCCGGCTGGACCTGGACGAGCTAGGAACCGGACTCAAAGGCTTCCTCCGATCTCGCCTACTATCCGCCGTCACTGGGTGTGCACGTTGAATGTTTATAGTGCTCGCATCACCCAACATTTCCTCCTGGACCGCATCGGACGAACCCGGCTGCCGAACCATTCGGTGAATGGACGCTACACCGGGCGAGCTAGCGGACGACATTTGTTTAATCTCCATGAGCACTTTTGCCGCTAGCTCTGTATTCATTTGTGACGACGGAAGCGCACTTGCGGAAGATAACATGGAAACATCACCCTGTTCTTGTTCCTCTGAAATAGAAACTGAGAGAGTAGAGTGACCTTGCGGAGAAAGAGCCGGCATAGCCCTTTCTCCACCAACAACATATCGTGACACACGTTTCCAATGTTTGTCATCCCAATATTGACATATAGAACAGGGATTAGTGCGAGAACACTGACTACAATTAATGCAATGATCATGAAAGTCAGAGGAAGATTTCTTCCTATTACAATTTGAACAATATCCTTTCATTGTGAAAAGTCAACAACAAGTCCTAGTTACTCGCACAAACCCCTGACACAAAGATACATAATAACAGGATCCATTAATAATGAAAAAACAATTGCAAATCAAAATAATTTTTGAAAAATATTTTTTCAGCGAAGCCCAAGTTTCTGAAAAGTAACGTTGAGCCCCAATGGATCCGGTGGCTAAGTGTGGTCAAAAATTTTAAATTTATATAAAATAATTAATGCAACACTTACGGATAATAGAAATGTATCTTATAGTGAGATAAATTACACCAAAGGCAAACAGCCCCCCTCAAAAGATACTGTTGCCAATGTAAACAAACAGTGTAAAAACACCAGAAAACATGACTCCAGGCACTGACAAAACTGGCCCGAAATCAGTCATCAAAATTACACTCTATCTGATGCAAGACAGAGACTCCCAGGGGAGAATCTGCAGAACATCAGATGGAAGATGCAGAACACAACGTTTATGCACCCATGGGTGAAAACGTAACTATGGGGAAAATAACAGAAAACATTCTGTAACCAAGCAACTCTCCCAGGAGAATTTAGAAATGATCTTTCTCAAAAACATGCCAAAAGCATGGGAGAATTGCAAGGGGGGACTTAGAAGACCAGGGGAGAGGAAACACTGAATAAGCAGTGCAACTTTTTAGCAAGAATGACAACAAGAGGCCCATGCCTCGAAAATAGGCAACTTAACATAATTTCATAAAAAAATTTAAGTACAGCCCTGATTATTTTTTGTCACTCCTTTTTCCTCTCCTCCTTCTATATCCTCCTTAGAATCACCATTTCTCCAACAATTACGTGTCTGGCATCCTTTAAACTGAGATTTACAAGCACAAAGATCAGTGAGATGTTGACTGATGAAGGGCCAAACAGAGAATGATAATTGGCGCCAATTTCGGAACGTCCTTGACACTGTGCATGCACAGTAAGGGCAAAGTATGGAGGTCCTATAGGACATGATTTCTTTTTGTTTTAGATGCAAATTTTGGGGATTGGGGGGCAAAATTTGTGTTTGGCCCTGGATTTGTTAGAGTTAGCACCAGCTAAGTCTGGGTCATTGGTACAGTATAAAAATGTTAAAAAATTTATAGTAATTTATATATTTTTTATACTTACCAATGACCCAGACATAGCTGGTGCTAACTCTTAAAATATAGGGCCAAACACAAATTTTGCCCCCCAATCCCCAAAATTTGCATCTAAAACCAAAGAAAACATGTCCTGAAAGGCCCTCCACGCTTCACCTCTACTGCGCATGCGCAGTGTCAAGGACGTTCTGAAATTGGCGCCATTAATCATTCTAATAACCAGTGCCTGGTAAGCGCTATGTACTCAGCGGGGAGGCAAGAGTTCCCAACTCCTGGGAGGGCCATCCCCGTCTGGGTCATTGGTAAGTATAAAAAATATAGAAATTACTATAAATTTTTTAGCATTCTTATACTGTACCAATGACCCAGACATAGCTGAATAGTAAAAAGGCTGGAGGGCCAAGGACATAGAGCAAAATGGAATACGCTCAATAATATAAAATAGAGTCATCCCCTGTAGGGAAAAAGAAGTAATAGGCTTTACATGCATCTTTCTTATTTATGATAAATTAGAAAGATACAACACCTTCCAAAATTGAGCTTCATACATCCATGTACTCTATTAATATCCAATATAATCCTTATACTAATAATTTTTAAAGTAAGCCAATAAATAAAGTAAGTCTAGAGAATAGAGACTCTTATACTCCTTAAAAGTGTCTGAGGATTGCATAATCATGTCCGTTGACATATGCAATATTCAAAAGCTATACTTTAAAAACTAAGACTTGAATGAATTTTTAAAACATAAACTTCTCACTAAACAATCATCCCAATAACAGCTCAGAATAACTAACTCCGAAGGAGGTATCCCCTTGTTTTCATAGTAAAACAGGTGACCCAAGGGAACACCCTCCCCCCCCCCCCCCCCTTTTTCTTGCCCTGGGTCAAATAGCCCAGAGCGAAGAGGGCAGCAGAACGGAGACACTGCCGAAACAGACAGCCTACCTAGCTATAGTAGCAACTGTTAAGTGAATAACATTCTGAGCAGTAGATAATAGACCTAACAATAGAGGCCTCCAGAAATGGACTCGATATTTCTGAGCTAAAAATTCATGAATGTGGATGGCTGAGCGCAATGAGCAGCCTTCAAAAATCTATAATAGCGACACTATTAGTGTAAGCCCAAGATGTAGAAAGAGCTCTTACTTCATGAGCCGAAATCTCAAGCACAAACTGCTGAGTCAATGATATACCATAAGCAGTACCGATAGTTAATTGAATCCATTAGCAATAGAATGGAGCGTAACGTCCTTCTACTAGGCATCAAAGAGAGAAGAAGCTTACGCCCATAGTAATAAACAGATATCTGTTTATAAATACATAAACTCTAACCGGACAGAGTGAAGGCCTATGCCCGTATGAAGACGGAAGGACCTTAATAACAATAGGTTCCGGATATTATTAGGAGCCTGACTCTTAACCAAAAATCCAACCTAAGTAGTAAAGGAAGTAGTGTTTCCGTCACTACAAAAGTGAGAATCGTCCACCGGTAGTGCATGAAGCTCACTGACTCCTCAGTAAAAGAGAAGACTAACAGAATTACTGTCTTAAAAGGTCAGAATTTGAAAACTACTGTTTCCAGAGGCTCAAATGATTACTTAGCTAAATAAGAACCGAAGCTAAATTCCATATAGGAATTTAATCTAAAGATTCTAAGTCTATTTATCAAAAAGTTACTAACTGACTTAGATAAAGAGACATAAGACTCAATTGTAAACTATCCTAGAGTTCATAGGTATGAGGTAACATAAACCTATAACCTTAATAATAACAGGCTGCAGTAGATCTTGTGAAACAAGTATACTAAAAAATTGCAATGAGTAGTATGGAGGGATCAACAATATGAACATAATGATCCCTACACCAACGACGGAAGAGCCTCCACTTTAGCCGCATAGAATAGCGAAGAAGAGGATCTCCTATAGTAAGAAATCGCGTCCAAAGCTCATCCAGTACAATGCTTACAATGCAATACGGACCACACAATGGAATACATGAAGGTTGCGACCTTGCGGGTTGTGATAAAGATGACACGATTTACCCAGTGAAAAAAAAAAGATCCTCACATTGAGGAAGATTTCACGTTAAGTCCCACAGTAGACAACAGAGTAAATTACCCATGGTCTCTGTGAAGATAGAGATGCTATCAACAGAAATGTATTATGGTTGTTTATCTTAGCAATACCTGCTGAAACAACAGCGCCGGAGGATACGCGTATCCTATCATTCCGTCCTATAGATCAATAGAGCGTTAACAACATTAGCTCAGAGATCTGGACAAGCCAACACATACGTCTGCAATTGATTAGCAAGCTGTGTCGTAAATAAATCATCATTGGGCGCTCCCATAGATAGCAAATCTGATTGAATACTTGTTTGTTGAGAGTCCATTCTGACAGCAACAAGCGAACCCTAAGTGAACGGGAGTCCGGTAAAACAATCAGACGACCCGGAATATGACGGACCAAAACAGAACTTGGTGTACTATAACCAACAGACAGATTCTTTCCATTAAATTGAATAACGGAAACGAAAGAGTGCCTCCCTGGTTCCGGAGATACACCACTACTGTCGAATTAACGGACAGGATTTGGGCATGCATTTCTGAATAATGTTCATGCAATGACATAAAGCAAGCCTAAAAAACATTATTCCGCGGAAGATAATTGGTTGCTAAGAGACTGCGGAACCCAAAGACCCTGGCAATTCGAATCCGTTGGGATCAGTATTATATCCCAATCTGTTTGACTGGCAACCGTCATAACAGCCACACTCGGGTCCGGCAACTGCAGTGGCACTCTCTGAGTCAACCACCGAATGTTTGCCCCAGTCTGAATCTCTTGTAACACTAGATAGACAAGAGAACGTGTAAATCGAGCAATTCATGGATTGCCGAAAAGTTGCCGTCGAAGAGAAGCTTCTCCGAGAACGAAGCGACTCTGAGAGAGTTCTTAACCTTACTATCCACGCGCGTGGATATAGCTAGGGCTGCGTCACGTCTAACCAACTCCAATCAGCCACTGAAGGGCGGAGTTATACGTGAACAAACTACTGCCCTCAAAAGAAATTACATTGAGAATAATATCCCGTAAATCTTTTCTTGAAGACATAATGATAATGCCTCACGTATGATAAAGCGTCTAAGTTAAGTCTACCAGACATCATTGTCGTTTCCAACATTGAAGTTGGAAAAGACATAGACGGCGAAAAAGAATATTTCCAGTCTTTAACCACACCGTCTAGACGCATATGAACTCTCGGTATGCCCTGCACTGCCAAAATAAACTATTCGTATAAATGATAAAATGGCAGAAATGAGCAACGCGGACAAGAAACTAAACTATCATGCTTGGTAGCAGGCTTGTATGCATATATAGCGTCGAAAAATAAAACACATGTTGTAATGAAATTATTGGACTGCGTCGGTAAGTCAGGGACAATGTCCCTGAACCGATCGAAATTCCGAGTCCAATGACGCTATAAGTCTCTTATCCAACATCGCAGCAATGTAGTCCGAAATAACAATCACTGGAAGATAATGCCAGAAGATATGAATGGCAGCTTCTGATACTACAAAAGGGAAAACTCGAAATCTTTCGAATCCCTTTCGCCATCCTGTCGGACCCTATAAAGCGTTCGGTCGTCCGTACCTGATACAACCGCGGACCGCACCGACCCAGCGCCGTCGGATAATTCCTGATTCGACCAAGAAACAGTCAATTGCTGGGATGCTGCGAAACAACTGTGCTAACTCGGATAGCACGTCCGTCACTGAGGCCTGAGGAGAAGCGGTCCTATAATGCATTGCCGCTGGAAGCTCCGTGATCGTTACCCCGTGTATACTACCAATATGCGAGCGAACGGAGTGTATAGGCCTCGTGTCCCTTGGCTACCGGATGGCGCGACCTATTCGCCATGGAATCACTGAATGACGAAACTGATCGGATACTCGAGGTCACGTAGCCAATGTGCGGTCGTGTGCCCTGCTGTGAGGATGAGGAAGCATTATGGAAAGTCTCTCGGACTATCAATATAACGGAGCGTCCCGACCGACAGACATATGCTCCGAATGTAAAATATCAGAACCACAACATGCGGTCCCCTATGTTGTTGAACGAGAGAGGGACCTCTCTCGCTCACAGCCCGGACGGACCTGGACAAGCCAGGAACCGGACTAACAGGCTTCCTCCGATCTGTCCTCAATCTGCCGTCACTGGGTGAGTACTAAAGTAATTAAAGTGCTCGCATCACCCAAACCTCCTTCCTAGACCGCAACGGACGAACCCGGCAGCCGAACCATTCGATGAATGCACGCTACACCGGGTGAGCTAGCGAATGTCACTCCGTAGGCGATAGACATATTCCATGAGCACTAATTGCCGCTAGCTCTTCATTAACTATGACGACAGAGGCACACTATTGAAAGACATCTCCGTAACTTTGCGAACAAGAAACCAGAAATGCTTGGTTATAGCAAGCATATAATAATAATATATATATAGCGTCGTTCAATAATTCGAAAGTTTGTGTGACATTATTGGACTATGTCGGAACTGAGGGACGATGTCCCTGAACCGAACCAAAAATTTCTAAGTCCACCGACGCTATCAGTTTCTTATCCGGCATCGCAGCAATCTGGTCCGACGAAAGAAGCTGTAGAAGACCAAGTTAGATGACATACACAACAGCATATGTTGTTCCGAAAGGGAAAGCTCGAAATCCTCCAAATCCCTTTCGGAATCCCGTCGGACCGGATGAAATTTTCGGACGTCCGTACCCGCTTCCGCGGAGCGTCCCGCCCAGCATCGTCGGATAAAAAGTTAAAAAATTTATAGTAATTTATATATTTTTTATACTTACCAATGACCCAGACATAGCTGGTGCTAACTCTTAAAATATAGGGCCAAACACAAATTTTGCCCCCCAATCCCCAAAATTTGCATCTAAAACTAAAGAAAACATGTCCTGAAAGGCCCTCCACACTTCGCCCCTACTGCGCATGCGCAGTGTCAAGGACGTTCCGAAATTGGCGCCATTTATCATTCTAATAACCAGTGCCTGGTAAGCGCTATGTACTCAGCGGGGAGGCAAGAGTTCCCAACTCCTGGGAGGGCCATCCCCGTCTGGGTCATTGGTAAGTATAAAAAATATATAAATTACTATAAATTTTTTAACATTTTTATACTGTACCAATGACCCAGACATAGCTGAATAGTAAAAAGGCTGGAGGGCCAAGGACATAGAGCAAAATGGAATACGCTCAAAAAAATAAAATAGAGTCATCCCCTGTAGGGAAAAGAAGTAATAGGCCTTACATGTATCTTTCTTATTTATGATAAATTAGAAAGATACAACACCTTCCAAAAATTGAGCTTCATACATCCATGTACTCTATTAATATCCAATATAATCCTTATACTAATAATTTTTAAAGTAAGCCAATAATAAAGTAAGTCTAGAGAATAGAGACTCTTATACTCCTAAAAGTGTCTGAGAATTGCATAATCATGTCCGTTGACATATGCAATATTCAAAAGCTATACTTTAAAAACTAAGACTTGAATGAATTTTATAAACTTAAACTTCTCACTAAACAACCATCCCAATAACAGCTCAGAATTACTAACTCCGGAGGAGGTATCCCCTTGTTTTCATAGTAAAAACAGGTGACCCAAGGGAACACCCTCCCCCCCCCCTTTTTCTTGCCCTGGGTCAAATAGCCCAGAGCGAAGAGGGCAGCCGAACGGAGACACTGCCGAAACAGACAGCCTACCTAGCTATAGTAGCAACTGTTAAGAGAATGACATTCTGAGCAGTAGATAATAGACCTAACAAAAGAGGCCTCAAGAAATTGACTCGATATTTCTAAGATAAAATTCATGAATGTGGATGGCTGAGCGCAATGAGCGGCCTTCAAAAATCTATAATAGCGACACTATTAAAGTAAGCCCAAGAAGTAGAAGAACTCTTACTTCATGAGCCGAAATCTTAAGCACAACTGCTAAGTCAATGATATACCATAAGCAGTACGCTAGTTAATAGAATCCATTAACAATAAAATGGAGCGTAACGTCCTTCTACTAGACATCAAAGACAGAAGAAGCTTACGCCCTTGTAATAAACAGATATCTGTTTATAAATACATAAACTGTACCCGGAAAGAGTAAAGGCCTATGCCCATACGAAGACGGAAGGACCTTAAAATAATAGGTTCCGGATAATAGGAGCCTAACTCTTATGCAACAATCCAACCTAAATAGTAACGGAAGTATTGATTCCGAAACTATGAAAGTGAAAATCATCCATCGATAGTGCATGAAACTCACTGACTCTACAGTAAAAGAGAAACCAACAGAATTACTGTCTAAAAGGTCAGAATTTGAAAACTACTGTTTCCAGAGGTTCAAATGATTACTTAGCAAAATAAGAACCGAAGTTAAAATCCGTATAGGAATTTAATCTAAAGATTCTAAGTCTATTTATCAAAAAGTTACTAACTGACTTAGATAAAGAGACAAAAGACTCAATTGTAAACTATCGTAGAGTGCATAGGTATGAGGTAACATAAACCTATAACCTAAATAATAACAGGCTGCAGTAGATCTTGTGAAACAAGTATACTAAACAAGAGGCCCCAGGGGGCCTGAGGGCGCTCACCTGACATGGTAGCCTAAATATCAACCCAGAGAATTGATTTCCACAAGTTGCATCTGCTCCTCCTAAGAAAAGCTGAAACCAAATATCCAAATATTCTGACCAGTGGATCTAAAAAAAGATTTTTAAAGAATATTCCTCATACTGAACTAAGTCATAATTCGGGCTCCCACAGGGAGCCCATATATGAACCCAGGGACTTGGCTTTAACAAACCTGAATCTCACACCCCTAAGGATTCTGCACACCAAATATCAAAACATTCCGACTGCTGGATCTGAAGAAGAAGATTTTTAAAGAAAATTCCTCATTTTGAACCAAGTTACAATTCGAGCTCCCACAATCAGCCCAAATATGGACCTAGGGACATGGCTTGAACAAACTTGAATCTTACCCCCCTAAGGATGCTGCATAAAAAATATCAAAAGCATTCATCTGCTGGATCTAAAGATTTTTAAAGAAAATTCCTCATTTTGAACTAAGTTGTCATTCAGGCTCCCATAGTGAGCCCAAATATGAACCACTTGGCTTGAACAAACTTGAATCTCAGCCCCCAAGGTTGCTCCATGCCAAATATCAAAACATTCCAACTGCTGAATCTGAAGAAGAAGATTTTTAAAGAAAAATTCCTCATATTGACTAAGTTATAATTTGGGCTCCCACAGGGAGCCCACATATGGACCCATGGACTTGGCTTTAACACACTTGAATCCCCCCCTCCCCCCAAGGATGCTACTCACCACATATCAAACCATTCGGACTGCTGGATCTGAAGAAGAAGATTTTTTAAGAAAATTCCTCATTTCGAACAAAGTTACAATTCAAGCTCCCACAGTGAGCCCAAATATGGACCTAGGGACATGGCTTGAACAAACTTGAATCTCACCCCCCTAAGGATGCTGCATACCAAATATCACAAGATTCTGCCTGCTGGATCGTGAGAAGAAGATTTTCAAAGAAATTTGCCTGAAATGCACTAAGTTCGAATTTGGGCTTCTATCGTGAGCCCAAATATGAATCCAGGTGGCTGATTTGAACAAACTGGAATCAGATCCACCCCACAATGTTGCATACCAAATATCAAAAGATTCTGCCTGCAGGATCTGGAGAAGAAGATTTTTGAAGAAATTTGCCTGAAATGCACTAAGTTCAAATTTGAGCTTCTATAGTGAGCCCAAATATGAATCTAGGGAGCCGATTTGAACAAAATAGAATCAGATCCACCCCACAATGTTGCATACCCAATATCAAAAGATTCTGCCTGCTGGATCTTGAGAAGAAGATTTTCAAAGAAATTTGCCTGAAATGCACTAAGTTCAAATTTGGGCTCCTATACTGAGCCCAAATATAAACCCAAGGGGCCGATTTGAACAAACTTGAATCAGATCCACCCCACAATGTTGCATACCAAATATCAAAAGATTCTGCCTGCTGGATCTGGAGAAGAAGATTTTCAAAGAAATTTACCTGAAATGCAGTAAGTTCAAATTTGGGCTCCTATACTGAGCCCAAATATAAACCCAGGGGGCCAATTTGAACAAACTTGAATCAGATCCACCCCACAATGTTGCATACCAAATATCAAAAGATTCTGCCTGCTGGATCTGGAGAAGAAGATTTTTTAAGAAATTTGCCTGAAATGCACTAAGTTCGAAATCGGGCTCCTATACTGAGCCCAAATATGAACCCAGGGGGCGGATTTGAACAAACTTGAATCAGATCCACCCTCCAATGTTGCATACCAAATATCAAAAGATTCTGCCTGCTGGATCTGGAGAAGAAGATTTTTTAATGTTTTTCCCATTGCCTACAGTGTTAAAAAGTGCTGACTCAGCACTTTTTCAAAGTCCCGAAACTGTACCCTATGATAAAACCGATGGCAATTTTTTTTTACCAGTTCTTTCTGTTGGTCCTAAGGAAGCTTCACACCAAATAAAAATTCTCGGTGCCGTGCAGTTTTGGAGATATGGGCGTTTTAATTTTTTTCTATTTTTAGCTCCTGTGGTTCCCACGGGGCTACAGGAAAAAAAATTTCTGCATAAATTAGGTACTTATGACCCAATAAGCCCTCACATAAAATTTGGTTCAAATTGGCCTCTCGGTTTAAAAAATAGAAATTTGGGGTGGGGCCAAAATTTTTGCTCCTCCCATAACATCGCCAAGTATAGACCTACAAACTTCTCTTGAACAAACTTGAGTCTACACCTCAAAAGGAAGCTGCATACCAAATATCAAGTCTCTGCTATTGCTGGTTCTTGAGAAGAAGATTTTTTAAGAATTGGAGCATTTTTGCCCCACCCCTCTGCTCAATATGAGCCGAAACCTAATTTGCCCAAAAATCAAAATGCCACTATATAACCCCTACTCACATGAAATTTCATTAACATGCGGCCAGTGGTTTGGAAGAAAAAGACCCAAACACCACCTTCACGCCGGACGACGGACGACGGACGCCGGACGACGGACGACGGACGACGGACGAAAAGTGATCAGAAAAGCTCACCCTGACTTTCAGTCAGGTGAGCTAAAAATAGCAATGAGTAGTATGGAGGGATCAACAATATGAACATAATGATCCCTACACCACGACGGAAGAGCCTCCACTTTAGTCGCATAGAATAGCGAAGAAGAGGATCTCCTATAGTAAGAAATCGCGTCCAAAGCTCGTCCAGTACAGTGCTTACAATGCAATACGGACCACACAACGGAATACATGAAGGTTGCGACCTTGCTGGTTGTGATAAAGATGACACGATTTACCCAGTGAAAAAAGATCCTCACATAGGGGAAGATTTCACGTTAAGATCCACCGTAGACAAGAGAGTAAATTACTCATGATCTCTGTGAAGATAGAGATGCTATCAACAGAAATGTATTGTGGTTGTTTATCTTAGCAATACCTGCTAAAACAACAGCGCCGGAGGATACGCGTATCCTATCATTCCGTCCTATAGATCAATAGAGCGTTAACAGTATTAGCTCAGAGATCTGGACAAGCCAACACATACGTCTGCAATTGATTAGCAAGCTGTGTCATAAATAAAACATCATTGGGCGCTCCCATAGATAGCAAATCTGATTGAATACTTGTTTGTTGAGAGTCCATTCTGACAGCAACAAGCGACCCGTAAGAGAACGGGAGTCCGATAAAACAATCAGACGACCCAGAATATGACGGACCAAAACTGAACTTGGTGTACTATAACCAACAGACGGATTCTTTCCATTAAATTGAATAACGGAAACGAAAGAGTGCCTCCCTGGTTCCGGAGATACGCCACTACTGTCGAATTAAAGGACAGGAATTTGGGCATGCGTTTCTGAATAATGTTCATGCAATGACATAAAGCAAGCCTAAAAAACATTATTCCGCGGAAGTTAAACTGATAGCTAAAAGACTGCGGAACCCAAAGACCCTGGCACTTCGAATCCGTAGGGATCAGTATATATCCCAATCTGTTTGACTGGCAACCGTCATAACAGCCACACTCGGGTCCGGCAACTGCGGCGGCACTCTCTGAGTCAACCACCGAATGTTTGCCCCAGTCTGAATCTCTTGTAACACTAGATAGACAAGAGAATGTATAAATCGAGCAATTCATGGATTGCCGGAAAGTTGCCGTCGAAGAGAAGCTCCTCCGAGAACGAAGCGACTCTGAGAGAGTTCTTAACCTTACTATCCACGCGTCTGGATGTAGCTAGGGCTGCGTCACGTCTAACCAACTCCAATCAGCCACTGAAGGGCGGAGTTATACGTGAACAAACTACTGCCCTCAAAAGAAATTACATTGAGAATAATATCCCGTAAATCTTTTCTTGAAGACGTAATGATAACGCCTCAGTAAGGCAGATTACGTATAATAAAGCGTCTAAGTTAAGTCTACTATACATAATGTCGTTCCCAACATTGAAATTGGAAAAGACATAAACGGCGAAAAAGAATATATGCAGTCTTTAATCACACCGTCTAGACGCATATGAACTCTCGGTATGCCCTGCTCTGCCAAAATAAACTATTTGTAAAAATGATAAAATGGCAGAAATGAGCCACGCGGACAAGAAACTAAACTATCATGCTTAGTAGCAGGCTTGTATATATATATAAATATATAGCGTCGAAAAATAAAACACATGTTGTAATGACAATATTGGACTGCGTCGGTAAGTCAGGGACAATGTCCCTGTACCGATCGAAAAATCCGAGTCCAATGACGCTCTAAGTCTCTTATCCAAGATCGCAGCAATGAAGTCCGAAAAATAATCACTGGAAGAAATGCCAGAAGATATGAAAGGCATCTTCCGATACTACTAAAGGGAAAACTCGAAATCTTTCGAATCCCTTTCGCCACCCTGTCGGACCCTATAAAGCGTTCGGTCGTCCGTAGCTGATGCAACCGCGGACCGCACCGACCCAGCGCCGTCGGATAATTCCTGATTCGACCGAGAAACTGTCAATTGCTGGGATGCTGCGAAACAACTGTGCTAACTCGGATAGCACGTCCGTCACTGAGGCCTGAGGAGAAGCGGTCTTACGATGCATTGCCGCAGGAAGCTCCGAGATCGTTACCCCGTGCATACTTCCAATATGCGAGCGAACGGAGTGTATAGGCCTCGTGTCCCTTGGCTACCGGATGGCGCGACCTATTCGCCGTGGAATCACTGAATGCCGAAACTGATCGGATACTCGAGGTCACGTAGCCAATGTGCGGTCGTGTGTCCTGCTGTGAGGATGAGGAAGCATTAAAGACAGTCTCTCAGACTGTCAATATAACGGAGCGTCCCGAGCAACGGACATATGCTCCGAATGTAAAATATCTGAACCACAACATGCGGTCCCCTATGTTGTTGGCTTCCTCCGATCTGTCCTCAATCTGCCGTCACTGGGTGAGTACTAAAGTAATTAAAGTGCTTGCATCACCCAAATCTCCTTCCTAGACCGCAACGGACGAACCCGGCAGGCGAACCATTCGATGAATGTACGCTACACCGGGTGAGCTAGCGAATGTCACTCCGTAAGCGATAGACATATTCCATGAGCACTTATTGCCGCTAACTCTTCATTAACTATGACGACAGAGGCACACTTTTGAAAGACATCTCCATAACTCTTCGAACAAGAAACCAGAAATGCTTGGATAGCAAGCATAAAATAATAATATATATAGCGTCGTTCAATAATTCGAAAGTTTGTGTGACATTATTGGACTATGTCGGAACTGAGGGACGATGTCCCTGAACCAAACCAAAATTTCTAAGTCCACCGACGCTATCAGTTTCTTATCCGGCATCGCAGCATATGTTGTTCCGAAAGGGAAAGCTTGAAATCCTCCGAATCCCTTTCGGTATCCCGTCGGACCGGATGAAACTTTCGGACGTCCGTACCCGCTTCCGCGGAGCGTCCCGACCCAGCATCGTCGGATAAAATATATGCGACAGATTCAGTTGATGCTGGGATGCTGCGATAAACTGTGCTATTAAGGAAAGCACGTCCGTTCCCGAGGCCTGTGCAGTAGCGGACTTACGATGCATTGCCGCTGGAAGCTCCGTGTACGTTGACTCCCGCACACTTCCTATGCGAACGTCCGGAGTCTGCAGGCCTCGAGTCCCCGGCTACCGACCCAGCGCTGTCGGATAATTCTCGATCCGACACCGTTTCTGTCGGCTGCTGGGATGCTGCGATAAGCTGTGCTATGTGCACAAGAATGTCCGGCGTCGAGACCTGCGGAGGCGCAGTCTATCGCTGCTTCGCCGAGGGCAGCTCCGCATCAGATGGCTCCCGCATACTTTCCTATGCGAACGTCCGGAGTCCATCGGTCTCGAATCCCTGGCTGCCGGATGGTGTGACCTGGTCGCCGAAGAATCCTTGATCGGCGAAGCTGGTAATATATCGGCGGTCACGCAGCCAAGGTGCGGTCGTGTGCGCTGATGAGAAGAGGAAGCCTTAGCAGTCTCAGCGGACTGCCTATACAACGGAGCGTCCCGAGCGACGGACGTATGCTCCGCTAGCGACACATTTGTACCACAACATCTGGGGCCAGATGTTGTTGAACGAGAGAGGGGCCTCTCTCGCTTGCCGTCCGGATGGACCGGAACGAGCTATGAACCGGACTAAAAGACTTCCTCCGTTCTCCCTCCGATCCGCCGTCACTGGGTGTGCATTAAGTTAATTTTATAGTGCTCGCATCACCCCAAAATTCCTTCTAGACCGCAACGGACGAACCCGGCTGCCGAACCATTCGGTGAATGGACGCTACACCGGGCGAGCTAGCGGACGTCAAAAGCCGTCGAACCTACTAGGATCCTCTTAGGCAATTGGCGTATTACATGAGCACTTTTCCGCTAGCCCTTCATTAATTGTGACGACGGAGGCACACTGTTGGAAGACATCACAGATACATCACCCTAATCTTGATCGTCTGAAATAGAAATTGATAAAGTAGAGTGACCCTGCGGGGAAAGGACCGGAGTGTCCAAATCCCCAACAACATACCGTGACATACGCTTCCCATATTGTCATCGAAATCATACGATACAGAACAGGAGTTAATGCGAGTACACTGACCACATATAGAATGATAATAAGGTCAGAGGAAGACTTCCTCTTAAAACAATTGATCAATATCCTTTCAATGTGAAAAGAAAACAAGTCCTGGTACTCGCACTAACCCCTGGCAATCAAAATACATAATAATAATATGATCCATTAATATAGAAAAAATAATTGAAATCAAAATATTTTGAAAAAATATTTTTTCAGAACAGCCCAAGTTTCTGAAAAGTAACGTTGAGCCCCAATGGATCCCAAGCCTAAGTGTGGACAAAAATTTTAAAAAATATTTTAAACAATTTATTCAACACTTACGAACAATAATAATGTATCTAGTTATGATTAAAATAACATAAAGATATTATTATTTAGAAATCCCCCCCTCACACAGAGGGCTGTTGTAAATGTAAACAATGAGTGTAAAAACACTAAAATAAGACTCCAGGCACCCAGGCCCGAAATCAGTTACCAAAAATACACTATCTGATGCAAAACAGAGACTTCCAGGGAAGAAACTGCAGAACATCAGATGGTAGATGCAGAACACAACGCCTAACCACCCGTAGGTGAAGACGTAAACATGGGGAAAGAACAGAATTCATTCTGTTATTCAGCTAAAACTCCCAAGAAATTTTAGTAATAATAATTACAGAAACTATGCCAAAAGCATGGGAGAATAGCAAGGGGGAACTTAAAGGACAGGGAGAGAGGAAAACACTTGAAAAAACAGTGTAACTAAATAATCAGAATGACAACAAAATGGCTGCTGCCTTGAAAATAGGTAACTTAACATAATTTCATTAAAAAATTTTAAGTTACAGCCCTGATAATATTCTGTCACACATTCTTTTCCTCTCCTCCTTTTCTATCCTCCTTAGAATCACCATTTCACTAATATTTATGTGTCTGGCATCATTTAAACTGAGATTTAAAAGCACAAAGATCAGTCAGATGTTAACTGATGAAGGGCCAAACTTAGAATGATAAATGGCGCCAATTTTGGAACGTCCTTGACACTGCGCATGCGCAGTAGGGGCGAAGTGTGGAGGGCCTTTCAGGACATGTTTTCTTTAGTTTTAGATGCAAATTTTGGGGATTGGGGGGCAAAATTTGTGTTTGGCCCTATATTTTAAGAGTTAGCACCAGCTATGTCTGGGTCATTGGTACAGTATAAAAATATATGCGACAGATTCAGTTGATGCTGGGATGCTGCGATAAACTGTGCTATTTAGGAAAGCATGTCCGTTCCCGAGGCCTGTGCAGTAGCGGTCTTACGATGCATTGCCGCCGGAAGCTCCGTGTACGTTGACTCCCGCACACTTCCTATGCGAACGTCCGGAGTCTGCAGGCCTCGTGTCCCTGGCTACCGGATGGTGTGACCTGGTCGCCGATGAATCTCTGACTGGCGAAGCTGACTGGATATCCGTGGTCACGTAGCCAAGAGCGGTCGTGTGCGCTACCATGAGAATGAGGAAGCCTTATTGACAGTCTACTCCGGACTGACTATATGTCGGAGCGTCCCGAGCGACGGACGTATGCTCCGAATGCGAAACATTTTGTACCACAACGTCTGGGGCCAGATGTTGTTGTACGAGAGAGGGGCCTCTCTCGCTCGCCGTCCGGATGGACCAGAACGAGCTATGAACCGGACTAAAAGGCTTCCTCCGTTCTCCCTCCGTTCCGACGTCACTGGGTGTGCATTAGGTTGATTTATAGTGCTCGCATCACCCCAAAATTCCTTCTAGACCACAACGGACAAACCCGGCTGCCGAACCATTCGGTGAATGGACGCTACACCGGGCGAGCTAGCGGACATCAAAGGCCGTCGAACCTACTAGGGTCCTCTTAGGCAATTGGCGTATTTACATGAGCACTTTTCCGCTAGCCCTTCATTAATTGTGACGACGGAGGCACACTGTTGGAAGACATCACAGATACATCACCCTAATCTTGATCGTCTGAAATAGAAATTGATAAAGTAGAGTGACCCTGCGGGGAAAGGACCGGAGTGTCCAATTCCCCAATAACATACCGTGACATACGCTTCCCATATTGTCATCGAAATCATACGATACAGAACAGGAGTTAATGCGAGTACACTGACCACATATAGAATGAATATAAAAGTCAGAGGAAGACTTTCTCTTATTACAATTGATCAATATCCTTTCAATGTGAAAAGAAAACAAGTCCTGGTACTCGCACTAACCCCTGGCAATCAAAATACATAATAATAATACGATCCATTCATATAGAAAAAATAATTTAAATCAAAATATTTTGAAAAAATATTTTTTCAGAACAGCCCAAGTTTCTGAAAAGTAACGTTGAGCCCCAATGGATCCCAAGCCTAAGTGTGGACAAAAATTTTAAAAATATTTTAAACAATTTATTCAACACTTACGAACAATAATAATGTATCTAGTTATGATTAAAATAACATCAAGATATTATTTTCCAGAAATCCCCCCCTCACACAGAGGGCTGTTGTAAATGTAAACAATGAGTGTAAAAACACTAAAATAAGACTCCAGGCACCCAGGCCCGAAATCAGTTACCAAAAATACACTATCTGATGCAAAACAGAGACTTCCAAGGAAGAAACTGCAGAACATCAGATGGTAGATGCAGAACACAACGCCTAACCACCCCTAGGTGAAGACGTAAACATGGGGAAAAGAACAGAATTCATTCTGTTATTCAGCTAAAACTCCCAAGAAAATTTAGTAATAATAATTACAAAAACTATGCCAAAAGCATGGGAGAATAGCAAGGGGGGACTTAAAGGACAGGGAGAGAGGAAAACACTGAAAACACAGTGTAACTAAATAATCAGAATGACAACAAAATGGCTGCTGCCTCGAAAATAGGTAACTTAACATAATTTCATTAAAAAATTTTAAGTTACAGCCCTGATAATATTCTGTCACACATTTTTCCTCTCCTCCTTCTCTATCCTCCTTAGAATCACCATTTCACTAATATTTATGTGTCTGGCATCATTTAAACTGAGATTTACAAGCACAAAGATCAGTCAGATGTTAACTGATGAAGGGCCAAACTTAGAATGATTAATGGCGCCAATTTCGGAACGTCCTTGACACTGCGCATGCGCAGTAGAGGTGAAGTGTAGAGGGCCTTTCAGGACATGTTTTCTTTGGTTTTAGATGCAAATTTTGGGGATTGGGGGGCAAAATTTGTGTTTGGCCCTATATTTTAAGAGTTAGCACCAGCTTTGTCTGGGTCATTGGTACAGTATAAAAATATACAGATCTATGGCAAGCTCTCGAGACACCAATCTAATTCTGTAAGAAATTTGACACTGTTATGGTGAGGAACCAGTCTAACCCTCAAATAGGGCATTGCATTTGTTTAGATTCACTCGTCTGGAAGATTTCTGCTAGTTGGAAAAGTGAACCTATGGTTCACTTTTATGACCAACTGATATATTCCAGACGATTAAATCTGAAAAATTTCTTAAAGATTCATCTTCTGAGAATCCAAGCTAGAAATGTTGCTTAACTCTTTCAACACGTGAGGCTGCTTTTTTCGGTCCAGGAACACGATACATCATAATTTCATTTAGTAGGATGGCTACTAAGCGAATGTGTGTGGTAGAACATTTAATATTTTCAACGTGCAGCCTGAAGGCTACACGTTGAAAATATTAATTGCTCTACCCCCAAATAATGGATATGGACTCTTCCAATTTCTGCTAGTTAACTGGCATTGGCATGGAAGATACCACTAGTGTTCAAAGGTTAAATAAAGACTTAATTTGTTCAGCATTTTGATGACATTAAAATCAGAACTGAAGACTCACCACAGCCATAGTGTTATGATTTATGCTGGATAGCTCCACAAATTATGACAATATCTTGTTGTTTTCAAGGGGAATTAAATACTTATTGATTGGAATATCTATAACTGCAAAAGGAAAGAATACTTGTATATCTTTGTAAGCTTTGTAAGTAAAGAGCATTACATTACATCAACAGTAGTCTGTGTGCAAATTTCTACAAAACGTGAGTCAACAAACAGTTCACAACAGCATCAAATTCCAAAGAGAATTAGAATGGTGGCCTGGGAGCATGTCTATATATATGATGAATTAGAAATTTCAAAAGACAAAATGGTTGGACATTCACACAGCATATAATAGTCTTTTTTGAAAAAATGTACATATTTATACTGCATACTTTTCTTGTTCTTTTTCAGCTTCTGTCCTTCTTTTCTCAATGAATTCATTATAAAATTTCGCCTGATCTTTTTTCTGAGCCTGGAAATGAAAAAAAAATTAAAAGAAAAATACAAAATAGCATAGTCGCCGAATAGCTAAACCATCAGCAAACAATATTCAAATCACAGGAATATATTTCATTATTCTGGCTTTTTCTGCATGTTTTTTTTTCTATTATAAATCAAGAATTTCTCTGATATAGTGGAACTGAATAGCCACTTTACCAATGAAAATTATTCAATTAACAGGAGTATTCAGTTAACAGAGATTGTGTCACTTTCCTGTATTCTAGAGATAAACTTAGCATTTATTCTATTATATCTTGTTTGACAGAGCTCCAAGAGCTCTGTCAAACAAGATATAATAGATTAAATAACTGTACTGGATGTACTGAGGCCAAATTGATCTACAAACAAAAGAAAACTGTGGTAAGTCAGGGTAATTTCTCGACAGGTTACAAGATTTTGTATTCAATTAACAGGAGTTTACTCTGTAACCTATGTTCAAATAACAGGTCAAATTTGTACTGGAGGTATGGTAAATGGTAATTATATTCAATTAACACGGTTATTCAGTTAAGAGATATCCAATTAAGAGGGCTCAACTGTATTATCACGTTTGACAGTATTCAAGGAGCTCAGTCACACTAGATGTAACAAGAGCTGGACTGTCGTCCGGTGCATACCCCCATGTGGTGTACCGCCTAGTGTGGGCATACCTATGACCAAATATTATAGAAAAAAATGTGTACTTTCCAAAAGGATTGCATTTTCAGAGCCTGAGATACAGGCTGAACAGACAAATAATGTCTATTTCCTACAATGTCTAAGTAAGAAAAGGGGGATAACTCTAAAAAGGAGAACGTGAGAAATATCGTTGAATTCTTTTTCTAAAGCCTATACCATAAGCAGTGTTCACGGCCAATTTCATTGCAATAGAACATTCGATACCCGAGATACAGGCTGAACAGACAAAATTTGGCACAGACAGACACAATTTCTAAGTGAACAAGTAATAAAAAAAAAAATAATAATAATCTGACAACACCAAAAATCATTTTAGTCTTGGGAAATGTTACAATTTAATTACATAGCAAGTTCCATAATAATTTACTTAAGTTATGAAAGCTATGAATATTCTTGGATGCACAGACGCACAGACAGACGGACGCATGTAATCCAGTATACCCCCCATTTTCTTCGAAAGTGGGGGTATAATAAAGCAATGTTTTATTCTGTATAATATTAACCCTTTCAACACTATATCATTTCAGTCAATACTGTCAACAGCAAAATTGGCAAAAACATTCTGGTTTGTTGGGAGGTTCAATAATAATTTAATCCAACAGTGCTGTCGATTATTACTGAGCCTCACCTCAGTCTTTTGCTCTTTATATCGTCTTCTCATCCACTCCCAATTTTTTATGCACACCAGGTTGAAAGGGTTAAATAAGCATGTGCTGGCTATGTTTCTCTGGTATCTAACAATAAGGAGTTCAACCCTTCCATCAGATACTGATCAAAATAGAAAATTCATCAACCCTCCAGGAAGGTATTCTGGAGAAGCAACTACACCAATAATTAACAGCAGAGATATTATAAGTTATCTCCAACATCATGTGTGGTATATGGAGATTTAATACAGTGGAGCCCATTTAATTGAATATCTCTTCACCCTGTTAATTGAATATAATTTCCCAACACAAAACCATTTACCATACCTCCAATACAAATTTGACCTGTTAATTGAATATAGGTTATAGAGTAAACTCCTGTTAATTGAATTATTTATTTATTTATTTATTTATTGACGTTTAAGGTCACATATTTATGCACAATGGCTAATCATGACCATGACAGTTTTACGGGTGGAGGAAGCCGGAGTACCCGGAGAGAACCACCGAGCAACGACGAGCAGCTGCCAGCTCCCCAACATCGGAACTCGCGTTAGATTGGTTGGAGACATGCGCACCATCGACGTGCAGTACGCCTTAGTACACGGCGTCACCGTGCCCCCACGCGGGCAATGGAGATGAAGTGTCTTGCCCAAGGACACAACGCGGTTGCCGCAGGTGGGATTCGAACCGAGGACCTCTCGGCTTGCAGCCTGCACCTCTACCTACTGAGCCACCACGCTCCCTGTTAATTGAATAAAATATCTTGAAACCTGATGAGAAATTATTCTGACTCTCCCCAGTTTTCCTTTGTTTATAGACCTATTTGGTCTCAGAACATCCAATACAGGCATTTAATCTATTAAATCTTGTTTGACAGAGCTCATGGAGCTCTGTCAAACAAGATTTAATAGAATAAATGCTAAGTTTATCTCTAGAAGACAGGAAAGTGACTCAATCCCTGTTAATTGAATACTCCTGTTAATTGAATAATTTCCATTGGCAAAGTGGCTATTCAATTAACAGGATTCCACTGTACCTGGATGTCAGTTTTTAAATGTTTAAATGAGGCATCCAGGTATTAAATCTCCATATACCATGCATGTTGGCAGAGATAACGTTTTTATCCCGTTTGAAACACAATAGAAACATAGTGGAAAGAAATTTGTGGACGGGTTTCTCATGCTCCGCAATCTGTTGGACCAAACTCGTGAATAACTGTTTTGTTTTTACAAATGCAGAAGACAACAGATAGAGTCCTTGAGTCGTTATTGAAAACACGTAAACAGATTGAGGTTATTTTGTTGACAGATTTGCTCTTATTTTATTTTTCTCAAGTTGTTTGATTTAATTATTCAACTATTTAATTTATAAAATCAAAATATGATCGAATTATCAGAAATTTGATGATATTTGTGACTATTTTCATGGTCTTTTGGTTCAATTTTTATATCGAGGCAAGCAAAAGCGAAAAGATTTCATTTAAACCATATACCCCCGATGTTTCACGTGTCCTTATACCCTGGATGTTGCACACTCTCATATACCTTGGATGTTGGGTGTGCCCTTTGCCATGGCCATTTGTCCTAGGCATACTGACCAATCAGAAGACAGAATTTATCCGAATATAGGGACAAGGTGGTTTAAAGACATTGGATTAGGCTGAAAACGTTTGAGAAGAGGTGAATTCAGAGGAAAATGGTCCCACATTTCATTGTTGCCAGGCCCATGACAAACTAATGTAAGATGGATACTTTCAAGTAATGCAGAATAAAATTGAGCATCATCATGCCACCCTCAACATTATTGGAAATTCTTTGACCAGTATGATGATAGTATGAAGGTGAGTCCATGTGATGAAATAAAGGGGAGATGAAAGGCTTTGTTGAATGAATATGACCGAGTTGAATGAGGGAACCAATGTAGGACTAGTGTAATTCTGTAAATACAGTACGTGGAGAGTGGATTGTAACTAAATCACCCTCAGAGTGGAGTTTATCACCCAAACTATAACTTTCAAATTTTGTACATATTGACAAAAAATACAAACAATGTTTCAGCCAATGGACCTCCGGGTTTAACCCGGATGCCCACTGGCTGAAACTTTGCTTGTGGGTGTTATGCCTTGCAACAAATTTGCAATTATTGCTTGGGTGGAATCTCCACTCTGTGGGTGATATAGTGATAATACACTCTCCACATACTGTAGATGAGTACAAAAAGATGATATCTGAGAAATGCTGGCATCCCAACTGAACCCTTTACCTAACCATTCAGCCACCATTGCCCGAATAATTTATAAAGTGAGCAGTTGAAAAAAACATTTTTCAAAATTTTTAACAAACCCATATCTGGTGACCCCTCACTGGAAGGAACTCGTTGAGCTCATTCCAATGAGGGGTCACATGATATGGTTTTGTTGACATTTGTTGAAAAATTTAAACAAGAGACCCCCACCTGACCATAGTTGTTTAAAGAAGGATTTTAATTACCCTCTATGGTTAGTTAACACTACATAGGAATGAAGTTACTTAATTATTTATAACACTGTTGTCTATGCCAGATGATTTTCTTCTAGTATTGGAATGCTACCACAGAAAAAATGCAAAGATTTTCAGTAATGCAAAAGTAGGGGGTCCAAATATCAACCTAGGGATTTAACCTGAACATTCTTGGATATTGTATACCAAATATCAAAAGATTCTGTCTGGTGGTTCTGGAGAACAAGATTTTCAGAACATTACCAATTTTGAACTATGTTCAAATTTGCTCCCCCCCCCACCCCCTCCCATAGGGAACAAAAATATCAACCCAGCAACTTTATTTGAATAAATTGAACCTGAACCTCTAAGGATGTTGTATACCAAATATCAAAATGTTCTGATTGTATCTCAAGAAGCAGAATTTTAAAGATTATTCCTCATACTGGACTAAGTTGAAATTCGGGCTCCAATCAGGAACCAAAATATTTACCCAAAGACTTGATTTGAACAAACTTAGATCTCACTTCCCTAAAGATGCTATATACCAAATATCAAAAGATTCTGACATGTGGATCTGAAAAAGAAGATTTTCAAAGATTATTTCGCATACAGTAAAACCTGTCTTGAGAGACCACTGTCTTGAGAGACCACCTGTCTTGAGAGACATCTGCCAGACACCAATTGGTTTTACCCTATAATGGACCTGCTATGGGAGACCACCTGTCTTGAGAGACCACCTGTCTAGAGAGACCACTGTGACCTGGTACCAACTTGTATTTTTATGCCATAATGGACCTGTCTTGAGAGACCACTTCTTTAAAGACTGAAACCATGACAAAAACGTTTTACCTGTTCTGGAATTGGAAAGTTAAAAAATTTATAGTAATTTATATATTTTTTATACTTACCAATGACCCAGACTTAGCTGGTGCTAATTCTAACAAAACCAGGGCCAAACACAAATTTTGCCCCCCAATCCCCAAAATTTGCATCCAAAACAAAAAGAAATCATGTCCTAAAGGACCTCCATACTACGCCTCTACTGCGCATGCGCAGTGACGCAGACGTCCCGAAACTGGTGCCAATTATCATTCTTACTGGCAGTGCCTGGTCAGCGCTATGTACTCAGCGGGGAGGCAAGAGTTCCTAACTCCAGGGAGGGCCATCCCCGTCTGGGTCATTGGTAAGTATAAAAAATATATAAATTACTATAAATTTTTTAACATTTTTATACTGTACCAATGACCCAGATTTGGCTGAATAGTAAACAGGCTGGAGGGCCTAGGACATAGAGGAAAATCCAATAAGCTCAACTATATAGTAAAGAGGTAACCCCTTAAGGAGAAAAGGAGTATTAGGCTTTACATGTATCTTTCTTATTTAATATTAAATTAGAAAGATACACTACCCTTAATAATTGAGCACAATAACATTCATGTTCTCTATTAACATCCAGTATATCCCTTATACTAATTATTTTTAAAGTAAGCCAATAAATAAAGTAGTCCAGAGAATTGAGACTCTTTATAGTCATTTAAAAGTGTCCGAGTATTGTATATTAAAGCCCGTTTGACACTTGACATATACAAATGCTTCACACCGAGCTACACTTTAAAAATAAGACATGAATTTTAACATTAATATTACACTTTAAAACCATCCCGGAAGCGACTCAAAAATACTGACTTGGAGGAGGCATTCCCTTGCTTTTCACTATAAAGCAGGTGACCTAAGGGAACACCTGCCCCCCCCCCCCCCCCCCCTTCCCCTTGCCCTGGGTCAAATAGCCCAGAGCGAAGAGGGCAGTCGGACGGAGTCACTGCCGGAACAGAAAGCCTGCATAACTATAGTTGCAACTGTTTAGTGGACGACATTCTGAGCAACAGATAACGGACCTAAACAATGCAGGTCTCCAGAAATGGACTCAATATTTCTGAGATAAAAATTCGTAAATGTGGATGGCTGAGACCAATAAGCAGCCTTCATTAAATCTGTAATAGCAACACTATTGGCATAAGCCCAGGAAGTAGAAAGAGCTCTTACTTCATGAGCGGAAATCTTAAGCACAGACTGCTGAGAAGAAGATAAATCTTCATACGCAGTACGGATAGTTAACTGAATCCATCTAGCAATAGAATGGACTGAAATGTCCTTTCTATTAGGCATCAAAGACAGAAAGAAACGTTTCCGTCCCTTTCTGATAAACTGAGATCTCTGTTTATAGATACGTAACGCTCTAACAGGACAGAGTAAAGGCCTACGCCCGTCTGAAGATGGAAGAGCCTTAATAACAATAGGTTCCGGATATTTATTAGGAGCCTGATTCTTAGCTAAAAAACCCACATTAGTAGTGAAGGTGATAGTGTTCCCGACACTACGAAAATGAGAATCATTCACCGACAGTGCATGAAGCTCACTGACTCTTCTAGCAGAAGAGAAAGCTAAGAGAAAAGCTGTCTTATAAGATAAGAATTTGAAATCTGCTGTCCCAAGAGGTTCAAATGGCTTTTCCTTCAATTTAAGAAGAACCCAAGCTAAATTCCACTTAGGAATTAATCTAAGAGTTCTGGGTCTATTTATCGAAAAGTTTCTAACCAACTTAGATAAAGAGACATTAGATCCAATTTGTAAACTATCATGATGTGCATAGGTATCAGATAACATAGACCTATAACCCTTTATAGTAACAGGCTGCAGTTTGATTTCGTCAAACAAGTATACTAGAAAGTTTGCAATGTCTGGTATAGAGGGATCGAATATATCTACAGAATGATCCCTACACCAATGACGAAAAACCTTCCACTTAGCCACATAGTTTAGCGAAGAGGAGGTCCTCCTACAGTTAGAAATCGCATCCACTGCTCGTCCTGTAAAGTGTTTGCCATGCAAGAAGGACCGCACAACGGAAAAATGTGAAGGTTGAGACCTTGCGGGTTGTGATGGAGTTGACGCGATTTCCCCTGCGAAAGAAGATCCTCCCGTGGAGGAAGCTTTCGCGGTAGGTCCCACAACAGACACCTGAGTAGATTTATCCACGGTCTCCGTGGCGACAGAGATGCTACCAACAGAATCTTGCACTGAGATTGTTTTATCTTTAGCAATACTTGTTGAATTAACGGCGCTGGAGGATACGCATATCCTATCATTCCGTCCCAAGGGATCGACAGAGCGTCTACTGCAAATGCTCTTGGATCCGGACACGGAGACACATACGTCTGCAACTGATTGTTGAGATGTGTCGCAAATAAGTCTATCATTGGCCGTTCCCATTGGTAGCAAATCTGATTGAATACTTGTTTGCTGAGAGTCCATTCCGATGGCAACAAGCGACCCTTTCGTGAAAGGGAGTCTGCTAGTACATTCAGACGACCCGGTATATGACAGACCGAAAGAAGAACCTGATGCTCTAGAGCAAACAGAAGGATTCTTTCCGTTAGATTGAACAACGGAACTGAATGAGTGCCTCCCTGATTCCGTATATACGCCACTACTGTCGTATTGTCGGATAGGATTTGGACATGAGCATCATGAATAATGTCCATCCAGTGACGTAACGCAAGCCAAATTGACATCATTTCTTTGATGTTTATGTGCTTGCACAGGAATTGCGGATCCCAAAGACCCTGGCATCTCGAATCCGTTGGGATTAATGATGCACCTCAACCTGTTTGACTGGCATCCGTCATAATGGTAAAACTAGGATCCGGCAACTGCAGCGGAACTCCCTGAGTTAACCACTGAATGTTTGCCCAAGTCTGAATCTCTTGTTTCACTTGATCTGACAAGAGAACGTCTACGTCGAGCGAATGAATTTTCACACTCCAATTCTGAGTCAAGAAAATTTGAAGAGGACGTGTGCGTAACCGCCCCATCAGAATAAGATCCGCAGCGGCTCCGCACAGACCTATCAGTCTCATAAATTCTCTCGCTGTGACTTTGTCTGCGTGCAGACAATAGCGAGCGTAACAACTGACTAATTTCGCTCTGGTTAACGGCAGACGAACGAGATTGTTGTGCATCTCGAAGCTCATTCCCAGATGAGTGAATGACTTGGACGGCACCAGATCCGACTTCTCTTCGTTTACTATAAAACCGAGAAGTCGGAGCAAAAGAAGAAGATTCTGAACATCGTTCTGAAGCGTTAACTCGTTGCCGTACCTCTGAAGAATGTCGTCCAGGTAGGCCGACGTTACCGCAGACGAATGAGCTCGGAAATAGATCATTACCGAGTTGATTACCCGAGTGAAAGCCCAGGGTGCTAGATTCAATCCGAAGCACATGGCCCGGAATTGATACACCACTCCTAGGACTGCGAAGCGTAGGGACTTTCGGAATGTCGGATGTACCATGACGTGAAAGTACGCATCTTTGAGATCTATGCTTGATGCATAATTGTTCATCCGAATACTCGCTCTGACCGACCGAATCGTCTCCATATAAAACTTCGGAGCGACAATCAGCTTGTTTATCCAGCTCAAATCTATGACTGGACGGAACGAGCCGTCTGGTTTCGGAACCAGAAACAGATGGCTGTAGAATCCCGGAGATTCCTGGTTTGCTACGACCTCTACCGCGTTCTTCATTAAAAGAGACTGCACCTCTGATAACAGAGCGTCTCTTTTCTGCGGATTTGACGGAAGATGAGTCCACTTTGGACTTCGAGTTAATGGAGGCTTTCGTTTGAAGGATATCTTTAGACCTTCCGAAGTCACTCCTCTCACCCAAGGGTCGTCCGTAATCGACGCCCATTCTTGTGAAAAGCTCGACAACCTTCCGCCAACCGGTACGCGATAGAGGTTTAAGCCATCACCTCCTGGACCTGCGAGGCCTGCGGTAGGAGAAACCACGTCCTCCACGACCCGCACCTCGCCCCGTCGACCTCGGGCGTCCGACCGATTGTCCCGGCCCGAAGGACGTCCCGAACGAGAGTCGCTACCCTGACGGTCTCTCGAATAAGACCAAGAGGACGCACCGGAACCTCTATAGGAACCTCTCTTGGGTTCATTAGACCCAGAAGTGCCTGTCTTATTCTTGTCTGCTGTATCCGACTTCTTAGAAGCAGATTTGAACAACAGAGAATCCGAAGCTTTCTTTGTAATTTTATCATAAATAGCCGAAAGCTTGCCGTCAAAGAGAAGTTCTCCGGAGACCGAAGCGACTCTAAGAGAGTTCTTCACCTTAGTATCCACTAGTGTGGATGTAGCTAGGGCTGCGTCACGTCTAACCAACTCCAGATTTGCCACTGAAAGGGCGGAGTTACACGTGGAATAAGCTACTGCCCTTGAAAGAAGTCTTAAAGAGGATTGTATATCCTGAAACTCTTTCCCTTGAAGGCGCAGTGATAACGCCTTAGTAAGGTGATCTGCGTAAGATAAGGCATCTAAATTGGCTCTGTTAGACACAATAGCTGTTTCCAACACCGCGGTTGGAATAGAAGCCGACGACGGAAATGATAGCTCTAAGTCTTCCGCCTCGTCGTCCATACGCAGAGGAACTCTCGGGATACCCTGTCCTGCCGTATCGAATTTATTCCTTGCATTAATGAAAGGCAGGTTGAGAGTATTAGCGGACAAGAAACCTGCTTTCCCCGTCTTGGAAGCAAGTTTGAAAATAGCGTCGTTCAATAATTCAAATGTTCTTGCAACATTATTGGACTGCGACGGAAACTCGGGAGCGATGTCCCTGAACCGCTCAAAAAATTCAGAGTCCAATGACGCTATGATCCTCTTGTCTGGAACCGCAGCAGTCTGGCCCGACGTAACAACTTGAGGGAGAAAGTGCCGGATGAAGTCCACGGCAGCTTTATGTTGTTCCGAAAGGGATAGCTCCAAATCATCCGTATCCCTTTCACCATCCGGTCGGGCCTCATGATGTTCCCGGTCGTCCGCCCCCGATGCTTTGACGGAGCGTACCGACCCAGCGCCGTCGGATAATTCTCGATCCGACACCGTTTCTGTCGGCTGCTGGGATGCTGCGATAAGCTGTGCTATCTGCACAAGAATGTCCGGCGTCGAGACCTACGGAGCCGCAGTCTTTCGCTGCTTCGCCGAGGGCAGCTCCGCATCAGATGGCTCCCGCATACTTTTCCTATGCGAACGTCCGGAGTCCATCGGTCTCGAATCCCTGGCTGCCGGATGGTGTGACCTGGTCGCCGAAGAATCCTTGATCGGCGAAGCTGGTAATATATCAGCGGTCACGCAGCCAAGGTGCGGTCGTGTGCGCTTACGAGAAGAGGAAGCCTTAGCAGTCTCTGCGGACTGCCTATACAACGGAGCGTCCCGAGCGACGGACGTATGCTCCGCTAACGACACATTTTGTACCACAACATCTGGTCCCAGATGTTGTTGTACGAGAGAGGGGCCTCTCTCGCTCGCGGCCCGGCTGGACCTGGACGAGCTAGGAACCGGACTCAAAGGCTTCCCCCGTTCTCGCTTACTATCCGTTGTCACTGGGTGTGCATCTATTATGTTTATAGTGCTCGCATCATCCAAAATGTCCTCCTGGACCGCATCGGACGAACCCGGCTGCCGAACCATTCGGTGAATGGACGCTACACCGGGCGAGCTAGCGGACGACATTTGTCTAATCTCCATGAGCACTTTTGCCGCTAGCTCTGAATTCATTTGTGACGACGGACGCACACTTGTAGAAGATAACATGGAAACATCACCCTGTTCTTGTTCCTCTGAAATAGAAACTGAGAGAGTAGAGTGACCTTGCGGAGAAAGAGCCGGCATAGCCCTTTCTCCAGAAACAACATATCGTGACACACGTTTCCAATGTTTCTCATCCCAATATTCACATATAGGACAGGGATTAATGCGAGAACACTGATTACAATTAATACAATGATCATGAAAGTCAGAGGAAGATTTCTTCCTATTACAATTTGAACAAAGTCCCTTCATTGTGAAAGAACAACAACAAGTCCTAGTTACTCGCAAAAACCCCTGACACAAAGATACATAATAACATGATCCATTAATAAATGAAAAAACAATTACATATCAAAATAATTTTGAAAAAATATTTTTTCAGCGAACCCCAAGTTGCTGAAAAGTAACGTTGAGCCCCGATGGATCCGATGGCAAAGTGTGGTCAAAAATTTTAAAATTATATTAAATAATTAATGAGACACTTACGGATAATATAAATGTATCTTATAATGAGATAAACTACAGCAAAGGCAAACAGCCCCCCTAAAAAAAGGCTGTTGCCAATGAAAACAAACAGTGTAAAACACCAGAAAACATGACTCCAGGCACTGCAAAAACTGGCCCGGAATCAGTCATCAAAATTACACTCTATCTGATGCAAAACAGAGACTCCCAGGGGAGAATCTGCAGAACATCAGATGGAAGATGCAGAACACAAACGTTATACACCCATGGGTGAAAACGTAACTATGGGGAAAATAACAGAAAACATTCTGTAACCAAGCAACTCTCCCAGGAAATTTAGAAATGAACTTTCTCAAAAATATGCCAAAAGCATGGGAGAATTGCAAGGGGGGACTTTAGAAGGCTAGGGGAGAGGAAACACTGAATAAGCAGTGCAACATTTAGCAAGAATGACAACAAGAGGCCCATGCCTCGAAAATAGGCAACTTAATATAATTTCATCAAAAAATTTTAAGTACAGCCCTGATTATTTTTTGTCACTTCTTTTTCCTTTCCTCCTTCTATCCTCCTTAGAATCACATTTTCTCCAAAAATTACGTGTCTGGCATCCTTTAAACTGAGATTTACAAGCACAAAGATCAGTGAGATGTTGACTGATGAAGGGCCAAACAGAGAATGATAATTGGCGCCAATTTCGGGACGTCTGCGTCACTGCGCATGCGCAGTAGAGGCGTAGTATGGAGGTCCTTTAGGACATGATTTCTTTTTGTTTTGGATGCAAATTTTGGGGATTGGGGGGCAAAATTTGTGTTTGGCCCTGGTTTTGTTAGAGTTAGCACCAGCTAAGTCTGGGTCATTGGTACAGTATAAAAATATCCATTGTGGTTATACTAACATAATTAATTAAAAGTATTAAAAGCTCTTAATTGGGTTTCAATTGCTATTCAGTTACATAACTCATTAAAGATTGAGATGTTTTTTATAAGACCCCTGTGAAAAGATTAGGATATTGTTGAATAAACAATTTCATACATACCTGAAATGTGACAGATAGGATTATAAAAATAAATTTGTGTTGAAAATCTTCAACGAAGATTTTCAACACTAATTTATTTTTATAATTTTTATAACAGTCCATTTCAATTTGTTACAAAAACTTCATAAAAAAGAACAACTACAAAGTAATTACAAAAATCCATTCTTCTCCATTTCTGAATTTTGTGGTTGGTTATTCACTGACTTGAGAAAACCTGAAACCTGTTATGATAGACCACCTGTCTTGAGAGACCACTTTTGTGTGACCCCAAGGGCGGTCTCTCAAGACAGGTTCTACTGTATTGCACTAAGTCAAAATTTGGGTTCTTTTAGAGAGCCCAATTATCAACCAATGGACTTGAGTTGAACAAATTGAATCCAACCCCTTTAAGGATTCAGTACACCATATATTAAATGATTCTGACTGGTGTTTCTGGTGAAGAATTTTAAAGATTATTCCTCATATTGGACTAAGTTAAAATTTGGGCTCCAATAGGGAGCCCGAATATTAACCCAGGGACTTGGTTTGAACAAAATGAGATCTAACCTCTTCTGAAGAAGATTTTTTAAAATTGTCCCCCATATTGCACTAAGTTAAAATTTAGAACCATAGGAAGCCCAAATATTGACTGTGAGACTTGATTTGAACACTTTTGAATCTGATCCTTATAACAATGATGTGCACCAAACATTAAAAGATTCTGACTGGTGGTTCAAAGATTATTTTCCATATTGCCCTAAGTTAAAATTTGGGCATCTGTATTGAGCCCAAATATAAACTAAGGGGCTTGATTTTAACACACTTGTATCTGACCCCACTATAGATGTTGTATACCAAATATCAAAAGATTCTGATCAGTGGTTCTGGAGAAGAAATTTTTTTAAATTTTTGCAAATATGCTGACTCAGTATTTTTGCGATGGTCCCTAAAGAACACCCTGACACAACCAATGGCAACTTTTTTACCACTCCATTCTACTGGTCCTAAGGATGCTTCATACCAAATAACAGGTCTCTGTTCCATGTGGTTTGGGAAATATGGGCATATGAAAATATTTTGATTTTTAGCTCCTGGGGTTCCCGCAGAGACACAGGAAATTTCTGTTTGTTTGTATAAATGAAGTATTTACGACCCTATAATACCACATACCAAATTTGGTTCAAATTGGACATTCGGCTCAGAAAACTGAAATTTCGGCCGGAGCCAAAAATCTTGCCCCTCCCAGGACTACAAATATTACCCTAGAAATAGCTGCCAAGGTACTTAGAATGTAATATGCAGGTTCACCCACAGACAACACTGTTCAGTTGCAGTAAAAAGTGATCAAAGTCAGAAAAATATCACTCTTGGACAACTGTTTAAATTCTTGCTTGACACTGTTTCGTGTCTTGAGCATTTCATTCATGTCATAACTTCACTTAGATGCATAACAACCAATCAGATATGTTCTTACCTGATGTTCACACATGTAGGGTGGATTCCACATTTGGTACACCAGCAAAATTCCCAATGTCTGTATTGTATCAGGTAGCAGTGAATACACACAGCAATCATGGTATAAAAAACAAGACTAACGGTGACCGCCCAGCTACAGATGCCCCCAAACTATGGCCAAATGGCCTATAATGCTGGAATGAAAAGTTTTGTGTTGAATTTGATGCTCACTACAGTCCACAAGGTTTCGAATTTAATAAAATACATCTGAACATAGCAACCAAAAGCTGTATTGACCTTATTTCCATAAGGTCAATACAGCCATTAATGTGTTGGAACTTTCTCAACAGAACCATACACATACTGATGTCTCTTGAATTGGCATACAGTACAAGTAAGGGGGCACAGTGGCTCAGTAGGTAGAAGTGCAGACTGTAAGCTGAGAGGTTGTCGGTTCAAATACCACTTGCGGCAATGGTGTTGTGTCCTTGGGCAAGACACTTCACCCCCATTGCCCATGTGGGGGCACGGTGGCTTTGTGTACTAAGGCATACTGGATGTTGATGGTGCACTTGTCTTCAACCAATGCTAACCCTGCTGGTGTGGAGTTAGTATGTTGGGGAGCCTGACAGTTGGTCGCAGTTGCTCAGTGGTTCTCACCAGGTACTCCAGCTTCCTCCACCCATAAAGCTGTCCGACACAAGGTGACCCAGGCTGTCGAAAGTGTCATTAAAACCCAAATAAATAAATAAGTACAAGTCAAAATAAACCACCATAAACTATGTACCTTTCCCTTCCTACACTGATAAGACCAGAAATTAACATCACAAAGAGCTTTCCAGAAAATGATGTCAGATTCTGATCATATCAGTGCACAAGCAATAGTTTACTTAGTTTACTGCAGCTATGTTACAACTTATTTCGACTTGTACTGCAATGCACAAGTCCTTTTGACAACGATATCTGACTGGTTTTATTGGAAAATATAGATAATTAAAAAAAAGCATCTTTGATAAAGGGTTAATTGACATAGATTAATCTTTTAATTGGTTAAGTGCTAGAAGCCACTGTCAGGGCTTTCAAAAAATGAAGGTACCAGAGCAAAAATCAACATTTTTCTTGCTCAAGTTTCTTATTAAGTCAAACACAAAATATATTTTGGTTACATAAATTTGTTTTATTACAAGTTATTGGAGAGTGCCTATGGGCACTCTCCAATAATTTGTGATAAAACAAATTTTGAATAACCAATTCAGACCACCAAATATAATCTAGCCCTCAACCAGTTAAACAATGGAACTCTGCACAGAGGGATTGTAATTTATGAAAAGTGTGTAGGCACACACTAACTTTATCAGCCAAGCATTACAGAATTATGTCTCTGGACGGACAAATACAGTCTGTGAGAGAATTAAGTTTTCCCATTCCTGTGACCTAGACCTTTGTCACTCGGGCATGGTGTTACTATGCAAAAGACCTTCCACTGGTCTTTACCCCTGTGTAAAGTTTCGGGGAAATCCACCAAAGTATTATAGAGTTATGGCTCTGGATGGAAAAATAAAATCGGACATATGGATGGATAGACAGATGTCCCGAATATAGAGTTATGGCTCTGGTCAGACAAATAAAGTTGGATAAACAGACTAGTTTGATGACCAGAATAACAGATGGATGGATGGATGGATGGATGGATGGATGGATGGATGGATGGATGGATGGATTGGATGGATGGATGGATGGATGGATGGATGGATGGAGATGGATGGATGGATGGATGGATGGATGGATGAGTGCCTGTAGGCACTCTCCCATAAATTGTGACAAGGCAAATCCTAACAGATAAAATAATATCACTTCAAAGATAATATGAAGCACATCCACAGAATATGAAGCCTTTAAATTGCAATACCGGGACTTCAGAATAAAGCCCAAATATGGGCTACCAGCACTCTACTAGTTAAGATGCCTCACTATCAGGGGCATTATTTATTTATTTAATTATTGGTGTTTAAGGTCACATACTTCTGCACAATGGCTAATCATGACCATGACAGTTTTATGAGTGGAGGAAGCCGGGAGGGAACCACTGAACAATGGCAAGCAACCGTCAGCTCCCCAACATACTAACTCCACACAAGCAGGGTTAGCATCGGTTGAAGACAAGTGCACCATTGATGCGCAGTACGCCTTAGTACACAGCGTCACCATGCCCCCATGTGGGCAATATGGGTGAAGTGTCTAGCCCAAGGACACAACGTGGTTGCCGCAGGTGGGATTCGAACCGAGGACCTCCTGGCTTGCAGCTTGCACCTCTACCTACTGAGCCACCGCGCCCCCACATCGGGGGCAAAAGAATATAATGCATTTACCTTAAGATCAATGCCTGCAAGATGTCCTCTTCCGTAGAACTGAACTTGATGTCTATCCTTGTAGATTGGGTTATAGTCTGTTGAGGTGTCATCACCAGCATCCCAATCAAATACAAACTTCCTATCATTTAACCTTCGTTGTCGTCTCTTCCGTTTGATTATTCCAAGATAACGTTCCTACAATATCACAACAATCATAGCAAGGGAATTTAATTTAAAATAGTCTTCTGCTTTCCCTATACTAAATACAGCATGACCTAAACACTTTCAGATAAAATGAGCTACTGAAATAGGGTATATATATTTTGGGCATTTCTTGAATGAGATTACATAACAGGCTGAATAGAAAATTTTAGAACCAAATTAAACAACTTGATACTACAGTGGAGCCCACTTAATTGGATATCTCTTAACCGAATAACCCTGTTAATTGAATATATATAATTTCCCAACATCAAACCATTTACTATACCTCCAGTACAAATTTGACCTGTTAATTGAATATAGGTTATCGAGTAACTCCTGTTAATTGAATAAAAAATCTTGTAACCTGTCAAGAAATTTCTCTGACTCTCCCCAGTTTTCCTTTGTTTACAGACCAATTTGGCCTCAGTACATCCAATGCAGGCCTTTAATCTATTATATCCTGTTTGACAGAGCTGATGGAGTTCTGTCAAACAAGATATAATAGAATAAATGCTAAGTTTATCTCTAGAATACAGAAAAGTGTCACTATCCCTGTTAATTGAAAAATTTTCATTGGCAAAGTGGCTATTCAATTAACAGGGTTCCACTGTACATTATAATACATTCTACAAAAAAATCAAACAAGTCCTACTGTACTGGATAATATACAGTTAAAACTAGAAATCATGTCATGAAATGCGCACAAATAGAACGTTGGTCTGCGCGTTAATCTATGCGTTATGACCATAGTAAGGCTATCAAATTCTGTACATATGGCCTGTGCACAAGCAATGTTTCAGCCAATGGACCTCCGGGTAACCCGGAGTTCCATTGGCAGAAACATTGCCTGTGTTTGCTATGAGTAACCAAGAGAACCTGTTGCGCTTTGGATGCCATTCGATATGGCAATTGCGCGCTATTCCTACGTGCAATTAAGCTTAGATAAGCACACAGTTTGTGACAGGACTTCTAGTTTTAACTGTATATTCCTTTGGAAAATGAAGGAGTTAAAACCAAAAACAATTAAAATTTGTATATCCAGCATTCTGATTGGACAAACTATCTTTCAGGCATAATAAAATTTTGTTATGCATCACACTACCAACCCAAGTTGCACATGTTTTCAAATTTTGGTTATCCATGGTAAAAGCTCTTGCAGTAAAGGTTTTCTTACATAGGCAGCCATTCCGATATGGGACCTTCATGTCTAATACTATTATACAACAAACAGCCATCCATTTGCCACAGCATTCATCTGGCAAATTGTCTCCAGAATGAGTTTTTCCAAAACATGAACAGATGCTCAAGAGTCATTGGTGATGGTGACACAAGTTTGTAACATTAAGCTACCCCATCCAAAGCTGGACAAGGGGTTCATCTGTTGAGAATGGATCCAAAGTCTTGATGATTTACCAATGCAAAAAAAAAACCCAACATAAAACAAGAACACTGTTGAAAACAAGCTCATTCAAATTAAAGGTCATCAATTTTACATCTGCAGCTGGGTTGGTCTGCTTGACCAATCTGTCTATAGAAATCAAACTCAGAAACTGTACAGTCTGATATGAGGTAACCCAAACTGTCGAAAGTGTTAACTTATAATTGGTTGGGGGCTAGATTATTTTTGGGGGTCTGAATTTGTAATTCAAATTTGTTTTATTACCAATTATTGGAGAGTGCTTGTGGGCATTCTCCAATAAGTTGTAATAAACAAATTTATTTGAACAATATTTATTTATTGGTGTTTAAGGTCACAAATTTGTGCACAATGGTTAATCATGACCACAACAGTTTTTCGGGTGGGGGAAGCCGGAGTACCTAGAGAGAACCACCGAGCAATGGCGAGCAACTATCAGCTCCCCCAACATACTAACTCCACACAAGCAGTGTTAGCATTGGTTGAAGACAAGTGCACCATCAAGTACGCCTTAGTACACAACGCCACCATGCCCCCACATGGGCAATGGGGCTGAAGTGTCTTGCCCAAGGACAGAACACGGTTGCCGCAGGTGTGATTCAAACCGAGGACCTCACGGCTTGCAGCCTGCCCCTCTACCTACGGAGCCACCGCACCCTCATTTATTTGAACAAAACATCATTTGTGTTTGACTGGATATGAAACATGAGCAAGGAAAATCTTGGCTTTTGCTCTGGTACCCTCATTTTTGATAGCCCTGATAGTGGCTTCTAGCACTCAAACAGTTAAGGCCCTAATATTCCAATTCTGATCATGTATTTTGCAACAGAACAGGTGCCCCTACATGCAGTCTTTGGGTTAACTCACAAGTTACATTCTAAGCACCTTGGTCGTTGTTTTTTGGAAAGTCTTGGCTGCCTATATAGGCAAACAAGATTTGCCCCAAAACAGCAGCAAAGTTACAGGATGTAGACTGTCAAAGGGTAGGAAAAGTTAAAAAATTTATAGTAATTTATATATTTTTTATACTTACCAATGACCCAGACTTAGCTGGTGCTAACTCTGAAATAATTAGGGCCAAACGCAAATTTTACCCCCCACTCCCCAAAATTTGCATCTAAAACCAAAAATTACATGTCCTATAAGGTCCTCCATACTTTTACTCCACTGCGCATTTCTTAGTGTCAAGGAGGTCTCAAAATTGGTGCCAAAAATCATTCTTACAACCAGTGCCTGGTAAGCGTTATGTACTCAGCGGGGAGGTATGAGTTCCCAACTCATGGGAGGGCCATCCCTGTCTGGGTCATCGGTAAGTATAAAAAATATATAAATTACTATAAATTTTTTAACATTTTTATACTGTACCAATGACCCAGACTTAGCTGAATAGTAAAAAGGTTGGAGGGACTAGGACATAAATGAAAAACCAATAGACTCAATTACATATAACAGAACTATCCCCTGAAGGAGAAAATGAGAGATAGGCTTTACATGTATCTTTCTTATTTGCATCAAAAAGAAAGACACAACACCATTCTGTAATTGAGTGCAATAACATCAATGATCTCTATTAACATCCAGTATAATCCTTTATACTAATACTTTTTAAAGGAAAACCAATAAATAAGGAAGTCCAGCAAAATGAGATTCTATATACTCATTTAAAAGTGTCCGAGGATTGTATATTAACCCTTAAGTCCTCAGATTAATTTTAAAGTATTTATGGCCTTTTTCTGCTTACAAAGTTATTGATGACTTGGCAGTGGTTCTACATCACTGCTGGCTGCCTATACAGGCAGCCAGCAGTGATGTAGAACCACTGCCAGGGAAAATGCAGTCTACACACAAGAGTAATAAAAAAGATTACACAAGGGAGAACCTGCTTCAATGCAATATAAAAGTGGCGGTTTGGGGCGATATGGGGGCTTAAGGGTTAACGCCCGATTAATACGTGATATATACAAATGTCCCACACCGAGTAACACTTTAAAAATATTACATAGATGAGTAAACATTAGCTTTGCTTTAAAACCATCCCGGAACCGACTCGGAATTACTGACTCCAAGGGAGGTATTCCCTTGCTTTACACAATAAAGCAGGTGACCCCAGGGAACATACACCCACCCCCCCCCCCCCCTTCTCCTTGCCCTGGATCAAATACTCCAGAGCAAAGAGGGCAGCAGGACAGAGTCACTGCCGGAATCGAAAGCCTACATATATATAGTTGCCACTGTTTAATGGACGACATTCTGAGTGAAAAATAACGGACCTAAACAATGCAGATCTGCAGAAAAGGACTCAATATTTCTCAGATACAAATTCGAGAAAGTGGAGGGCTAAGAAACAATATATGCAGCCCTCATTAGATCTGTAATAGCAATATTATTAGCGTAAGCCCATGACGTAGAAAGAACTCTTACTTCATGAGCTTAAAACTAAAGCACAGACTGCTGACTGAAGATATTATCATAAGCAGTACTGAGAGTAAATTGAATCCATCTAACCATAGAATGGACCGAAATGTGGAGGAAGCTTCCACGGCATGTCCCACAGCAGATGCCTGAGTAGATTAATCCACAGTCTTTGTGGAGCAAGAAATGCTACCAACAGAACTTTGCATTGAGATATATAACTTGAGCAATATCTGCTGAATCAACGGTGCTGGAAGATACGTATATTCTATTATTCCGTCTCACGAGATCGATAGAGCGTTATTGCAAATGCTCGAAGATCCACACAATGTGACACATACGTCTGCAAGTGATTGTTGAGATGCGTCACGAATAAGCCAATCACATGCCGCTCTCCTTGATAGCAAATCTGATTGAAAACTCGTTTGTTGAAAGTCCATTCTGGCGTCAACAAGTGGCCCCTCCGTGAAGGGAGTCTGCTAATACGTTCAGACGACCCGGAATATGATGGACCAATAGGAGAACTTGATGTTCTAGTACAAACAGAAAGATTCCTTCCATTAACATGAATAACAGAATGGAATGAGTGTCTCCCTAGTTCCGAAAATACAATAATACCGTCAAACTGTCGGACAGAATTAGCACATGAGCATTCTGAATAACGTTTATCCAATAACGTAGCACAAGCCAAAATGACATCATTCTTGATGTTAATATGCTTGATTAGGAACTACGGATCCCAAAGACCCTGGCCCTTCAAATCCGTTGTGCTCAATGATACGACCCAACCTGTTTGACTGACATCCGTCAAAACTGTAAAACTCGAATCCGGCAATTGCAGTGGAACTCCCTGAGTTAACCACTGAAAACCTGCCCAAGTCTGAATCTCTTATTCACTTGATTGACAAGAAGATGTCCGTATCGAGCGAAAAAATCTTCACCCTCCAATTCTGGATCAGAAGAAATTGGAGAGGACAAGTGCGTAACTGCCCTATCGGAATAAAATCGCAGCAGCTCCGCACAAACGTAACAGTCTCATGAGATCCCTAGCTGAGACCTTGTCTGATCGAAGACAATAGTGAGCATAACAACTGAATAATTTTGCTATGGGTAACGGCAGATGAACGAGAATGTTGAGCATTTCGAAGCTCATTCCCCGGTGGGTGAATGACTTGAATGATACCGGATCCGACTTCTCCTCGTTTACTTATGAATCCAAGATGTCAGAGCAATAGAAGCAGATTCTGCGCATCGTTCTGAAGCATTAACTCATTGCTGTACCTCTAAAGAATGTTGCACAGGTAGGCCGACATTATCGCAGACGAATGAGCTCGGAAATGAGTCATTACCGAGTTCATTATTCGAGTGAAAGCCCAGGGGCTAGATTCAGACCGAAGCACATTGCTCGTAACTGATCCACAACTCCTATAATGAAGAAGCGAAGATACTTTCTGAACGCCTGATGTACCATGACGTGAAAGTACGCATTTTGAGATCTATGCATGTAGCATAGTCTTACACCCGAATACTCGCTCTGACCGATCGGATGGACTCCATATATAAACTTGGAGCCACGATCAGCTTGTTTGGTTTTGGAACCAGAAAAGAATGGTTGTAGAAAACTGGAAATTCCTGAATTTCTACGATCTCTATCGCGATCATTCCAGAAGAGACTGGACTTCTGATGGAAGTGAGCCTCTTTCCTGTGGACTTCACGGCAGCTGAGTCCATCTTGACGGAGGTTTTCATTTGAAGGACAATTTAGTCCTTCCAAAATCACCCCTCGAACCCAAGGGACGTCCGTAATCCATTCCCAATTAATTGAGAAACTCGACAGTCTTCCGTTCACTAGTACACGATAGAGGTTAATACCATTACCTCCTGGTCCTGCGAGACTTGCAGAAGGAGAAGCCATGTCACCCATGGCCCGCACCTCGCCCCGTCAACCTAGGGGCATCTGACTGGACGTCTCGGCCAGAATAACGGCCCCTACCTGAGTCGCTACCCTGACGGTCTCTAGAGTAAGACCTAGAGGACGCATAGGTACCTCTATAGGAACTTCCCTTGGACGTATTCGTCTCAGAAGTGCCTGTCCTAC
Source organism: Pictodentalium vernedei (assembly GCA_031216915.1). Taxonomy (NCBI): domain Eukaryota; kingdom Metazoa; phylum Mollusca; class Scaphopoda; order Dentaliida; family Dentaliidae; genus Pictodentalium; species Pictodentalium vernedei. The sequence continues at coordinate 80,968,526 of CM062288.1, read as the reverse complement.
TTTTCTCTGCTGAATCCGACTATATGGAAGCGGATTTGAATAGCAGAGAATCTGAAGCTTTCTTAGTTATCTGATCATAGACTGCAGAAAGCTTGCCGTCGAAGAAAACTCTCCGGAGACTGGAGTGACTCCGAATTTTTCACCTTACTATCCACACGCGTGGATGTAGCCAGGGCCGTGTCACGTCTAACCAACTCCATATTGCCACTAAAAGAGTTTTACGTGAGGCCCTTCAAAGAACTCTTGAGGAGGTTGTACATCCTAGAATTCTTTTTCCTTTGAGAAGTAATGATAACGCTCTGGTAAGGTGATCTGCATATGATGATGCATCTAAGCTAACCCTGCTAGACGATATTGTCGTTTCCAACATCGTGGTTGGAATTGACATTGACGACGGTATAACAATACTAGATCCTGGCCTGGTCGTCTAAACGCAGAGAACTCTCAGAATGCTCTGTCCTGCCGTTTCAAAATATTCAGTGAATTGATGAAAGGCAGATGTAGAGCATTTGCCAATAAGAAACCTCACCTGCCCATTTAGGTAGCAAGTTATATAAATATAGCGTCATTCAACAGATCAAATGTCCGTGAGACATATCTGGACTATGTCGGAAACTGAGGGATGATGTCCCTAAACTGATAAGAATTCTGAGTCCATTGGCGCTATCAGTCTCTTATCCAGCATCGCAGCAATTTTGGTCCGGAGGAACAACATCAGAAGATAATGCCGGATGCACTCTACGGCAATTATGTTGTTCCGAAAGGGAAAATACACCTCATCCGTATCCCTTTCGCCATCATGTCGGACCACTTGTAATTCTTGGTCGTCCGTGCCTGAACCTGCAGCGGAACGTACCAACCCAGTTTCCTCGGATAATTCCTGATCCCACAGAGTTACTGTCTGTTGCTGGTATGCTGCGATAATTTGTGCCATCTGCGATAACATGTGCGTAACAGAGACCTGTGGAGCTGCGGTCTTATAGGATTTAGCCGCTGGAAGCTCCTTGGACATTCACTCCTGCATACATCTAATATGCGAACGTCCAGAGTATGAAGGCCTCGTATCCTTGGCTACCGGATGGCATGACCTGGTCGCCGTAGAATCCCTGGTCGGCGATGTTGGTTGAATATCACAGGTCACATAGCCAAGGTGCGGTCGTGTGTGCTGCCGTGAGGATGAGGAAGCCGAAAGAGCAGTCTCTCTGGACTGTCTATATAACGGAGCATCCCGAGCAGTGGATGTATGCCCTGACTGAGGAACGTTTTGTACCACAACATCTGTGCCCAGATGTTGTAGTACGAGAGAGGGGCCTCTCTCGCTCGCAGTCCGGTTGGACCTGGACGAGCTAGGAACCGGACTAATAGGCTTCCTCCATACCATCCTCGTATCTGTCGTTACTGGCTGTGCACTTTGTATTTTATAGTGCTCGCATCACACAAATTTCCTTCCTGGACCGCAACGGACGAACCCGGGTGCTGAGCCATTCGGTAAATGGTTGCGACACCGGGCGAGCTAGCGGACGTCAAAGCCATCGATCGAACTGGCGAACTCCAGGCAATTGACGTATCTACATGAGCCGCTAACTCTTCATTTGACTGTGACGACTGAAGCACACTTTACGAAGACATCACGGTAACAACACCTTGTTCATGTAATCGATGAGACCTGTGGAGCCGCGGTCCTACGTATATTATCCGCTGGAAGCTCCCGTGATGTTCATTCCTGCATTTATATAATATGCGAACGTCCCAACTGGAAAGGTCTCATATCCTTGGCTAGCATATGGAGTGACCTGGTCGACGTATATTCCTTGGTCAGTGAAGCAGGAGCACCAGGGACGTTCAATCCTGCATTTATATAACATGCGAACGTCCCCTGGAAATCTGTGGTCACATAGCCAAGGTGCGATCATGTGTGTTGACAAGGATGAGGAAGCCAATATAACAGCCACGTCGGACTGTCATGCGCCGGTCCCGTGCAGGAGTGGACATAAGCCCCGACTAAGCGAACAAACATACAACAACATCGCGGCGCAGATGTTGATGCAAGAGAGAGGGGGCCTCTCTCGCTCGCGGTCCGGGTGGACCTGGACAAGCTAGCAACCGGACTGACAGACTTCCTCCGTACTATCCTCGGATCCGTCGTTGTTGGGTGTGCACATCTGATGTTTTATAGCTCGCATCACCCAATCTGCTTCCCTGGACCGTGACGGACAAACCCGGGTGCTGAGCCATTCGGGGAATGGTCGCGACACTGGGTGGACTAGCGGGTGACAATACCTTCGATCGAACCAGCAAACTCCCAGCAATTGTCATAACACCTTGAGCACTTCCCGCTAGCCCTAATATTGCAATGACGGAGACACACTTGTTGAAGACATCACGTAAACATCACTCTGAATTCTGAAAAAGAAAATGATAATACAGAGTTACCCTGCGGAGAGAGGACCGTAATGGCCCCTCACCACTAATAAAATACCGTGACACACGTCTCCAATGTTGTCATACCAATCAACACACACAGACCAAGAATTACTGCGAATACATTGACTATAAGAAACACAATGAAAATTGGAGGAAGATATCCTCGCATTACAATTTGAACAATATTTTTTCAACATGAAAAGATATACACAGTCATATTACTCGCACTAACCCTTGGAACAAATATACATAATATATTATAATCCATTATAACATTTCAAAAGAAAATAATTTCAAAAAAAAAAATTTTTTTGAAAAATTTTTCAAAAGAGCCCAAGTTCCCAATGGGAACAATGAGCCCAAATGGATCCCAAAAAAGCCTAAGTGTGGACAAAAATTTTAAAATCATTTCAAAAATTAATGCAACACTTATGGACAATATTAATGTATCTAACCATGAACTGAACTAAGCAGAGGACAAGTAATCACAATAAGAAGTAACCGTTGTCAACATAAACAAAAGTGTAAACCGGAAACATGACTCCAGGCACTGGTAAACACGGCCCGAAATCAGTTACCAACTTAAACACTATCTGATGCAAAACAGAGACTTCCAGTGAAGAAACTGCAGAACATCAGATGGTAGATGCAGACCAAAATGCCTAAACACCCAAGGTTGAGGACGTAAACATGGGGAAAAAACAGAAAATAATTCTGTTTCCAAGCCAAAACTCCCAAGAAATTTTAGTAATAAAAATTACAAAAAATAAGCCAAAAGCATGGGAGAATAGCTAGGGGGGAATAAAGGAAAGGGAGAGAGGAAACACTGATTAAACAATGGAACATTCATAGCAAGAATGACCACAACAGGGTCATGCCTCGAAAATAGGTAACATGAAATAATTTCGTAAAATAATTATAAGTTACAGCCCTGAACATTTCTTTCCACTGTTTTTTCCTCTCCTCCTTCTATTTTCTCCTTACATCCACCAATTCTCTCATAATTATATGTCTGGCATAATTAAAACTGAGATTTACAAGCACAAATAACAGTGAGGTGTAACTGTTTTCAGGGCCAAACAAAGAAATGATTTTTGGCGCCAATTTCGAGACCTCCTTGACACTGTGCATGCGCAGTGGAGTAAAAGTATGGAGGACCTTATAGGACATGTAATTTTCGGTTTTAGATGCAAATTTTGGGGATTGGGGGGTAAAATTTGCGTTTGGCCCTAATTATTTCAGAGTTAGCAACAGCTAAGTCTGGGTCATTGGTACAGTATAAAAATATATGTGTTCTCCAGGTTCATAGGGGTTAAACAACAATAAATAAATACTCACTTTGATAGCATCAGTTTCCTTTTCTTTGTCCTTGTTTTCAATGTGTCTGTCTCTGTTATCTGGACCCCCTGCATCACCCTTATCCCTATCTCTTTCTCTTTCTCTCTCCCTCTCTCGTTCTCTTCTTTCTCGACGTTCTCTTCTTTCTTTTTCATATGGATCATCTGAATTAAACGACACAACTATAGATTCTTATTCACCTGGTTCAGTGCTAAAACCTCTTATCCCAGCTGGGTACAAAAGTACAGGAAGACCAAATTCAGACTTTAACCCTCTAGTCACTGATGACAAAATAAAATACCTATGTATGTAGGCAGCTATGACTTGCCTAGAAACAATGGCCAAGACAATTAGAATATTTATTTATTTATTGATGTTTAAGGTCACATATTTATGCACAATGGCTAATCATGACCGTGACAGTTTTATGGGTGGAGGAAGCCGGAGTACCCGGAGAGAACCACCAAGCAACGACGAGCAGCTGCCAGCTCCCCAACATCGTAACTCCGCACTGCAGCACAGGCAGGGTTAGATTGGTTGAAGACATGCGTACCATCGACGTGCAGTACGCCTCAGTACACGGCGTCATCATGCCCCCACATGGGCAATGGGGGTGAAGTGTCTTGCCCAAGGACACAACGCAGTTGCCGCAGGTGGGATTCGAACCGAGGACCTCTCAGCTTGCAGCCTGCACCTCTACCTACTGAGCCACGGCCAAGACAATTAGAATATTTATTTATTTATTGGTGTTTAATGACACTTTCAACAGCCAGGGTCACCTCGTTTTGGACAGCTTTACAGGTGGAGAAAGCCGGTGTACCTGGAGAGAACCACCAAGCCTGGCAAGCAACTTTCAGATTTCCCAATGCACTAACTCCACACAAACAGGGTTAGCATTGGCTGAAGACAAGTGCACCATCAACATACCGGAAGCTTTAGTACAATCGGATTGAAGTGCCTTGCCCAAGGACAGAACGCCTTTACCCCTGGTGAACAACTGTCAGACTTCACAATGCACTAACTCCACACAAGCAGGGTTAGGATTAGTTGAAGACAAGTGCACCATCGACATACAGTAAGCTTTAGTACAATCGGGTTGAAGTGCCTTGCCCAAGGACAGAACGCAGTTACATGTCCTGTTGACGTAAACAATGTTTATTAAAGTCTGAACTAGGCCTTTAAGTTGTAGAGTGCTAAATTATTCTTCAAAGGTGATTTATGACATGAGTATTTTTTGCCAGAGATTCAATGCTACCAGCAAGTGGAGCCTTAGTTTGGTAACAGTTTTGTGCTTGCAGGCACTCTCCAATAAATTATAACAACAATTTTATATAAAAAGTTTTATTCTGATGCTGAGAAAACAGGAATTATTGCTGAAGGCAATTATACCCTCACTGCAGTGCTGGTCCGATGAAGCCTAAGTAAGGTAAGGGCCGAAACTCTGGTGAAAAATATGCGGGCAACTTTTTTATATATGTGCAGGAGCGGCTTGTCACAAGGATCCCTCATACCAAATTTCATTGAAATCTATCCATTCACTGCAGTGACATCGCTGCAGATGGATGGATGCATGGACAGATGGATGGATGCATAGATGGACACATGTAACCCAGTATACCTCCCATTCTCTTCGAGAGTGGGAGTATAACAAGCTAATGTATACAGTGTAAAGCCACTAAAGTGGCATTCAGCACTTTTCACAGCCACAGTAATGACTTCAAGCACTCAACCAGTTAAAGGTTAAATAGCAAAAATAGATGTCATCTTCAATACATACACAGAATGACACGAGCATGTGAATGGGTGAATCGATATGGCACAAGTGCCAGTGCGGAAGGATAGAATGAGAAGCCACAGACCTCAAGTTTTATCCTTCCAGAATGGCACAAGTGCCTTATAGATTAACCCATTCACACACGTGTCTTTCTGTTTATTACACACCTTCACGACTATAAAAAAATTAGGACGCTCAGCAATTCATTTGACAGCTATCAACAAAAACAACACATTTTATCACCAACCAAATTTGCGAGGGGAACCCATTTTACTATTTCGTACCCTGAGTTCCAATGTGTTCTATGTGCTTTCTGGAACATAGAACACATTGGAACTCAGGGGACGATTTTCAGTTATCGCTAGCGATTCAAACTGTAATTGCATTGCACGATTTGTAGAAAATTCCAGTGAAATCTTGATTCTATTTAAAAATAGTCCATCAACGATTTCCATTCCGCACATATTTTCTGCACGGTTTAGTGTTGCTGTAGATGGGAATTACATAGAACAGGTGTGTAATACAAACCTAATGAATCTTTGCCTTGCTTCAAGAAATCCATTTGCTTTTTCTTCTCTTCTTCTGTTTTTTTCTTCTTCTCATCTACTTCCAGCTGGCGTCGCTTTAGTGCTTCTGCTACTCGCTCTTCCTTGGTTAAGAACTTGGGCTGAAAAAATTAAAACATATTTCTATCACATTTTCTGTGTCAACTGGTTTTGACTTAGACGTCCTTATCTGACCACTGTGAGGAGCCTTGAAAGCCACATTTGGTTTTTGATGTATAATTCTCTTACTTGGCTGTTTAGGGCCTATGGTTAGATAGTTATGCATCAACTTTCTGAGAATGAATCGCAGAGAATATATTGCCAGTTTCCAATTGGAGGTAAAAGAATAACTGCTATGAAGAAAGCTTTTTCGTTTATCTCTTCACAATGTTCTATCTTCTTTAAATTTGTCTGCATAAAAGTTTTGTAATCCAAATTTAACCCTTAAAGGCTTGGATGATTGTCCTGAATTCACACCTGACGACAGCCTGTACATGTCCTGTGGTATAGCAGTGATTTCCAGTCAAGTCTTGGCTGCCAGTTAAGGCAGCCTAGACTTGACTAGAAACCACTGCCTAGGAAATTTGTCTGATCTCAGTGGCACCTTGACATGATGGCAGAGGATGTAAAAGTCGGATATAGGCCTTTAAGTGTTAACACTTAAGGGCCTGGACACTGGACAAGTGTCTTGAATTCCAACCATTCCACAGTCTCTTTACATCAAATGGCTTAGCAGTGATTTCTAGTTAAGTCTTGGCTTGACTACAAACCATTGCTTAGGTAATTTGTCTATTGTCAGCAGGACCTCCTCGTGATGACATGTTAAGGGCACCTATTCTGAGGTCGGAAAATTCAGAAATAGGCCTTTAAGGGTTAAGTCAAAAAAAAGGAGCAAAATTTGAGGGTAGATATTTTTTTAAAATTAGTGGCTTATTGTTTATAGGCAAGTTATCACGGCCTATATAGGCAGCCAAGACTTGACATGTAATTTGCAAGTTTTCCCCAAGACTGCATCTTAAGAGCACCTGCTTTGTTGCAATAAAAATCAAAGTCAGAATTAGGCCCTTAAAGATTGAGAAAGCTTTGATAATCCATGAGCAAATATCATAATAAACCACAGATGGGCAAAGAGAATCAATAATCCAATCCTACAACAAGAAGAGACTCCTATATTAAATTTACTTTGATCCACCCCTCTCCCACCCCCACCAAAATGTACCTGTCTAAGTGAATTAAGGTTTAATTAATGGGGGGGGGGGGGGGGGGGGGGGCACTTTCAACACCTATGGCAATTAGGGAGCTAGCCAGTTGATACACTCAATCTTTTTGTCCTCCACATAATGAGTGTTGCTTCATGTGGCATGGCTTTATCATCTGCTACTGTGAAGTCTGTGCTTACTCCCCTTTCAAACAGTTGCCCAAAAGGTTCCAGAACTTCATTTCTGTACCATTTTCTATTCAGATTTGCATTTTGGATGAGACAGGTATCTGTGTGGTCATCCAAACTGAGTTATGGTTTTGCTGGAATGTTTTCAAATATAGTTTGTTTTCTACTCTTGAATTTGCAGGCAGATGCAGTTGATTCATTAGGTAAGGGCCACACAAAGTAGATCTTCTGTTTCTCAGGCCATTATTTGTAAAATTGCATGCAGACGAGTGTTTTTTTTTTTCTTTGGTCCTTCAGAGCAAGAAGGCTTTCCAATGCTAATGCATTGCAAAGCCTTCTTGCACTCAAGGGATAAATTTATCAATAGTTTTAACTTGGATAAAATATCAGACATAAACCATTTAATTTTTTTTTTAAAGTTCACATTGGTTATAAAAAGAGAGCATGCCACAGCCAAAAGGACCATGCGAGAGGGCCTGAGAAACAGATTTTTAATTTTTTAGGCCTAAAGCCAAAATGGCCATCCACGTGACATTTTGATACATTGGGTAAAATCCTGCTGGCTATTTGCAAGAGAAAGCTTTACTGGTAGAAGATGGAAACTGAATATTCATTTACATATTCAAATTCTTTCACTGGCGTGTTTATCTGCATTTAGAATGAGGCACACGCTAGGTTATTATAGAGCATATTGTCAGCGCATGAACCCAATCTCAACCTTGAGATATAGCATTACTGCAAAGATCACTGTGTACAAAATTGTTAGGATTAACAGATAAACTGGAGTGGGGAATATTACTTCACTGTAGACCTACACACCAACTTTTCCATCTCCCTGGAAATAATAAAGGGAATTCCTGTGATTTTTCTGGGGATTTGAAATAGTTGGAATGTAAGCCTACTGTGAATTTATAAACTTGGTTTGGTTCCTCCAACACACCTTCAATAACTAATAAACAGTTATTTTTTAAGATTTTATTCAAAATTTTGTTAGATTTTGAACACCTTGGTTGATTTAATCTGAAATTTCCTATATGTTGGGCCCTAGAATAGGCCTTCAAATGGGGAGAATTCAGTGGCTATCAGAATAATTCTTCAAAATATTACAATAGGTTTGTTTGTTCAATCAATAGGAGTTTACTCTACTGCCTGCCAGTATATACAATTAACAGGTCAAGCTTGTACAGATAGTATGGTACATGGCTTGACATTTGGAAGTTATACGCAAGTTAGAAAGTTATTTTATAGACAAATATCTACTTAGGTGTGGCTTTCACTGTATTGACATATGTCAAGGTCAAGCCTGAAAATAATTTTCATTGTGCTCCCAGGCAAAATGTCATGACACGAAATGAATCATTATGTGACATTTAAGAATGATATCTGACGTGTTAGAAAATGGAGTTTGAATATTCAAAATGTGTTTTGGGTGTACATGTACCTTCATCTTAAAACTGTTAAGAATTCATCCAACCATACCTTGTTTGACAGGCTCAATGAGCCCTGTCAAACAAGGTATGGTTGGTTACATTCTGAATTGGGACTGATCTACCCTTCATACATAATTTAGGTGCATGTGTGTCTATATCAAAATGTATTCCTCCACATGCTGCTAATATGGATGAGCTGTACCGTCGCTTTCTTCTTACTTCCCAACATGCCAGGACCAGAAGTCACTATAATCATCAATTTTAGGCTTGCTACATGTACATGTAGTTATGTACATGATTTCCAGCATGCATGCTGTTCTGATCACTGAACTTTGATAATTTTGGCACTGATGACTTTAAACCTCAGTCGGACATTGGCTTTTTTGTACCTGACATTGTCTTTATCTGACCACTTATTTTCTGGCATGGTAAAGGTAAATATTCAGTTATTACCTTTGCCAATTCCTCTTCTTCTTTCTGTTTCTTTGCAAGTATTTCTTCCAGAGACAGCGGCACTTTCTTGGGTTCTTTTTTCTTACTACAATGTAATATTAACTCTTTCAACATGAGAGACCGCTTTTCCGGTCCAGCAATACGATATGTCATAATTTCATTAAGTAGGATGGCTACTAGGTGAACGTGCGTGGTAGAACAATTAATATTTTCAACGTGCAGCCTGAAGGCTGCACGTTGAAAATATTAAATGCTCTACCCCCTTATAATGGATATGGACTCTTCCAATTTCTGCCATTTAACTGGCATGGAAGACACCACTTGTGTTCAAAAGGTTAATAATAATGGAGACCAAGAAAATTCTGCAATGACAAGAAATGCAAAGGAGATAGTGACTATGTAGTTGTCTGGTATTTTTCAACTTCAATTTTTTCTGTTGTAGACTGTAGTTGTAGCATGCCTTGATGATGTAGTTGGAATGTTACCTGTAAGGATTTTTGTTAAAAAACAGAAACAGATGCAAGAATTCCATACTGGGCTAGAGATGATATAAATGACCCGTCATCCAAATGTCAATGCTTTTGGATACGAAATCGGCCGATTGTTGATGCCGATGTCAGAGGGATTGTGTTTTATGATTTAACTGATGGTAATCGCCAGCTAATGCACCATGAAAACACCCAATCTCAGGGTATCTGTTGTTCGGTTTGAACCATTTCGCATTGCCATTTTTGAAGCAATATCTCCCAGTCGCAAACCAATATCTAAAAATGATTTGCACACTAAGATTGAAAGTCTTTGTAAGATTTCTGCCGGTATGACTGTCAGACATTCTCTTTAATCGCTTCTCAGAACAAAGTTGGCAGATGAATGCGGTTCTGTTGCGGTTATTAGTGTTCAAATAATTCTATAATTTATTTTCTTATTTTTTACAAATAAACAGTTGTGACTTGCATATTTATAATCAATAAAACACTGAATTACTTTTGTGGAATAAAATTGGGTTTTAGCATCCAAAATAAATAAAGAACCACATGGTTATTTTCTTTGAAGCATAATGTCAACAATATCCCACAATTCTCTTTTTCGTCACCTTACATCATGAATATTAATTACCTGGGGTCAGAAAGCCATGTGATCTCTCACAAACTCAGTAAATTAGTTTTGAATATTCATTTGTGTACTTTTTGTTGACATGAACATTGGAGCATTTCCATTTCTTTCCTCTGTTTTGGGTGAGGTTGTTTGTTCAATAAAACACAGACAGAAACAACATAAAAATTTCGAATACAAGTAAATTCATAGAAAATAAAAATGCCAGTAGTCAGTCCTCTCGGCAATATCTAGCATACACTAGTCACTTGAGTGAACATAGTTGCCTCTCAATTTCCACCAGTGCTCTGCAAAATTTGACAAGATCAAATGGAACAAGGAATCACTAGAGTCATTTCAGAGGAATCCAGAGTAGCTGGAGAGAATCACCAAGCAGCGACAAGCAACTGTCAGATTCCCCAACATACTAATTCAAAACAAGTAGGGTTAGCACTGGCTGAAGACAAGTGCAACATCGATATGCATTGTGCCTTAGTACACAGTGACATCATGCCCCCATGTGGGAAATTGGGATGAAGTGCCTTTAGGTTTGAAGTCCAATGCCATCACCACTGAGCCACCATGCTACCTTTTTCTCTGGTAACAAAGGTGTGAAAAATGAAATGGTTTCAATGAAGAATGTGTGAAATAGAGAGTTTTAAAAAAATCCCAGATAGCACCTCGACTGGTTGACAACACAGAAGAACATCTCGGTGAAGTTAAAATGTTCCAAAAGTTTGAAAATTGGTTTAAAATTTCATCTAACAGAAACCAAATTTTTTACCAACTATTCTATTTACACAGCATAATTCCAAAACTACAATAGAAAAAGCAGCAAAATTAAACTTGAGCTGTATTCCATAAAAACAAGCTATTAATTGAAAATAGAATATGTTTTCATTTTTGGAGTTCACAAAAAAAAAATTTTCATTAGTCCATTGAATGCAGCACCTTATGTAGCAACATGGAGCCAACAAACCACGTCCATTTTACAACCTTTGTCAGTGTATATTTTCATGTGGTGTGTGATATGGCAGTTGCCAAATTTTTATAACCAGAAAGTGTAACTAACCCTGTGCAGTGCACAGGGTTAGTTACGCTTTCTGGTTATCAAAAAATTTCATTTTTAACTGTGTAAGTAACCTGTGCACTGTACAGCCTTAGTGTAAATCGCATTTAAATCAATTCTTTACCCAACGTGATGGCCAAAACTATAAGGTACTATTCAAAGTCAGATTAACCCTTTACCCAACGCAGACGATGTCAAAATTAATTTTTTTAAATATCATGTTTTCAAATTTTTCAAAAAATTTCAACAAACTCATATCATGTGACCCCTCATTGGAACGAGCTCGTTAAAATGAGGGGTCACATGATATGGTTTTGTTGAAATGTTTTGAAAAATAATATTTTTTCAGCTACTGAATTTGCATATTACGCAGGCGGATGCGACGATTCGTTGGGTAAAGGGTTAAGACCCCTTATTGTTTTTATCAGTGAATTCCAAATATGAAAATATTTTCTATTCTCAATTAATAGCTTGTTAAAAGTGAAGATGTTCCAGAAGTTTGAAAACAATCCACGGCTTCCAAATAGGCCTGCTCAAAGTACTGTCAGAATCATAAATTTTGGCCAGGCAATTTAAGTTTCAATTGTCTTTGGTCGATAGGAAAACTAGTTTTCTAACACTATCTCTGATGATAAAGGACAATTTGTCAGCAGAAATTCCATAGTCAGAAATATTATAAAGTTGTTTAACCCTTTACCCAATGTAACGGTCAAAACCGGCAAGCACTATTCTTAAAAATTGCCACTTTATTTTCATTATTTTTTCATTTTTTTGTCTCAAAAACATAGGTTATGACACCTCATTGGAACGAGTTTGTCAAGCTGGTTCCAATGAGGGGTCATAACCTATGTTTTTGAGACAAAAAATGGAAAAAATTAGTTATTCAAGATTTGTTTTTGCAAGTGTCGTCTACTTTTCATGTTAGGTAAAGGGTTAACCCTTTATGAAACACAGCAGTCATATCAGCTCACATATTTATCAAATTGAGCTGTTAAGGCCCCACAAAGTATATCTTCTGTTTCTCAGGCCATTTTTTGTGGGTGGGCAGTGTTTTATTTTATTTTTGTAATTATTTATTTGCAATCAAAAAAGTTCATGTTTTCGGTTTGTTTTACGTTTTTGGCCTCAAAATTGACAAAATAGCATGGATGGTAGTGTCTTTCATACCTTGAGTGCAAAAAGGCTTTGCAATGCTAAAGCATTGCGAAGCCTTGTTCTACGGAAGGGACAAATTTATCAATTTTATTAACTTTGGTAAAATTTCTGACATAAACCATTTAATTTTTGTTTTTTTAATTTTGTATTGGTTATGAAAAGAGAGCAAGCGGCAGTCAAAAGGACCTGAGAAATAGATTTTTAACTTTTTTAGGCCTTAGTCATGAAAAATAAAAGGTTAGTCTAAAAGTTGGTCAAGTGTTTTTTCAGTTTTTTGGCCAAGCAACCAGATTTATATTGAAGCCAGATCAACAAGCAATCAGATTTATTCACTATTCTCGAGCCCTGCAAACAGTTGCTTGAAAAAGATTTTATCAGATGGAAGCCAAAGAAAAGATAAAAAATTCATCATTTTTTTCTAATTCAAGGGCATACCTTCTAAACTTAACAGATACAAATGCATATATCTAACTTGACCTGCATTTCATTAAATTCAGATGTTTGAGATGTTTGAATTTATGGTAAATAATCTTACCAATTGTTTTATATTTCAAGGGTTATAACACCTTTACTATCGTACGCACAAACACAAAAAAACAAACTTAGATCAGATCAAGATTAGGAGGTTCCAAACATCTAAAAACAAAGTATCAAGCAAAAACCAAAGAAAACACGGATATTACCATTTTGTTCAAATTGAAAATACGAACCTTCTAAACTACAATTGGAATAAATACAAAAGACTTAACCTGACATTTATTCCATCAAATTTAAGATCCAATGTTTGAATACAACTCAATTTTGGCCACACAAAGTACTTCTTTCGTTTTTCAGACCATCTTTTTTTAAAAATGAAAGCAGGCATGTGTTTTTTTTATTTTATTTTTTATTATTTCTTTTCCATAATAAGTTCATATACTTGGTTTGTTTTATCTTTTAAGCCTCATAATCTAGAGTAACATAGGCAGGGATGCACTAGTGCCAAGATTTTTGTTGTTTTAACCCTTTAATCAATGCAGAGAAAATGAAATTTTATTATTTTAATTACTATTTTTATAAATTATTCAAAAAACTTCAACAAAACCATAACATGTGACCCTTCATTGGAACAAGCTCGATGATCTCGTTCCAATGAGGTGTCACATGATATTGTTTTGTTGAAATATTTTGAAAAATTTAATTTTTTCAACTGCTCAGTTTCCAAATTATGCGGGCGGATGTGGGCAATTTGTTAGGAAAAGGGTTAAAAAAGTGTAGGTTGACCTATCGAGAAATCTGAGCAGAAAGTCGTGGGATGGCTTTTGGTATGGGTCTCCGATGTTGGTGGAGGTGGCAAGAGTATGTAGTTGCATTACTGACCAGGTTTTATTCATGCAAAAAAACCCACTTGTTACAATTTGTTGGTTTTTCACCGGTCTTTCCTGCACTGTGGTGGTCACAATTATCTTTGGAGCAAAAGTGCACCATACACACAGATATACAGGTAATAAATTACCCAAATTGTAAGGAAATAATTGAGTAGACATTGTCAAGAAAAAGCCCCCCCCCCCCCAACCCCCACCCCCTAAACACATTTGGTACTCCCAGGACCCGTAACTCCCATTCTACACATTGGCTATGCAGGTATGTATTTCACCCATTTTACTAACTTGAAGAATTTATTTGATGTAAACTAATAAAAAAAAGTTTTAGAAAATTTTTGATTTGCAGAGGTGATAAAAAGTGAGCATGTGCCAGCTAAAACGTCTGTGTGGGAGGTCCTGAATAAACAGTTGCGCCATGAGCGCATGATTCGCCCGTTATTAATTACAAGAGGGAACTACAAATATTAGTATACATGTGTACTTGTCAGGTTACATTTACTTGCCACCAAAAAATCATGAAAATTGCTCAAAGTCCAACATGTGGAAAATTGCCTATATTTTGATGAATAAAGTCCCATAACTCTGGAATGACAAATCGGACAGCGACACAAATCGAAAGGGAGATTCCTTCTATCAACATATACTTGCAACCAAAAAATCATGAAAGTTAAAAAATTTATAGTAATTTATATATTTTTTATACTTACCAATGACCCAGACTTAGCTGGTGCTAACTCTAACAAAACCAGGGCCAAACACAAATTTTGCCCCCCAATCCCCAAAATTTGCATCCAAAACAAAAAGAAATCATGTCCTAAAGGACCTCCATACTACGCCTCTACTGCGCATGCGCAGTGACGCAGACGTCCCGAAATTGGCGCCAATTATCATTCTTACTGGCAGTGCCTGGTCAGCGCTATGTACTCAGCGGGGAGGCAAGAGTTCCCAACTCCAGGGAGGGCCATCCCCATCTGGGTCATTGGTAATTATAAAAAATATATAAATTACTATAAATTTTTTAACATTTTTATACTGTACCAATGACCCAGACTTAGCTGAATAGTAAACAGGCTGGAGGGCCTAGGACATAGAGGAAAATCCAATAAGCTCAACTATATAGTAAAGAGGTAACCCCTTAAGGAGAAAAGGAGTATTAGGCTTTACATGTATCTTTCTTATTTAATATTAAATTAGAAAGATACACTACCCTTAATAATTGAGCACAATAACATTCATGTTCTCTATTAACATCCAGTATAACCCTTATACTAATTATTTTTAAAGCAAGCCAATAAATAAAGTAGTCCAGAGAATTGAGACTCTTTATAGTCATTTAAAAGTGTCCGAGTATTGTATATTAAAGCCCGTTTGACACTTGACATATACAAATGCTTCACACCGAGCTACACTTTAAAAATAAGACATGAATGAATTTAAACATTAATATTACACTTTAAAACCATCCCGGAAGCGACTCAGAAATACTGACTTGGAGGAGGCATTCCCTTGCTTTTCACTATAAAGCAGGTGACCTAAGGGAACACCCGCCCCCCCCCCCTCCTTCCCCTTGCCCTGGGTCAAATAGCCCAGAGCGAAGAGGGCAGCCGGACGGAGTCACTGCCAGAACAGAAAGCCTGCATAACTATAGTTGCAACTGTTTAGTGGACGACATTCTGAGCAACAGATAACGGACCTAAACAATGCAGGTCTCCAGAAATGGACTCAATATTTCTGAGATAAAAATTCGTAAATGTGGATGGCTGAGACCAATAAGCAGCCTTCATTAAATCTGTAATAGCAACACTATTAGCATAAGCCCAGGAAGTAGAAAGAGCTCTTACTTCATGAGCAGAAATCTTAAGCACAGACTGCTGAGAAGAAGATAAATCTTCATAAGCAGTACGGATAGTTAACTGAATCCATCTAGCAATAGAATGGACTGAAATCTCCTTTCTATTAGGCATCAAAGACAGAAAGAAACGTTTCCGTCCCTTTCTGATAAACTGAGATCTCTGTTTATAGATAGGTAGTGCTCTAACAGGACAGAGTAAAGGCCTACGCCCGTCTGAAGACGGAAGAGCCTTAATAACAATAGGTTCCGGATATTTATTAGGAGCCTGATTCTTAGCTAAAAAACCCACATTAGTAGTGAAGGTGATAGTGTTCCCAACACTACGATAATGAGAATCATCCACCGATAGTGCATGAAGCTCACTGACTCTTCTGGCAGAAGAGAAAGCTAAGAGAAAAGCTGTCTTATAAGATAAGAATTTGAAATCTACTGTCCCAAGAGGTTCAAATGGCTTTTCCTTCAATTTAAGGAGAACCCAAGCTAAATTCCACTTAGGAATTAATCTAAGAGTTCTGGGTCTATTTATCGAAAAGTTTCTAACCAACTTCGATAAAGAGACATTAGATCCAATTTGTAAACTATCATGATGTGCATAGGTATCAGATAACATAGATCTATAACCCTTTATAGTAACAGGCTGCAGTTTGATTTCGTCAAACAAGTATACTAGAAAGTTTGCAATGTCTGGTATAGAGGGATCGAATATATCTACAGAATGATCCCTACACCAACGATGAAAAACCTTCCACTTAGCCGCATAGTTTAGCGAAGAGGAGGTCCTCCTACAGTTAGAAATCGCGTCCACTGCTCGTCCTGTAAAGTGCTTGCCATGCAAGAAGGACCGCACAACGGAAAAACGTGAAGGTTGAGACCTTGCGGGTTGTGATGGAGTTGGCGCGATTTCCCCTGCGAAAGAAGATCCTCCCGTGGAGGAAGCTTCCGCGGTAGGTCCCACAACAGACACCTGAGTAGATTTATCCACGGTCTCTGTGGCGACAGAGATGCTACCAACAGAATCTTGCATTGAGATTGTTTTATCTTTAGCAATACTTGTTGAATTAACGGCGCTGGAGGATACGCATATCCTATCATTCCGTCCCAAGGGATCGACAGAGCGTCTACTGCAAAAGCTCTTGGATCCGGACACGGAGACACATACGTCTGCAACTGATTGTTGAGATGTGTCACAAATAAGTCTATCATTGGCCGTTCACATTGGTAGCAAATCTGATTGAATACTTGTTTGTTGAGAGTCCACTCCGACGGCAACAAGCGACCCTTTCGTGAAAGGGAGTCTGCTAGCACATTCAGACGACCCGGTATGTGACGGACCGAAAGAAGAACGTGATGTTCTAACGCAAACAGAAGGATTCTTTCCGTTAGATTCAACAACGGAACTGAATGAGTGCCTCCCTGATTCTGTATATACGCCACTACTGTCGTATTGTCGGATAGGATTTGGACATGAGCATCGTGAATAATGTCCATCCAGTGACGTAACGCAAGCCAAATTGACATCATTTCCTTGATGTTTATGTGCTTGCACAGGAATTGCGGATCCCAAAGACCCTGGCATCTCGAATCCGTTGGGATTAATGATGCACCCCAACCTGTTTGACTGGCATCCGTCATAACGGTAAAACTCGGATCCGGCAACTGCAGCGGAACTCCTTGAGTTAACCACTGAATGTTTGCCCAAGTCTGAATCTCTTGTTTCACTTGATCTGACAAGAGAACGTCTACATCGAGCGAATGAATTTTCACACTCCAATTCTGAGTCAGGAAAATTTGAAGAGGACGTGTGCGTAACCGCCCCATCGGAATGAGATCCGCGGCGGCTCCGCACAGACCTATCAGTCTCATAAATTCTCTCGCCGTGACTTTGTCTGCGTGCAGACAATAGCGAGCGTAACAACTGACTAATTTCGCTCTGGTTAACGGCAGACGAACGAGATTGTTGTGCATCTCGAAGCTCATTCCCAGATGCGTGAATGACTTGGACGGCACCAGATCCGACTTCTCCTCGTTTACTATAAAACCGAGACGTCGGAGCAATAGAAGAAGATTCTGAACATCGTTCTGAAGCGTTAACTCGTTGCCGTACCTCTGAAGAATGTCGTCCAGGTAGGCCGACGTTACCGCAGACGAATGAGCTCGGAAGTAGATCATTACCGAGTTCATTACCCGAGTGAAAGCCCAGGGTGCTAGATTCAATCCGAAGCACATCGCCCGGAATTGATACACCACTCCTAGGACTGCGAAGCGTAGATACTTTCGGAATGTCGGATGTACCATGACGTGAAAGTACGCATCTTTGAGATCTATGCTCGTTGCATAATCGTTCACCTGAATACTCGCTCTGACCGATCGAATCGTCTCCATATAAAACTTCGGAGCGACGATCAGCTTGTTTATCCAGCTCAAATCTATGACTGGACGGAACGAGCCGTCTGGTATCGGAACCAGAAACAGATGGCTGTAGAATCCCGGAGATTCCTGGTTTTCTACGACCTCTACCGCGTTCTTCATTAAAAGAGACTGCACCTCTGATAACAGAGCGTCTCTTTTCTGTGGATTTGACGGAAGATGAGTCGACTTTGGACTTCGAGTTAATGGAGGCTTTCGTTTGAAGGATATCTTTAGACCTTCCGAAGTCACTCCTCTCACCCAAGGGTCGTCCGTAATTGACGCCCATTCTTGAGAAAAGCTCGACAACCTTCCGCCAACCGGAACGCGATAGAGGTTTAAGCCATCACCTCCTGGACCTGCGAGGCCTGCAGTAGGAGAAACCACGTCTTCCACGACCCGCACCTCGCCTCGTCGACCTCGAGACGTCCGACCGATTGTCCCGGTCTGAAGGACGTCCCGAACGAGAGTCGCTATCCTGACGGTCTCTCGAATAAGACCAAGAGGACGCACCGGAACCTCTATAGGAACCTCTCTTGGGCGCATTAGACCCAGAAGTGCCTGTCTTATTCGTGTCTGCTGTATCCGACTTCTTAGGAGCAGATCTGAACAACAGAGAATCATTAGCTTTCTTTTTAATTTTATCATAAATAGCGGAAAGCTTGCCGTCAAAGAGAAGTTCTCCTGAGACCGAAGCGACTCTAAGAGAGTTCTTCACCTTAGAATCCACTAGTGTGGATGTAGCTGGGGTTGCGTCACGTCTAACCAACTCCAGATTTGCCACTGAAAGGGCGGAGTTACACGTGGAATAAGCTACTGCCCTTGAAAGAAGTCTTAAAGAGGATTGTATATCCTGAAACTCTTTCCCCTGAAGGCGCAGTGATAACGCCTTAGTAAGGTGATCTGCGTAAGATAAGGCATCTAAATTGGCTCTGTTAGACGCAATAGCTGTTTCCAACACAGCGGTTGGAATAGAAGCTGACGACGGTAATGATAGCTCTAAGTCTTCCGCCTCGTCGTCCATACGCAGAGGAACTCTCGGTATACCCTGTCCTGCCGTATCGAATTTATTCCTTGCATTAATGAAAGGCAGGTTGAGAGTATTAGCGGACAAGAAACCTGCTTTCCCCGTCCTGGAAGCAAGTTTAAATATAGCGTCGTTCAATAATTCAAATGTTCTTGCAACATTATTGGACTGCGACGGAAACTCGGGAGCGATGTCCCTGAACCGCTCAAAAAATTCAGAGTCCAATGACGCTATAATTCTCTTGTCCGGAAGCGCAGCAGTCTGGCCCGACGGAACAACTTGAGGGAGAAAGTGCCGGATGAAGTCGACGGCAGCTTTATGTTGTTCCGAAAGGGATAGCTCCAAGTCATCCGTATCCCTTTCACCATCCGGTCGGACCTCATGATGTTCCCGGTCGTCCGCCCCCGATGCTTCGGTGGAGCGTACCGACCCAGCGCCGTCGGATAATTCCCGATCCGACGCCGTTTCTGTCGGCTGCTGGGATGCTGCGATAAGCTGTGCTATCTGCACAAGAATGTCCGGCGTCGAGACCTGCGGAGGCGCAGTCTTTCGCTGCTTCGCCGAGGGCAGCTCCGCATCAGATGGCTCCCGCATACTTTTCCTATGCGAACGTCCAGAGTCCATCGGTCTCGAATCCCTGGCTGCCGGATGGTGTGACCTGGTCGCCGAAGAATCCTTCATCGGCGAAGCTGGTAATATATCGGCGGTCACGCAGCCAAGGTGCGGTTGTGTGCGCTGACGAGAAGAGGAAGCCTTAACAGTCTCTGCGGACTGCTTATACAACGGAGCGTCCCGAGCGACGGACGTATGCTCCGCTAAAGACACATTTTGTACCACAACATCTGGTCCCAGATGTTGTTGTACGAGAGAGGGGCCTCTCTCGCTCGCGGCCCGGCTGGACCTGGACGAGCTAGGAACCGGACTCAAAGGCTTCCTCCGTTCTTGCTTACTATCCGCCGTCACTGGGTGTGCATCTATTATGTTTATAGTGCTCGCATCACCCAAAATTTCCTCTTGGACCGCATCGGACGAACCCGGCTGCCAAACCATTCGGTGAATGGTCGCTACACCGGGCGAGCTAGCGGACGACATTTGTCTAATCTCCATGAGCACTTTTGCCGCTAGCTCTGAATTCATTTGTGACGACGGACGCACACTTGAAGAAGATAACATGGAAACATCACCCTGTTCTGGTTCCTCTGAAATAGAAACTGAGAGAGTAGAGTGACCTTGCGGAGAAAGAGCCGGAATCGCACTTTCTCCAGAAACAACATATCGTGACACACGTTTCCAATGTTTCTCATCCCAATATTCACATATAGGACAGGGATTAATGCGAGAACACTGACTACAATTAATACAATGATCATGAAAGTCAGAGGAAGATTTCTTCCTATTACAATTTGAACAATGTCCCTTCATTGTGAAAGAACAACAATAAGTCCTAGTTACTCGCAAAAACCCCTGACACCAAGATACATAATAACATGATCCATTAATAAATGAAAAAACAATTGCAAAACAAAATAATTTTGAAAAAATATTTTTTCAGCAAAGCCCAAGTTGCTGAAAAGTAATGTTGAGCCCCGATGGATCCGATGGCAAAGTGTGGTCAAAAATTTTAAATTTATATTAAATAATTAATGAGACACTTTCGGATAATATAAATGTATCTTATAGTGAGATAAACTACAGCAAAGGCAAACAGCCCCCCTCAAAAAAGGCTGTTGCCAATGAAAACAAACAGTGTAAAAACACCAGAAAACATGACTCCAGGCACTGAAAAAACTGGCCCGGAATCAGTCATCAATTACACTCTATCTGATGCAAAACAGAGACTCCCAGGGGAGAATCTGTAGAACATCAGATGGAAGATGCAGAACACAAACGTTATACACCCATGGGTGAAAACGTAACTATGGGGAAAATAACAGAAAACATTCTGTAACCAAGCAACTCTCCCAGGAAATTTTAGAAATGAAATTTCTCAAAAATATGCCAAAAGCATGAGAGAATTGCAAGGGGGGACTTTAGAAGGTTAGGGAAGAGGAAACACTGAATAAGCAGTGCAACAATTAGCAAGAATGACAACAAGAGGCCCATGCCTCGAAAATAGGCAACTTAACATAATTTCATCAAAAAATTTTTAAGTACAGCCCTGATTATTTTTTGTCACTTCTTTTTCCTCTCCTCCTTCTATCCTCCTTAGAATCACATTTTCTCCAAAAATTACGTGTCTGGCATCCTTTAAACTGAGATTTACAAGCACAAAGATCAGTGAGATGTTGACTGATGAAGGGCCAAACAGAGAATGATAATTGGCGCCAATTTCGGGACGTCTGCGTCACTGCGCATGCGCAGTAGAGGCGTAGTATGGAGGTCCTTTAGGACATGATTTCTTTTTGTTTTGGATGCAAATTTTGGGGATTGGGGGGCAAAATTTGTGTTTTGTTAGAGTTAGCACCAGCTAAGTCTGGGTCATTGGTACAGTATAAAAATATTGCACTAAGCATTTTCAAAACTCTGGAATGACTAATCGAATGGCAACACCAACCGAAAGGGAGCTTCCTTCCATCAACATAAACCACCTACCAAAAAATCGTGAAAATCTCTCGAAGCGTTCCCGAGTTATCGTACGACGTTTAAAAAATCAACAATTTTCTAAGTAATAAAGTCCCATAACTCTGGAATGACTAATCGAATGGCGACACTAAACGAAAGGGAGCTTCCCTCCATCGATATACACCACCTACCCAAAAATCACGAAAAATCTCTCAAAGCGTTCTCGAGTTATCGTACGACGTGTGACTGGGCGGACAGACAGACGGACGGACAGATGGACAGCGGTATACCATAATACGACCCGTTTTTTCAAAACGGGCGTATAAAAACAGATTTTTATTTTTTTAGCCTAGCAAATGCAATTTGGAAATCTTGCATTAGATATGTTAGCATTAGCTGAAGTAACTCACTCACCTTGTTTAAATTCTGAAAAATGATGGGATCAATTTATTCAAAGAGGCCAATCAAAAAATGGCCCCAGGCAGCTTACTCAAAACTAGCATTTGTCAGAAAAATAAAACAAACTGTAAGTAATTATATCCTGGTCTAATTTCTCACAGAGTTATGGGAAAACTTTGTTGAACAGGCCTGACAATCTTTAGGAGTACAGGAGTGCTGCACACCTACTGCACGCCTAGAAAAAAATTGAGGAGGGCAATTTTTTGCACCCCTTGATTTTCTGGAATGCCAGACCTGTTTGGGATTGCCTTTAAAATCTATTGTCATTTCGTCCCGTGAGTTCCAATGTGTTCTCTGTGCCTACTGGCGCAGAGAACACAATGGAACTCAGGGGATGATTTGTCAATGTTGCCTAGATTAACAATAATTCATGACCCATTCTGTGTCGCATTTCGAATTTCGATAGATTTTGAGTGTAGAAGACAGTCACATAAGAATTGCATGCAGCATTTTGAATAATGAGATATGTGTGCCAATTGTTCAACTATGTAACTGAATGTAGTACAATTTTTCAATCACAATATTAATACCTTGAAGTGAATATAACCAAAATAGATACAAATTTTTGCACTGAACATTTCAGGTGCAATTGCACTCCCAAGCAATCTGACTTGATTTTCTAGATTGCCAGGCCTGGTTGAAGGTACTTTATGTACTTACAAATCTTTTTCATCATGCTTCCTTTCTTTATGTCTTTTCCTCTTCTCTCGACTTCGAGACCTACTTCTACTCCGTTTCTTATCTCGATTTCTTGCTCTATTTCTGCTGTGACTCCTGCTTCTTCTCCTAAAAACACAATATAAATATTATAAAGTAGATTCCTCTTAATTGAATATCCATTTTGCCAGTGAAAATTATTCAATTAACAGGAGTATACAATTAACAGGGATTTGGTCAGTTTCCTGTATTCTGGAGGTAAATAGAGCATTTATTCTATTATATCTTGTTTGACAGAGCTCATAGAGCTCTGTCAAACAAGATATAATAGAATAAATGTCTGTACTGGATGTAGTGAGGCCAAAAAGGTTGATAAATAAGGGGAATTTGGTGTGTGTCAAAGTAATTTTTTCGTCATATTACAAAAATTTATATACAATTAACAGGAGTTTACTCTACAACCCATATGCAATTAACAGATCAAATTTGTACTGAAGGTATGGTAAATGGTTTTGTGTTTGAAAATTATATTCAATCAACAGGGATATACAATTAAGAGATATCCAATTAAGTGGGATCCACTGTATATGTAAATTGTCTCTGTGCTGTGATCTAAAGTCAAAACTTGAAGAAAATAAATATTTTCAGGTTTCTTTCTTTACATACATGTACAGTGCCAGTGCTGTGGACTGGTCACTTTCCATGGGTAGGCAGTATTTCCACGGTTGCAATAAAATTAGATTCCAAACACTAATTATAGGAATAATCACCAAAAATTTACAACCCTTCATTAATTAAAATTTTGCTGATGATTTTGATTACCTGGTTAACGTATGCATGGACATCGCTGCCCACATGTGGATTACGACCAGTCCACTGTGGCTGTACTGTATCTAATGTACCAAATACATTCTTTATTACTTAGAATAGGAAAAGAAAAATGCACGAGAAATGATTTAAAAAAAACATATACCAGGGTTTCCGCTAGACCGGCTGCGGGTCCGCCGACCGGACCCATTCCCCCCGCCGATCACACTATGATCAGTCAGAAAAGCTGGTGGTTAAAATGTCGAGTACAATGCTGTATCATAACAACACTCAGGATCCTTTGTTTCCGCATAATATAGGCATAATTATGTTGTATACTATACTATTACTGGCGACAACCTGATACTTTATACCCCCAGACAATAGGGGGAAACAAAGTTCAAATCCTAAACGTTGCCTATAAAATTTCGGACTCAAATTGTCGTGTTTGGTCCGAAATCACTGGCTTTTATTTCGAGCGATAAATGATGTAATTGCATGTGCATGATGTCACACGTCCGCATCATGGTTCTATTTTTAATATTACCGCAAGTGGTTGTAAACAAAGCTCAGTCACTTTCAGGATTCGTGGATTTTGTGTTGTTTTGGGTTTGTATTTTTATGAAACCTCCGACCAGATGTAGTATTGTGTGTCCCTTGGGAATTTAGAGAATTGTAGGAGGAAAAAATACATATTTTCCACTTCAATTATTCAGCATTTTAGCGACCAGAATGCCACCAGAGAGCACCTAAAAATCAAAATTTTCCTGGGAACAGAATTTAAAAGTGCCATTACAGGTACAAATCCTCATCATAAAATGAACTAGCAATGGCACTTTTGTGTCATCACCAAATTTTCCTAATTCCAGAGACAGTGGCAACACCCATCCTGAAAATAATTTTTGAAACATTTTTGAATAAAACATTCCAAGAAATAAAGAGTTAATTTTGAAAAGGTGTATTTTATCAGATTGGGTTTTAAAAATATGCTCAGGCTGCTTGGGGTGGTGTGAGGTGGGGAATTAATTATGGATTTCAGTGGGGTCGTCGTGGGGTAGAGATCACTCTAATGTTGGGGCTATAGTGTGATCTATCAGTTTGGGATTTAGTGATCCACAGTATTACCAGATTAGTCATTGCTTTCCTGTGGCTATGCCATACAGTTCAAAAACTATCAGTCCTGTCACAATTAGCACAGAAAATGCTCCTTACTGAAGAAGAAAGAAGTAGTCTGAAATACACAAGAGCATTTGTGCTGTGCAATGCAAAATGTTCTATTAGTGACATCGGCAGTGAAATCATGGACTGAACCGATCAAACAGGAAAAAAATATTGAGACTACAGTATGTGGAGGGAGGATTACTAAGAAGTCGCAGTGGGATAGATTTTTCACTTAGTAATTAGGCTTAATAAAATTAAAAATCTGTTTCTCAGGCCCTCCCGCACGGTCCCTTTGGCTGCCTCATGCTCTCTTTTTATGACCAATGCAAACTTGAAAAAATAAAAATTAAATGGTTTATGTCTGATATTTTACACAAGTTAATAAAATTGATAAATTTGTCCCTTGAGTGCTACAAGGCTTTGCAATGCTTTAGCATTGCAAAGCCTTGTTGCTCCCAAGGGACGAAATACACCACCACCCTTGCTATTCTGTAGATTATGAGGCCTAAAACATAAAATAAACCAAGAATATGAACTTCTGATGGCAAAGAAATAATTACAAAAATAAAATATAAAATTAAAAACCGCCCGCCCACATGCAATTTTACAAAACTTGGCCTGAGAAACAGAACATCTACTTTGTGTGGCCTTACATGCATTTACATTTTCTGAGGACAAAACATATGAAGAACTTGCAAACTTTCATAACATGGACCACTGGGTTGCACCCAGTGGCCCATATGATGAAAGTTTGCAAGTGTTTCTTGAGCTGTTATGAACAATTCTAGATACTTTTCAAGTGGAGAATATATGGTGCTACGATTAAATAGTAATCCACTCTCATCATTCTGTATATGTTGTCTAATTTTAATAGCTATTTACATGTACATCAGTACATGAATGTATACATGCATCCCAGTAGAGGCTAGGAATAATGTCAATGATCTCTCTTAACTCGTACAGAATTGTTGGCAGGCCTGTCATTTTCAGGAGAGCGATTTTTTTGCTCGCTTACTGCTCAGCCTTAGGAAATAATGATTTCCATAACAGCCTGTTCCTAAAACCTTCATCTTTTCAGATCTCTGCTATGTTAGTGGTCTCTGTAAGAAAGCCATAAAGCCCCTCCCACACCTCCGGGCCTTGTCAAGGCCCGGAGGCGTGGGAGGAGCAATGTAGCCATCTCACAGAGACTACTTTATTGGCAGCACTAAATAAAATGTACAAAGCCCACTGGAGAGAATTCATTAATAGCAAAACTTCGTTTTGCCACTTTTTATCTTTTGTAAGCTTGGGGAGAGCTAATCGCTCACCTAGGCCATGTGAGGGGAGCGATTTTTTGCCCTCCTGCATTTTTAAGAATGCCAAGCCTGTGTTGGTCACTCTGTTTTCCTTTAGGAATTGAGTTATGCTAATGGGGCAGTTTGAGTTTACAGAGGACAAAAAAGTGTACTTTCTTTCTCGGCATGCTATTACAGTGGAGCCCACTTAATTGGATATCTCTTAATTGTATATCCCTGTTAACTGAATATAATTTTCAAACACAAAACCATTTACCATACCTTCAGTACAAATTTGATCTGTTAATTGCATATGGGTTGTAAAGTAAACTCCTGTTAATTGTATATAAATTTTTGTAATATAGAGAAAAAATTACTGTGACATGCACCAAATTCCCCTTATTTATCAACCTTTTTGGCCTCACTACATCCAATACAAGCATTTATTCTATTATATCTTGTTTGACAGAGCTCATTGAGCTCTGTCAAACTAGATATAATAGAATAAATGCTCAGTTTACCTCCAGAACACAGGAAACTGACCAAATCCCTATTAATTGTATACTCCTGTTAATTGAATAATTTTCACTGGCAAAATGGATATTCAATTAAGAGGATTCTACTGTTCTTCAAAATAGTGTACAGTGACAGGACTTCTAGTTTAAACTTCAGTATCGAGAGGGTATATACAACTGGTTGCTATTCATTGTATACCATTAGTAATTGTATACCATTAATAACCAAAAACCACAACCAGGGTTTTTCATCAAATACACGAAACCGAATCAGGAATGTGAATTCCACAATCTCCCTCCTCTAACTTTGAGAAGACAGATTGCATTGCAATAGTTTATGCAGATATTCCAGTAATCCAGTTGTATAGAGATCATTGGTGAAGATCCAAAGCACAAGCGATTCAGCAAATAAGTGCCTGATTATTTTTGGAGAGTCATTGCTCCCATCCCCCATGGCTCCAGCACAATTAAATTACGGGGAGCAATAATTGCTTACCTGAAGCAACAAAAACAAGAGACCCCAAGGGGCCTGAGGGCGCTCACCTGACATGGTAGCCTAAATATCAACCCAGAGAATTGATTTCAACAAGTTGCATCTGCTCCTCCTAAGAAAAGCTTATACCAAATATCCAAAGATTCTGACCAGTGGATCTAAAAAAAAAAGAAGATTTTTAAAGAATATTCCTCATATTGAACTAAGTTATAATTTGGGCTCCCACAGTGAGCCCATATATGAACCCAGGGACTTGGCTTTAACAAACTTGAACCCCCCCCCCCCCCCCCCCCCCCCCCCCCCCCCCCCCCCCAAGGATGCCGTACACCAAATATCAAAGCATTCCGACTGCTGGATCTGAAGAAGAAGATTTTTAAAGAAAATTCCTCATTTTGAACTAAGTTACAATTCAAGCACCCACAGTGAGTCCAAATATGGACCTAGGGACATGGCTTGAACAAACTTGAATCTCACCCCCCTAAGGATGCTGCATATCAAATATCAAAACATTCCAACTGCTGGATCTGAAGAAGATTTTTAAAGAAAATTCCTCATTTTGAACTAAGTTATAATTCAGGCTACCACTGTGAGCCCAAATATGAACCCAGGGACTTGGCTTGAACAAACTTGAATCTCACCTCACTAAGCATGGTGCATACCCAATATCAAAATATTCGGCCTGATGGATCTTGAGAAGAAGATTTTCAAAGAAATTTGCCTGAAATGCTCTATGTTCGAATTCGAGCTTCTATAGTGAGCCCAAATATGAATCTAGGGAGCCGATTTGAACAAACTTGATTCAGATCCACCCCACAATGTTGCATACCAAATATCAAAAGATTCTGCCTGCTGAATCTGGAGAAGAAGATTTTTAAAGAAATTTGCCTGAAATGCACCAAGTTCGAATTCGGGCTTCTATAGTGAGCCCAAATATGAATCCAGGGGGCCGATTTGAACAAACTTGAATCAGATCCACCCCACAATGTTGCATACCAAATATCAAAAGATTCTGCCTGCTGAATCTGGAGAAGATGATTTTTTAAGAAAATTTCCTGAAATGCACTAAGTTCAAATTCGAGCTTCTATACTGAGCCCAAATATAAACCCAGGGGGTCAATTTGAACAAACTTGAATCAGATCCACCCCACAATGTTGCATACCAAATATCAAAAGATTCTGCCTGCTGAATCTGGAGAAGATGATTTTTTAAGAAAATTTCCTGAAATGCACTAAGTTTCGAATTCGAGCTTCTATACTGAGCCCAAATATAAACCCAGGGGGCCGATTTGAACAAACTTGAATCAGATCCACCCCACAATGTTGCATACCAAATATCAAAAGATTCTGCCTGCTGGGTCTGGAGAAGATTTTTTAAGAAATTTGCCTGAAATGCACTAAGTTCGAATTCAGGTTTCTATGGTGAGCCCAAATATGAATCCAGGGGGTCGATTTGAACAAACTTGAATCAGATCCACCCTACAATGTTGCATACCAAATATCAAAAGATTCTGCCTGCTGGATCTGGAGAAGAAGATTTTTGAAGAAATTTGCCTGAAATGCACTAAGTTCGAATTCGAGCTTCTATACTGAGCCCAAATATAAACCCAGGGGGCCGATTTGAACAAACTTGAATCAGATCCACCCCACAATGCTGCATACCAAATATCAAAAGATGCTGCCTGCTGGATCTGGAGAAGAAGATTTTTTAAGAAATTTGCCTGAAAAGCACTAAGTTCGAATTCAAGCTTCTATACTGAGCCCAAATATAAACCCAGGGGGCCGATTTGAACAAACTTGAATCAGATCCACCCCACAATGTTGCATGCCAAATATCAAAAGATTCTGCCTGCTGGATCTGGAGAAGAAGATTTTTTAAGAAATTTGCCTGAAATGCACTAAGTTCGAATTCGGGCTTCTGTAGTGAGCCCAAATATGAATCCAGGGAGCCGATTTGAACAAACTTGAATCAGATCCACCCCACAATGTTGCATACCAAATATCAAAAGATTCTGCCTGCTGGATCTGGAGAAGAAGATTTTTTAAGAAATTTTCCTGAAATGCACTAAGTTCGAAATCGGGCTCCTATACGGAGCCCAAATATGAACCCAGGGGGCCGATTTGAACAAACTTCAATGTTGCATACCAAATACAATGTTGCATACCAAATATCAAAAGATTCTGCATGCTGGATCTGGAGAAGAAGATTTTTTAATCTTTTTCCCATTGCCTACAGTGTTAAAAAGTGCTGACTCAGCACTTTTTCAAAGTCCTGAAAAAAGTACCTTGTGATCAAACCGATAGAGATTTTTTTTTTTAACCATTCTATTCTACTGGATAAAAGTAAGCTTTATACAAAATAAGAATTCTCTGTGCTGTGTAGTTTTGGAGATATGTCAGTTTTAAGGTTTTTCCTATTTTTAGCTCCCAAGGTTCCCACAGGGCAATGAGAAAAATTTTTTTTGCATCAATCAACTACTTATGACCCATTATCATCTCATATCAAATTTGGTTCAAATCAACCTGACGGTTCTGAAAATACAAATTTTAGGCATGGCCAAAATTTTTGCCCCTCCCATAACGAAGGCAAATGATGCCCGACAAACTTTTCTTGAACAAACTTGATTCTAAACCTCAAAAGGACTCTGTATACCACATATCAAGTCTCTGCTACCGGTGGTTCATTAGAAGAAGATTTTCAAAAAATTTGGCCATTTTTTCCCCACACCTCTGCTCAATATGAGCCAAAACCTATTTTGGATAAAAATCAAAATGCCCCTATATAACCACTACTTACATGAAATTTAATTAAAATGTGGCCAGTGGTTTAGGAGAAAGAGGCTCAAACACCACCTTCACGCAGGACGACGGACGACAGACGACGGACGACGAGTGATAAGAAAAGCTCACCCTGACTTTCAGTCAGGTCAGCTAAAAATGAAAACAGCTCTCCTTACTCCTGAAGCAACAAAAAAGTGGATAATTAAGGCCACACAAAGTAGATCTTCTGTTTCTTGGGCCATTATTTGTAAAATAGCATGCGGGTGAGCATTTTTTTATTTCATTTTTTATTTCTGTAATTATTTCTTTGTCATCAAAAGTTCATGTCCTTGGTTCAAGTTTTAGGCCTCATAATTTACGGAATAGCATGGCTGGTGGTTATTTTGGTCCCTTGGGTGCAAGAAGGCTATGCAATGCTAAAGCTTTGCAAAGCCTTCTTGTACTCCAGGGACAAATGTATCAATTTTTTTAACTTGGGTAAAATATCAGACATAGTCTATTTAATTTTAATTTTTCAAAGTCTACATTGGTTATAAAAAGAGAGCACAGAGCAGCCAAAAGGACTATGTGGGAGGACCTTAGAAACAGATTTTTAATTTTTTTAGGCCTAAAATACAAAATTACAAGAAGCAAGTTTTCCCCACAATGCATCAATGAATTAAACCAATTAAATAAACTTGTCATGCAAGACTGAATTGGTTAACTTCCTTTTTTCATTATGGAAAAGATTCGCCGCTTGAAATTATGGTATTTTGTCAGCAGAGAGTTAATATAATCTGTGATTGAATGGATGCTACAAAAAGGCTACAGCAAGGTGTTTCTTTGGTTTTCCAGTTTTGTTACAGTCAAGCCTTCAGATTAACCCAATTTCACACTTATTACAGGTGTCCCCAAATTAGAGAAGATGTGAAGGCATCGAGAAAGATATATAAATTTTCTGAGCCTATTCTGCATTTCAGAATAACGTCCATCAAAAAATGACCATAGAAACACAAATAAAGGCATGACAAATCAAAATAACAGGATAAAACTGTTATTTCTGGGTTTAATGTCCCAAAATTAGGGCAAAACAGTGTCTGCAAATTAGGGTAAAACAGCATCCCCAAAATTAATGAATTTAAAGGCCTGGTTATGGTTTTTGGGGTAAACCACAAAACCGAACAGAAACACCCAGCAAAAATAAGCCGAGCAGGCTCGGAGCAGCTTTAGTGTTTGTGCACAAACTGATCAAACTATCTTACTGGGCGGGAACTGGACTAGGGGTCCCTATGGACTCTCGTCACTTCATCAATCTGGAAAAGGGGGTGAATATGTTGTGTTTTCATTGTCACATTTTCTCCGTTATTGGCTCGTCCATTGGACGAGTCAATAAGGGAGAAAATGAGACAATGACAACACAACATAGATTAGATGAACTTTATTCATTTGTTACCTTCATTTATATTTTTTTCTTACGTAACAGGCTTCGTAACTGATGCCTTAGAACCCCTAAGAATAAACAAACAGAAGTTTGACTTAATCCGATAAAGATACAGTTAAAACTAGAAGTCCTGTCATGAAATGCACACAAATAGCATGTCGATCTGCATGTTAATCTACGCATTATGACCATAGTAAGGCTTTCAAATTCTGTACACATGGCCTGTGTACAAGCAATGTTTCAGCCAATGGACCTCCAGGTTACCCAGAGGTCCATTGGCAGAAACATTGCCTGTGTTTACTATGATTAACCAGGAGAACCTGCCGTGCTTTGGATGCCAGTCGATATGGCAATTGCATGCAATTACTACGTGTAATTAACCCTTTACCCAACGAATCTCCCGCATCCACCCGCGTAATATGCAAATTCAGCAGTTGAAAAAATATTATTTTTCAAATAATTTCAACAAAACCATATCATGTGACCCCTCATTGGAACGAGCTCATCGAGCTCGTTCCAATGAGGGTCACATGATATGGTTTTGTTGAAATGTTTTGAAAAATTTTAAAAAATGTTATTAAAAATAATAAATTTTGATATCGTCTGCATTGGGTAATGGGTTAAGCCCAGATAAGCGCACAGTTCATGACAGGACTTCTAGTTTTAACTGTACTTACAGACAGGGCTTCTTTGTAGTAAGTGGTGCCACACAAACTATCGCTGATTTTTCCAAGTTAACCCTTTACCTAGCACAGTATTTTTAAAAAATAAATTAAATTTCACATTTTTCGAAAACAAATTTCACAATTTTTCATTAAAACCTCACCAATATGGATATCCATATTGGTATGGTTTTATTGAGAATCTTCCGATATATTTTAGGCTGTGGTTGGCTTATTCTGGTTAATTTTCTGGCCGTTTTTGGCTGCTATGTTAGGTGAAGGGTTAAGGATTCCCAACTCTAACATAGGTAATAGCATTTGTGATAAAGCATAAGAGACACAATCAATGTTTCAGCCAACTGACCACCAGGTTAATCCCAGAGGTTCAATGTCTGAAACATCAAACATTGCTTTGCGCCTTTTGTGTGTCATCCTACAGTCTGAGAGTTATCTACAAGTCATTTATATAAGTTATTTAACAACCTAATAATAATAATATCATCATTTGCTAATAAAAGGGAGTAACCAATAGATGAATATATGAAATCACCTTTCTTTGCTTCTGGAGCGGTGTCGAGGCTTGTGTTTTCGCTCTCTAGATCTGCTCCTTTCCCTTCTTTTTCTGTCTATCATGTCATCATAAGGTTTATCATATCTGTCATATTCGTGAGAGTAGCGATGGGCATCAAATGCACCATAATCCATGATTTTAACTTCTTATGCTCTTAGAATACACATTCTAGAAAACAATAAAAATGACTCACATGTTTGAGTTCTCATGCTTAATTTCAGGTAGAAAAGATATTCCACTGGTAGAGTGCTGCATTATTTTTGGTATTCAAAATTTGTACATGTGTCTTTGCCTTGTTACACTCTATGGGAGAGAGACAATTGGCACTCTCCCATAGAGTGTAACAAAGCAAAGACACATGTACAAATTCCAATTGGCACTCTCCCATAGAGTGTAACAAAGCAAAGACACATGTACAAACTCCAAATGGCACTCTACCATAGAGTGTAACAAAGCAAAGACACATGTACAAATTCCAATTGGCACTCTCCCATAGAGTGTAACAAAGCAAAGACACATGTACAAATTCCAATTGGCACTCTCCCATAGAGTGTAACAAAGCAAAGACACATGTACAAATTCCAATTGGCACTCTACCATAGAGTGTAACAAAGCAAAGACACATGTACAAATTCCAATTATTTATTTATTTATTTATTTATTGGTGTTTAAGGTCACATATTTTTGCACAATGGCTAATCATGGCCACAACATGAGGATCAATTCAAGACCAGGGGTGAGCATTAATAAGCCATGTTGCCCATCAGTGTTCAATCGATTACCAAAAATGGCTGCAGACCGATTACAGGTTATTTGAGCTCACAGTCGGCCGATTCCAATGCAGACTCCGATTGTAATGCTGTGCACAACTAGACAGGTCGAGACTCGAAAGAACTACATTAAACTGAACATATTTCACAGTGTTAAACTCCATTGACTCAGGTCCAGTAAAATTACCAGTCGCGTACATTTGGGTGGTAAATGTGGCTCTCAGAGCCACGTTTACCACCCAAATGTGCGCAACTGGTAATTTTACTGTGACCTGAGTCAATGGAGTGCAATCTTCACTTTTCCGGTATGAACTGGTGAATGATGTAAGTACGCTCAATTGTAAGCTTTACAATTTACAATGTTGTTTAACTTGTATATCCCATAGAGGGGCATCCAGAGAGATTAAGAATACACATTGTGGTTGTTTCTCAACTTTATTGAATGGTATCACTGACATCATTTTACATTAACAATTGAACAATTGCAGAAGATAATAAAATGCATTAATGAATCATCACAAAATGCTTGTCAACAATTGACTGAACCGATGTTCCAGGAGCCATTGCCATCCAATTGCCCTCAATCAGCCGATAGTGGTGACTGGTTCCGATCATCAGTTGAACACTATTGCGCAACAAAACAAATGAGAATCCATGTAGATTATCGTTGCACCTCTGCTAAGATTTGCATGAAAAGAATCAAGTCGATTTAACCCTTTACCTAACACAGCAGTAGTAAATTAACCAATACAAGGCTAACAGGTCGAGACTCGAAAGACTTGAAATATCCTGACACTTTATCAATAAAATTGTACAAATATATCTATCATTGGAACCAGTTTCAATGACATCCATATTTGTAAAATTTTATTAATACAGTAGAACCTGTCTTGAGAGACCACCACTTTTGCCGAACAAAAGTGGTGTCTCAAGACAGGTGGTCTCTCGTTACAGGTTTGAGGTTTTCGCTAGTCAGTGAATTACCAACCAGGGAATAGTTGTTGAAGAAATGGAGAAGAATTGATTTTTTAACATTTTTTATTACTGTTTTATTTTAATTCAGTTTTAATACAAGTACAAAGGCATTGTTTAATAACAATAACAATGTAGCTGAAAGCCAATTAATATAATTTTCAGACAATCTACAGTGTAAAGTATTTGTCATACATATATATGTTTTCAGATATTAAGGTTTCGGGGGACAATTATCCTGACTGACAATTTCACTGTTGGGCAGAGGTCGTGTTACATTTTTTTAACTATTTATATCTGTACACACTGCATTGATCTTAACTGGCTGGAAGCCACTATCAGGGCTTTCAAAACAATGAGGGTACCAGAACAAAAGCCGTCTTTTTCCTTACTCATGTTTCCCCTTCAGTCAAACGCAAATGATATTTTGTGTATATAAATTTGTTTTATTACAAATTATTGGAGAGTGCCAACAGGCACTCTCCAATAATTTGTAATAAAACAAATTTTGAATAACAAATTCAGGCCACCTCCAAAAATCTAACCCTCAACCAGTTTATTAATTTTAATACTCTGACAATTTCCAAAAATTTATTTTCCGGTCTCTCAAAACAGGTGAAAAACTGAGTTTTTGCTACAGTTTTGCTGTCTCTCAAGACAGGTCCATTATAGAGTAAAACCAATCGGTGCCTGGTAGATGTGATCTCTCAAGACAGGTGGTCTCTCAAGACAGGTTTTACTGTAAATATTGTTTAATTTAAAAAAAATTGAAATTCAACAGGGGTTCAACTGTGGTGGCCTCATGGTATCCTGGGACATTCATAGCAGGTATGGATTCTCACATACAGTTTGGCAAGAATCTAAATGGATTCTCCCAAATTTATATGAAATGTAAGCCATGCTCTCTCATAAATTGAAACATGGCAAATCCATGCAGATAAAATAATTTCACTTCAAAGAAAATATAAAGTAAATCCACAGAATACTAAGCTTTTAAGCTTCGGTAACTGCACTGAAGAATAAAGCCCAAATATGGGCTTCCAGTACTCTGCCAGTTTAAAATCAAACAAGAGGCCACAGGGGGGCCTGAGGGCACTCACCTGACATGGTAGCCTAAATATCAACCTAGAGAATTGATTTCAACAAGTTGCATCTGCTCCTCCTAAGAAAAGCTTATACCAAATATCCAAAGATTCTGACCAGGGGATCTAAAAAAAAAGATTTTTAAAGAATATTCCTCATATTGAACTAAGTTATAATTCGGGCTCCCACAGGAAGCCCATATATGAACCCAGGGACTTGGCTTTAACAAACTTGAATCTGACCCCCCTAAGGATGCTGCACACCAAATATCAAAACATTCCGACTGCTGGATCTGAAGAAGAAGATTTTTTAAGAAAATTCCTCATTTTGAACTAAGTTACAATTTGTGCTCCCACAGTGAGTCCAAATATGGACCTAGGGACATGGCTTGACCAAACTTGAATCTCACTCCCCCCCCTCCCCCCCCCCCACCCCCAAGGATGCTGCATACCAAATATCAAAACAATCGGACTGCTGGATCTGAAGAAAAGTTTTTAAAGAAAATTCCTCATATTGAACTAAGTTATCATTTGGGCTCCCACAGAGAGCCCAAATATGGACCTAGGGACATGGCTTGAACAAACTTGAATCTCCCCCCCCCCCCACCCCCCTCCTAAGGATGCTGCATACCAAATATCAAAACATTCCGACTGCTGGACCTGAAGAAGAAGATTTTTAAAGAAAATTCCTCATTTTGAACTAAGTTATAATTCGGGCTACCACAGTGAGCCCAAATATAAACCCAGGGACTTGGCTTGAACAAACTTGAATCTCACCCCCCTAAGCATGGTGCATACCCAATATCAAAAGATTCTGCCTGCTGGATCTTGAGAAGAAGATTTTCAAAGAAATTTGCCTGAAATGCACTGAGTTCAAATTTGGGCTCCTATACTGAGCCCAAATATAAACCCAGGGGTCCGATTTGAACAAACTTGAATCAGATCCACCCGACAATGTTGCATATCAAATTTCAAAAGATTCTGCCTGTTGGATCTGGAGAAGAAGATTTTTTAAGAAATTTGCCTGAAATGCACCAAGTTCGAATTCGGGCTTCTATAGTGAGCCCAAATATGAATACAGGGGGCAGATTTGAACAAACTTGAATCAGATCCATCCCACAATGATGCATACCAAATATCAAAAGATTCTGCCTGCTGGATCTGGAGAAGAAGATTTTTGAAGAAATTTGCCTGAAATGCACTAAGTTCGAATTCGAGCTTCTATAGTGAGCCCAAATATGAATCTAGGGAGCCGATTTGAACAAACTTGAATCAGATCTACCCCACAATGTTGCATACCAAATATCAAAAGATTCTGCCTGCTGGATCTGGAGAAGAAGATTTTTTAAGAAATTTGCATGAAATGCACTAAGTTCAAAATCGGGCTCCTATACTGAGCCCAAATATGAACCCAGGGAGCCGATTTGAACAAACTTGAATTAGATCCACCCTACAATGTTGCATACCAAATATCAAAAGATTCTGCCTGCTGGATCTGGAGAAGAAGATTTTTTAATGTTTTTCCCATTGCCTACAGTGTTAAAAAGATTTTTTTTAACCATTCTGTTCAACTGGATAAAAGTAAGCTTTATACAAAATAAGCATTCTCTGTGCTGTGCTGTGCAGTTTTGGAGATATGGCAGTTGTAAGGTTTTTCCTATTTTTAGCTCCCGAGTTTCCCACGGGGCAATGGGAAATTTTTTTTTTGCATTAGTCAACTACTTATGACCCATTACCATCTCATATCAAATTTGGTTCAAACTGACCTCACGGTTCTGAAAATAGAAATTTTAGGCGTGGCCAAAATTTTTGACCCTCTCATAACGAAGGCAAAAATGCCTGACAAACTTCTCTTGAACAAACTTGATTCTAAACCTCAAAAGGACTCTGTATACCATATATCAAGTCTCTGCTATTGGTGTTCATTAGGAGAAGATTTTCAAAAATTTGGGCCATTTTTTCCAAACCCCTCTGCTCAATATGAGCCGAAACCTAATTTGCATAAAAATCAAAATGCCCCTATATAACCACTACTTACATGAAATTTAATTAAAATGTGGCCAGTGGTTTAGGAGAAAGAGGCTCAAACACCTCCTTCATGCAGGACGACGGACGACAGACGGACAGACGACAGATGAAGAGTGATAAGAAAAGCTCATCCTGACTTTCTATCAGGTGAGCTAAAAACACTTCAGCCATGACTGAAATAACAAGAGGCCACCTGGGGCCTGAGAAACCTACCAAAGTAGTTAATGATCTTCAACTGTGCTCATTCCGCAACATCACACCCAAATGATTCTAACAAATTAATGACACATGCCTAACATGGCTGCATGTGAACAGTGGTTTGTGAAAAGATTTGGTCCACATTTTCCAAGTTAACCTCTAAGTTAAAATGTAATGCACATAAGTGAAGCACAAATTACAGAACCCTGTATTAAGGCCATCTAAAGGTATCTAAACATTTTCTAGGATAGCCTTTATTATCAATTTATTTATTTATTGGTGTTTAAGATCACATATTTCTGCACAATGGCTAATCAATACCACAACAGTTTTAGGGGTGGAGGAAGCCAGAGTACCCGAAGGGAACCCCCGAGCAACTGTCAGCTCCCCAACATACTAACTCCACACAAGCAGGGTTAGCATTGTTCGAAGACAGGTGCACCATCGACAGGCAGTATGCCTTAGAACACCTTACTGAGCCCCCACGTGGGCAATGGGGGTGAAGTG
The DNA here is from genome assembly GCA_031216915.1 of Pictodentalium vernedei. NCBI lineage: Eukaryota > Metazoa > Mollusca > Scaphopoda > Dentaliida > Dentaliidae > Pictodentalium > Pictodentalium vernedei. Next base: position 80,930,291 of record CM062288.1, on the reverse strand, counting down.
TCTTGCCCAAGGACACAAAGCGGTTCTGCAGAGGTGGAATTCGAACCAAGAACCTCTCGGGTTGCAGCCTGCACCTCTACTGAGCCACCGCACCCCCAGGATAACCTTTTCACGTTCATCTAAAATCACCAGGTTCAATCTAGAGCTTTAACCCTTTACCTAACACGAAAGGCAGACGACACTTGCAAATAAAATTCCTGAATAACTAATTTTTTCATTTTTTGTGTCAAAAACATAGGTTATGACCCCTCATTGGAACAAGCTCGTTCCAATGGTGTCATAAGCTATGTTTTTGAGACAAATATTGAAAAAAATAATGAAAATTGAATGGTGATTTTAGTGAATGGCACTGACCGGTTTGGGCCGTTATGTTGCGTAAAGGGTTAAACAAACTTATCATAAACACTTGTTGACTGTAAAATGTTTTGGGGGGGGGGGGGGGAGGTTGTTTAATATTCATTGCTTGTCAGGAGTTTGGGGATTACTCTGAATTTAAAGGATTAAGCTCTCACTTGCCTCATGTTTGGAAGACACAAGTTATACACCTGACCAGTTATATCCTTGGCTATTGAAGGGATAGGTGGTGGAGACACCACAATGTACTGAGGTTTTTACTCAAAATTTTGTTGAAAATTTTTGAAAAATTTGAAAAAACAATATTTAAAATAATAAATATTGATATCTCTGTATGGGGTAAAGGGTTAACTTAACAATAACTTTCATGACGAGCTTTTCTCTTTTCACATGCAATTTTTCCTCTATCCCTCTATCTGTATGTCTAAATGAAAACAAAATATTCTCAAAACACTGGGCATTTTAATTACAAGTGTGCTGATTTTTTAGCATTTAGGAGATTTGGGCATTTATTTACAGTGGAAGAAAACGTACAATGTAATCCTTTTGTTTTTTAAATTATTTAGATATTTTTAAATATTATTTGATTGGTCACTGGCCCCATATTGATGTGGACTTAATATTTTATTCATAAATTTTTTTCATAACCAAAATTCAATTAATCCTGGATAGTATACCATCACGAGAACCACCAGAGTTTGATCAACTTGACATAAAAATAGATTTTTCCAGTTTTCACACTGTCTTGGAAGAAGATTTTCGAAAAATGATTTTGTCATCATCCAATAAATCCAATTATCTAGATGAAATTCCAACATTCCTTCTGAAAGAGACAATTGATCATCTTCTGCCAGCCATATCATCTATTATATCTGCATCCCTTCATGAGGGATTTGTTCCACGCCCACTGAAAAAAGCACTTGTTACTCCACTCATCAAGAAGCCATCTTTTGATCCTGACAACCTGAAGAATTATCGACCAGCATCGAACCTCTCTTTCCTGTCTAAATTGTTGGAAAAGGTTGTTGCTTCACAACTCAAAAACATTTGCATGAAAATGATCTTTTAGAGCCTTTCCAGTCTGCATACAGAGCCAATCACAGTACAGAGACAGCTTTACTGCGAGTCAATAATGACATTGTTAAATCAGTGTCTGAGAGTAAGGCTGTACTGCTTGTTCTCTTGGATTTGTGAGCAGCATTCGACACAGTCAACCATGATATTCTTTTGCAGACATTGACACAGCATGGCATATGTGGAACTGTCTTATCATGGTTTGCATCATATCTAGAAGGTCGCAGTCAACAAATATATATCAACAAGACTGGTTCAGAAAGCAAGATGTTAAAGTGTGGTGTTCCTCAGGGCTCAGTTCTTGGTCCACTTTTGTTTACTCTGTACACCTCTTCTCTGGGTCGTCTTCTTAAAAGGCATGGCATATCATATCATCTGTATGCTGATGATACCCAACTGTACATTACATTTAATTCATCTCTTCAAAGTGACTCAATCACTGCAGTCAGCAACATGGAAACTTGCATAAATCTGGTGCGGGAATGGATGATAGATTTTAAACTGAAAATGAATGACTCTAAAACAGAATTCTTAGTGATATCCGGGGTTCGCATGCCTACACCCACTGTTACATCAATTCAGGTTGGAAACAACATCACCATGAAAAGTGAATCGGCCAGGAATATTGGACTGATTATGGACTCAAATTTAAAGCGAGACATCCATATCAATAAAATATGTCAAAAATGTTACTGGCAGCTTCGGAATATTGGAAGACTGAGAACTTATCTTAACCAGTCAGCACTTGAAAAACTTGTGCATTCCTTCATCACCTCACAGCTAGACTATTGTAATTCAGTGTTAGCGGGGCTGCTGCAGTATTTGATTCAATAGCTTCAAAAAGTTCAGAATATTGCTGCTAGGATAATTACTGGTACCAAATGCTCTGAACACATAACACCTGTTTTAAGACAATTACATTGGCTTCCAGTTAAACAGAGAATTAATTTCAAAATATTGATCTTAGTATTCAAATGGCTCCAGTTTGCCTGCAAGAGCTCATCACTGTATACACTCCATCACGCAGTCTGAGATCTAAAGATCAAATTCAACTGGTCATACCTTTTGGCAGATCTAATCTGGCTAATGATCGTGTGTTCTCCATCGTGGGTCCAAGATTGTGGAATGCGTTGCCTATTAGTGTCAGAAATTCAGAAACTATCAACATCTTCAAAAGAAATCTTAAAACTTTCCTATTTACTGAAGCATTCTCCTGAACCTCCCTAGAGGAAACTGAAACATGTGACTCTTTATTTTCAGAAAAGTGTGTTTTATTTCTGTGAAGCGTTTTAGGGCACTCTTCGTGGTTTTACGCTTTACAAAATCAATTATTATTATTATTTATTATTATTATTTTGGTTGAACTATTTCAGCAGTATTTCCTACATATCCAGTTGCAGTTTATTTTTAAATTAGAATTAGAGAATTAAGTAATTTTTTTCTTCAAAATGACTTTTTCAACTCTTCCTTTAACATTGAGGAGTTAATCAAATTGCAGTGACCTAACAGATATGCACCATCAATAGAGACTGGCGGTTTTGTTTTTTGGAGTTCAGTTTCAGTTTTGATTTTTTTGGAGGAAAAACCTTGGTTTCGGTTCCGGTTTTCTGTATGAAAAGTTTTTATATATGGATGTATTACAAACAGGTTTATTCTAGGAACATTCGTAATTGAATAATGGATAATGGCAATCAAGATACAGTAGAACCTGTCTTAAGTGACCGCCCTTTGGGCCAGACCAAAGTGGTCTCTCAAGACAGGTGGTCTCTCATAACAAGTTTCAGGTTTTCTCAAGTCAGTGAATAACCAACCACAAAATTCAGAAATGGAGAAGAATCCGAATCAAATGGTTTCGCGTGCCGAAGACGTGCAAGGACGATTTGGGGACCAAGCCCCTTTCAACCCTCATTAGCTGTAGAATTTTGAAGTATCAGACCATGGTAAAGGAGGAGAAGTTGTGGGTTGTTAGCGGCGCTTGTGTCTTTTCTGCTTCTTTTTCAGAGGTGGAGGTTTGGAAGGAGAGACAGTGGTAGTTGGTGGGCTGCCTGATGGTGGTTGCTGAATTTTGTAGGGTCTGGTCCTAGCCAAGTCTGGAGTGGTTGTGGGTGATTGCAGAGTCTTTTGTTGGTGTAGGTTTCTGACATCTATTAGTTTTTTGGCTTCTTCGACTTGTTGGAGGAATACTTGGTATTTTCTGTCCATCTCTTTGCCTGTGAAGGTCCCCTTGTATTTGATGTTCCCGTAAGATGTTCCCAATCCTGTCGTCCGCGTCCTGGCGTTCTGGTTCAGAAGGAAGAGGCGAGTGGGGATCAGGAAGAGGCAAGAGGGCAGCTTCCATTTCCACCTCAGTCTCCACAGACTCTTCCACATCTGACAATACCGACTGGGAAGCCGGCATCTGGATGGGGCTATCTGTGGGAGTGGGAGTGGGAGGGGAAGAGGTGGCCGCCTCTGGCTCTTTCTTTTCCTCACCCTTCTCTTTCTTCATCTCCAAGAATGCCTCCAAGCGTCGGGAATCCCTCCGCTTGGTGGACAGGCTCTTCTTTCTTCTCTTTCTCTTTTCAGGGCCTCCTTCCCTCTTCAGGTGAGGACCAGTGCGAGAGGAGGTCCTCTCAACAAAGGCACTACCTCTCCCCGAGGAGGGCAGTGATATTTTCTCTTCTTCAACTAGGAATTCCATAGACAGGTGTACTCTCGTTCCTATCATCTGGACAGTCCAGGTGATAGGACGAGAGACCCCTAAGTCTGTAATAGTCTTCAACAATCTATCCGGTATTTCCATGATTGGATGTTCGCTCTCTGAAATCAGAGGTGCGATGATGTAATGTGGAGAAGAATGGATTTCTGTAATTACTTTATAGTTGTTCTTTTTTATGAAGTTTTTGTAACAAATTGAAATGGACTGTTGTAAAAATTATAAAAATAAATTAGTGTTGAAAATCTTCATTGAGGATTTTGAACACAAATTTATTTTTATAATCCTATCTGTCACATTTCAGGTATGTATGAAATTGTTTATTCTGCAATAATCCTAATCTTTTCACAGGGGTCTTATAAAAACATCTCAATCTTTAATGAGTTATGTAACTGAATAGCAATTGAAACCCAATTAAGAGCTTTTAATACTTTTAATTATGTTAGTATAACCACAATGGATTTTCCAATTCCAGAACAGGTAAAAAGTTTTTGTCATGGTTTCAGTCTTCAAAGGGGTGGTCTCTCAAGACAGGTCCATTATGGCATAAAAATACAAGTTGGTACCAGGTCACAGTGGTCTCTCAAGACAGGTGGTCTCCCATAGCAGGTCCATTATAGAGTAAAACCAATCGGTGCCTGGTAGATGTGGTCTCTCAAGACAGGTGGTCTCTGAAGACAGTGGTCTCTCAAGACAGGTTTTACTGTATAGGGCCTAGCTTTTGACAGAGCCATCATGTCATTGTCAAAACAAGTTGTCAAACAGTTTGCTTTAATATTATTTAACAAGTGCCATTCACTTTCTCAGAGAGATAGGATAATTAAAAACAAACACACTCCCTAAAATGATTTTGTGAGAATTTTTTCATTTCCAGAACACATTGCCTCTGAGAATTTGAAGATAAAAGGCTTTATTAGGAATAGGGTCACCAACCTGAACATTTAAGTTTGAGAATTTGAAGATAAAAGGCTTTATTAGGAATTGGGTCACCAACCTGAACATTTAAGTTTTCCTTTTTGCACTTTCGGTGTAAAGATGCATGTTTTGGGGGAGGAGAATGTTTAGTTTAAACAGTATTTATTTCCAACAGCAAGTAATGAAAACATAGATACAATTGGTACATATGAGTTTGGATGATGGAAACGGATTCAGCAACAAGCTGTGTAGCTTATACAAGGCTGTTTCCGTAAGGAGAATGTGTTTGGTCAACATCGCTCAGCCAGACTTGTGAGCACTCTGACTGGCCACCTAACCCTATAACAAATCAACAATCATCAAGAATATTAATCGATCGACAGACGTAAAGACATTCCAAAAGGCAACGTTCTGTACAAGCCAGAATGTTCGTCGTTTGATTGGTGTATTCTGGGCGATTGCTGTAGTGGACAGAAATTCACAGAAAACCGTGAAGAAGGTTTTCAAACAAAATCTTGGTTTGGTTTTTCGGTTTCCAGAAAAAAACGGAACCGAAACCAAAAACCGCCAGTCTCTAACCATCAACATCTGAGGTGTTTCATTTGTGTGTTTTGACACTGTGATCAGGTCGGGCACAACTTAAAATCAATCCATTATAGTTTGATTGAACTATAATAATTCATTTGGTCTATATTATGGGATTTAAAACAACATTCTCCCCCAATTACTTTTGTTGCACAAAAAATCGCATCAAACCGCCACCAAAAAAAACCCCTCATAACTGCTTCAACATTTATCAAGAAAGAAAATGCATTTCCTGTTGCAACAATAAGTAATTTGATTTTTAATATATACATTTTGACGGCGTTCAGACTTTATTTTGTAAATAAATAATGTTTTTGTTCCCATCGGTTTCACTCATCCAGGTGCTTAAACATCATAACAGGATCTGATGATTACATGTGCATGAGGTTCAGTCAATGTACGTATAATCTCGAGTATTAGGTAACCATGAACGTCAAAATTACATATTTGGTCATCCTTAACAGTGAGAAAAAACAAAATAACTTAGTCGCCCCAACGAGACCTTAAGAATTGTTGGGCCTAAAAAAGTTAAAAATCTGTTTGTCAGGCCCTCCCACATTGTCCTTTTGGCTGTCGCATGCTCTGTTTTAATAACCAATGCAAACTTGAAACACAAGGCCCCATGGGGCCTGAAGCACTCACACTGAACAGAACATGATATAAACAGAGTCCAAGAATGAGTCTACATTAAGCAATCCATCTCCATAGGATACATTGTCAATCCTTGAGCCCCTCAGGAGTGACAAAAATAGTCTGAGAACAACTTATGGCCAAATGTGCTTCATATATCCAAGAACAAAGCTAGAGCATCAAAATTCTTCAAAACACAGCGACAGAGCTGCATGGGGGTAAATTCCAAAACTGTCGCCTTTGTTTACATTTGTAAATTACTTTAGATTTCCAGTAAACGTCATCAGACAGAAAAAGCATCGATATACAACACCGTCCAAAATCAAATAATGAGAAAGATCGTCTTAATACAGCATACTATTATTACATGTACATAGAGACTGCACAGTTCTCATATTCTATGCAAGGTATCATGACACCTGGTGAAATTTCTTAGAATTACGATTTTGTTTTTCAATGGAAATTTGTGCTATCGAGTGATTTGCACTTGCCCATCGAACATGGAATTCATCTTCAATACAAAATGCAGACAGTGTTGTCCTTTTTCAAAATACAATTCCATTGCTGCCCTGCAAAGTATTTTGAATGCCAAGCTTTGCTCTTGGTTATGTGAAGCACATTTGGCCACGAGTTGTTCTCGTGAAATATCATTATATTATCAGTACTGGTACGAATACGGCAGCAGACTTCCGGGAACCAGTGGTGCCTGCTGTCAACTCTATGAGTTGATTACTTCATTAAGTTCATATGTGTTTCGTGTTCTATACATCTTAACCTTCAGTTTGATGTATCATTTGCATAGGGCTGTCACGTTTTTTTAATTTAGGAATCGATTAATCGTCGCAAATAATTGATAATAATCAATTAATCGTACCTAGACGATCCCCTCCCTCCATGTAAGTTGCTAAAAATGAAGTTCAAGCCAGCTGACCTACCTCAAGTAAACAACGAAGACAATCCTCTTTTAGGTACATTCAAAGCTTTGACATTCTGAACTTTTGAACCGTCAATGTAATAATCAAGAACAGTCGTCAGTTGCAAACTTCGCATCTGCTGACCGGTCTTGATTATTACTGACAGTTCAAAAGTTCAGAACATCAAAGCTTTGAATGCACTTAAAAGACAAATGCTTCCAACGGCTTCTTGAGGTTTAATGTTGACGTTCTTGACCTTTTGCCTTTCGAAACAATAGTTTTTTCATCAATTTTTTAAAAATTATTTAACGTCTAAAACAGGGTAAAATTTACCGATTCATCGACAACGAAAGATGCTAATCGATTTTGGCATGACCGATCGACAATCGATTAATCGTGACAGCCCTAAATTTGTAATATTTAATTTGAATTTAAGGAATATCAGAGGTGGAAATTTCAAAATAAACAAAAATCTATTACTTATATAGCACCTTAGGCTTAGGCTTAAAGAAGGCGAACACTACCTGGAACGTGAGGAAAGTGTCATGACAGTGACAAAGTTCCACCTTACCAATATCTGGAAAGAAATCATTTTTAAAATAATCATACTTGTATGATCATTTATCCCCCCAAAACTACTATTTGGGACGAACTGGTTTTGAGACGAAACGTCCCGGAGCCGTTTATTCTGGTCTTTAGCCTTGGGGATGACTCCGTTTACATGCTTTTCAGCATTCAGGATATGTCTCAAGAGATAAAATATCGTGTATTTACGGGTGTAAAAACCACCAGTAGTATATATCAGGAGTGTTTGCAGTTCATTTGTATCTTAGAAATTATTTACTGTATTCTTATAACAAAAAACAAACGTTCAAACTTCGACAAAATTTCAAACCGGAAATTTAACTGGGTTGTCACAAAAAATCGTGTCACAAAACGAATTGAGACTGTAGTAAAGAGCAGAACAGCGCAGAATTATCTGGAACTTTTCGGAACCCTCTTTGCCTCTACTACCATTGGGGGCGCTACTACCACATGTATCATCAGCATATGCAGTCCATCCGTATCTTTATTATTCTTTGAATTAATTCCCTCCAAACGTTGAAACTTCCATAAAATGTCTAACCGACAATTTAACTGGGATGTCACTAAAACGAGAAGAATGCCAGTAATACATCCCACTGTAATTGCGACCCCCAGAAAATCGGTCCAAATCGGTAATTTCACCCCAAAGTAATTTGGACCCAATTTCGGTAGGTTCGACCCACTATTTGTGGCATTGCACGCCTTCGCCATGTGTTTGTCGCCGCATACCACACATCGTTGTTCCCCGGTGCATTTGTGTGACAAGTGCCCAAATGCCCGACACTTGTGACACTGGCCGGATGCGGAAGTACACGATATTCCTCCGTTTCGTAATTTTTACCGTTGCTGCATACCCCTTTGCTTATTAAATTCAATTTCGTTACTCTATTGAATTTAATAAACAGAATGAAGAAAGTCAAAAGTCTTCACTGCTGCCAACTAGGGACGTGGACCGAACCGCAAAAACCCGGTACGGTCCAGGACCCGGACCGAATGGACAATGAGATCACAAAACTACACGACGATAGGAAAGCTACAGTGCAAAAGCTATTTGAAAAAAACATCACATACTTCTGTGTCACTTTTGATATATGGACATCTGAGGCAATGCATTCATTTTCGATAAAATTGTATAATTTTCGATAAAAAGTGAGTAAAAATCTTTTTTTTTTATATATTACTGTTCCCCCAAAATATTTCCTGAAAAATCAGAAAAAAATCGGGACAATCCGCCCCAAGAAATGGGACAACCCGCCCCCAAAATAGGCCTGAGGCGGGTTGTCCTTGGAGCGGGTTATCCCTGATCCGGACTGCTCTTTAAAATAAACGTATTATTAGTGGCATTTAGTGCTTAATAGTACTTAATTTAGTTAAAATTATTCATTATTCATTGTTTATCTTTGCGAGTAAGAAATCATGTACATGCCACCAAGGACGTAGCTAGAAGGTTTTCAATGGGGGTGGGGGTGTAGATCTATGAAAATAATTTAAATTCCAACTAGGGATGGATACTGAAAGGGGCGTGTGCTCACCCCCCCCCCAACACGTACACCCCCACCCCCACCCGGAGGGAGATTGTTAAAAATATTGACTCAGAGTGACTGTACCAGTAAGTTTTAAGGCATTCTGAGAATATTTCCATGTAGTTTAAATGACTGCAGCTAAATATCTATGTACATAATTTGAGGTTTTAAGACAGTACAATATGACAATTTCTTGTGATTTTGTAGTCTGCAAGTAGGCCCTATCTGCCTTCATTGAGCATTGTGACAATTATATGAATGTACATGTGTGGAGAATGCTCAAAAATTAAGTTTTCAACCAATAATTTATGAATTAATCATCTCAAATATGAGGACGCGCTGAGCAATGAGCGCACTAATCTTGAAATGAACTCAATGACTAACAACCATTTATTATGCTTACAAAGTATGAGTAATGAGTTTACTAACTAACTCCGCATATATGTCACAATATGTGTGAGATATTAATTCAATAATACCGCCAAATACAAATCAAAATTTTCAGTCTGGCTATATCTGTCTTTCTCGAGAGTACTGGGCCAAAGAAAACTGTGCACAATTTTGGTAGTAACTTTAAAAAATCCTGGACACAGCCTCACAGGGGTCACATTTTGAGTCAAAATACAAAGTGCAGTCCCTGAGTGCATTGCATATATATACTATTTAAAAAAGTAGGGGATATTTGATAAAAGTGAGACATATGAAGAAATATATTTATATTTTCATCAAAAAATCAGTTGAGTCATTGCACTGTGACATCTGGTGAATGATTTCAGCGATAGTTGAGTGTCTGACAAGCACACGTTCCACGCACTGAGCTGTAGAAGACATGGACGGTCAGTCACAGAATTTACCACATTCAGTCCAAGATCTCAATACCTTGTAAATCCTCCTTGGTTCGCGAGACAAGCGCGGATCCGACGTGGCATACTCTTCACCAAACGTCCAATATCAGCTTGACTGATGTTATTCCATTCTTCCTGCAGTGCAGCGGCGAGTTCCTGGACATTGGTAGGGGCTGTTGGCGTTGTCGTAGGTGCCTGCCAAGCATATCCCAGACGTGCTCGACTGGTGAAAGGTCTGGACTTTGTGCTGGCCAAGGCAGTGTAGTGATGTTCTGCAACTGGAGGAACTCGATAGCGACACGGGCCCTTTGTGCTCTTGCATTGTCATCTTGGAAAATGAATCGACGGCCGTGACGTCGCCAAATGGCACTACATGAGCTGCTAACATGTTGTCTCCGTAGTACTGCCTTGTGACACGCCTTTGGATGACATGTAATACTTGTCATGGTTATAATTCCCCACACCAAAACGATCGTGCTGCCTAACGGTTACGCCATGGTATCGTTCGTTCCACCGCCGCCACACTCTGTTTCGCCTATCGTGGAAGTCGAGAGTGAACCTCTATTCATCGGAAAACATGACGTTGCTCCACCGATGATTGTCCCAGCGCTGTCGTGCTCCACACCAATTACGCTTTGCTGCGATGTGACGTTCAGTCAAACGTGGAATTATTCGAGGTCGTCGAGCGTACATATTCCAGCTGTGTAGGCGATTTCGGATAGTCTGACAGCTGGCTCGCACATCTGTCGCCCGGTGCGGCTGCTGTCCAATTTCTGAGGCACTTTCATGGCGGTTACGTAACGCAGTGGTTCGGATGAAACGATTCTGGTTAACAGTTGTTGACCTTGGACGACCTGACCGACGTCTGTGATCAACATTGCCTGTTTGACGGTAGCGTGACCACAACCTGCTAATCACCGATTGAGTAACATTGAGAATTTGAGCCACTGCAGTCTGTCTGTTGCCAGCTTCCAACATGCCAACGGCACGTAAACGTTCGTCACGTGTCAGTCTTCACATACCTCAAAAGTTACGTTTCGACCAGAAACTTGATGAACGAGTTTATACCAAGAAAAGAACGATGAGACCCCCAAAAAGCCCATCCAGTGCAAATGAAAATTAATTTCAAAACGTACCCCGCAGACATTAACACGGCGCTCGTGCGAAAAACCTACTCGATGTTTTCGTGAGCCACTGACATTCATGATCCACACTAAACTTGGTAACATAATGATGTGTCCAATCACACGTATCCAATACCATTTCCCGAAAATAGCAACATCAGTTTGGATATGCCCTACTTTTTTGAATATTACAGAAGAGAACAAAATGCGTAACACGACTACGGTTGTGGAATTAACCTTGGAGCCGCTGAGTAGTCGGAAAATCTTGGAGTAGCCCATGTTGTCGTAAAGTTTATCAGCGCCTCTCGATGATGCAGTGGAGATGATCTCGTAGTCATTTACAGCATCTGTAGACTGACTTGATGGCAGTGACGGTTGCGGTTCAGCAATAGAAATTTCTTCGAGTCGAGCTGGTACAATGATGCTTGGTTGTGGAGAAGGTGACGGATCTGGAGAAAAGTCGTTGTGAATTTGCTGTGCAAGGATCATTTAGTCATCGTCGGTGTTTGCTATACTATGAGCCACAGAAGCGGTTGAGGAATTAAAAGATGACACAAATGAATTTTGTACAGCGAACTGGCCAAGAAGAAGAGACAGACATGGTTACCAACTGTGAAATCGAAATGATAAAAATGCATACACCACAGAAGTAACCACTCCACCTTGATGCTTATGTACGCCCAAGAGATCGCTGGAAGACATCCAAGGGCTTAAGAAATCCATCACCAAAGTAGACATGAGACGAAACAGCGATATGATCATAGGAGGAGATTTCAATTGTCCCGACATCAACTGGGAAAACATGACTGTGAACAAAGGCGCCTGCGACCGTGAAATCCATCAAGCCCTCGTAGATGTGTGCGCGAACCAACTCCAACGTATACCAACGAGAGAAAACAACATACTGGACTTAGTCCTAACCAACAACAGTTCACTCATCAAAAATCAGGAAGATCAAAAGAGCCCTGAAAAAAGAAAGGAATGTATAGAAAAGCAAGAACATCAAAGAAAAAAGAGGACTGGAACAATTATAAACAGTATCAAAAACAATGCAAAAGAACCATCAAACAAGCGGAGTGGGAACATCTAAACAAGATCATGATCGATGGAATGTCAAAAAGAGCACGAAACCCTTCTGGTCGTACATGAAAAGCATGAAGCAATCAAACACCGGCATACCACCATTGAAGAAGGAGGGGAAGCTACACGACAGCAGCATGGATAAGGCACAAATTCTTGTGGAACAATTTCGACCAGTGTTCACAAAGGACAGCACGAATCAGCCATCACCAGAGGTGAAAAAATACAACGACATCAAAGCCTTAGACATTATGAAGATGGAGTTACAAACCAGTTGAAAAACGTAAAAGCTAATAAGGCCCTGGGCTGGATGGAATACCAAACATTGTTCTGAAGACATGCGCACATGCAATATCACTTGGCCTCACGTATATCTTCAATAAATCCATCAAAAGAGGCGACTTACCACCCGATTGGTTAAATGCCAACATCGCACCAGTCTACAAGTAAGGGGATATCCACTTTGCTGAAAATTACCGTCATGTCTCTCTCACCTCAGTCTCATGTAAATTACTAGAACACATCATCTGTCGACATCTCCTAAACTATCTAGAAGACGAAAAAAAAACTAGACCAGTTTAAACCACGGTTTTCGCAGCGTCCATTCATGTGTCACACAACTGTTCACCACCACACACGACTTCCTCACATCCTTCGAAAACCGCCGGCTGCAGACTGACATTGTAATTCTAGACTTCGCGAAGGCTTTCGACATTGTCCCTCACTCAAATACTTCTCTCTAAACTAAAAACCTATGGAATCACAGGGAACATCCACGCGTGGATGACCACCTTCTTAACAAAGAGAAAAATGAGAGTAATTCTAGAAGGCTCATCAAACAGTGATGTACCTGTCGAGCCACAGTTCTGAGACCCATTCTTTTCCTATGCCATATCAATAGCCTCCCACAAAGCGTCAAATAACAGGTCCGACTTTTTGCCGGTGACTGCCTCCTCTACCGAAACATCAGATCCTTCAAAGACCATAGCATATTACAAGATGACCTCAAAAACCTGGCGATTTGGGCAAAAAACTCTGGTATGCGATTCAGCTCCAAGAAATGCTATACAATGTCAATTAAGCCAAAGACTAACTACTTATACCAACTAGACAACCATATACTCCAAACAGTTTCCGACAGTCCTCACCGGAGTGTCACACTATCAAACGATCTCAGATGATCATCACACGCCAACAACATGGTAAATAAGGCAAACAGTACGCTAGGCTTTGTACGCAGATCATTAAAACGGGCACCAATGAAGAGCAAACAGACAGCCTACTACGAAACGCTGGTCAGATCGAAATTAGATTATGCTTCAGTCGTCTTTGACCCATACCTACAAAAGGACATGAACACCATTGAAAAGATACAAAAAGAGCAGCCCGATTCATCTCAGGTGATTACAGATCTAGAGAGGAGGGCACCATTACAATGATGTTAAAAGACCTACAACTATTCCCAATACAGACAAGAAGACAACAGCAGAGATTAAAACAGTTTCGCAAAATTGTGGAGGGGAGGGTTCCCGCAATAAATGCCCGCGAGTTTGTTCAGGCTAAAAGAAAGACAGGAAGAAAAGTTAGGGATCGAAAATTTAGCGGATACGAATAAAAAAACGTGATAACACAGATCGAGTGTAACAACTCCAAAGCCTACGAACTGATAAAAGCCGATAAGACCCAGAATTTGAAAATTCCCTTTTCCCGGGGACCATCCGGTACTGGAACATTCTGGAAGAAGATGACACCAGTTTACTCGGCTCGGAAAACCTGGATAGTCCAGGTAACATCCACATGAGCACTTTCTACCAGCACACTTTATGTCCGGAGGATCCTGCACTGAAACAACTACAGATATAGAATGTCTTACGTCCCTGTTTCTTCCCACAAACTTACAAAGCTTTATAATTATAAAAAAAAGTCGGGAAAATAGTGGGTTGAATTTACCGAAGTGGGTCGAAATTCCTTTGGGTCGAAATTACCGATCGGCAAGGCGGTCAGCGGGAAGGCTTTTGAGTCGTGGAAAATGGTAGGGCGAAGTTACCGAAATTACTTTTTTGGGTTGAAATTATCGATTTGGGTCGAAGTTACTTGGGGTCGAAATTACAGTGGGACGAAGTTACTGGATACCAACGGTAATGGGTCTACTCGTCCTCTGAGATTTCCTTCATCTTCTTCTGGAATACAGGGCCACGAGCATCTCTGGTGTAGGAGATCCACGCTTCACTGGGTTAGAGAGAAGTAGTGAGTGAGGAGTCATTTTCGCCTCGGTCACCGCGGATCTTTCCGGATCTATAGACATACGTGGAGGTGTTACTCAGGTGGTTTGTACCGCGGGGTGAGGTGGGACGTGTGGGTGCTTCATCCGCCTCCTTTTCAACACAATTCGCCTCTCTCTCTTATCCAGAAGAGCCTCTAGGCGACAGGCGTTTCGTCACTTGGTAGAGGGGTTCTTATTCGTCTTCTTTTTCTTCACTACGGGAGTTGATACCGACTCCCTGGTGTGAGAGATAGCCCTCTCACAAAAGGTGATATCTCTCCCTGAAAGAGGTGGTTGCTGCTCTTTAGTCCTAAATTTCACTTTTAGAAGAATGCTATCGACCTTTGCTTGGGAAGTGGAAGTGATAGGACAAGAGACGCCCAGTGCTAACAGGGTTCTGTGTATTGCTGCTAGAAATTCCAAGGAAGCCATTGTCGGTGCAAGTAGTTGATACAACTTCAACTCTGAAGTCAGAGGTACAAATGAATGATAGGATACGGGTGAATGGGCCAATTCAATGGATCGTTGTTATTATGTGTGAATAGTAATTAAAACTAAGTGTCCAGATTAGCTTGAATAATTGGTTTCCCGATGTGGGCACAGCTCATTCAACTTGAATTTTGGATTAGAAACCTAAACCAGCCAACTTGTACGTATTACAAGATACGCATTTCAAATCAAACAAACCCTAAATCTGCCAAGTTTACTACCAACCGGTCCAAAGTCTGGATAAAAGATGAGCAGATTCCTTATTGCTATTCACATCTAGTAAAAATAATCTATTTAATTGACCCATTCCTAGAAAGGGTTTCAACATATAATCTCTGTCTGACAGGAAGTGAGACCGTAAATTTGATTTTGTGTCAAACATTAAACAATATGGACTGAAACAAAAATATTGCACATATCTTTTGGAGATATAGCGAAAACTTGGACGTTTATATGATATTCTTATGACTTGTAGATGGCCAGCGGTCTCCTTGCCCTACTTACAAAAATTAAGACCACAAGTCTGAAGTCTGAAGTCTGAAATCACAATATACATTAAAAGTGAAATGCTATGGGCTAAAGCCACACCACTCGCCCCCTAAGTTCCAATGTGTTCTGTGTTCCTACCGGCACATTGAACGCACTGGAATTCCGAAACGTACTATTAACAAACCTCAGATATATTGAGCATATTCACAATCATCAGATGTCGTTTATTTGGGGGTTCACTGTTGCTATAGACGACTTGCAGACTCTTTATTCCTAATTGCGAAAATGTGAACCCACAAGACTGAAGTAGCGTTATAATATATTAAAAGCGAACTTCTAAGAACCCTGCTCAACCTCTCCCACTATAATGATTAATCTGCATTTTTGTGAGAATGTAGATAGACAATACTTAAATTATCGCAAAGCTCGTTTATTTATATGCTTATTGATATTAAATTAAAAGATTTTTTTCCATAAAATAAAAATTTACTTGGAAACAACAATATTTAACTGTACAATACCGGAGGCGTGTGTGACTCGGTGTGCATCGGATAATGAGAGCAAAGCAACTGAAGACTAATGACTGAAGAACTGATATGAAACCATTGGGTGTTAGAGAAGAGTTGTTGGACTATGAGCTAGCAATGCCCAACATCGCATCCTCCCACATACAGTGACATTTTATTTTTCTGAAAGGATATGGAAAAGCCTACCAAATGGCATTTCCCACCATCTGCCGTTTTCCAACACGGCCATTTTAATAACGCTACTATATTACTCTTTTGATGATTGTTAAGTATTGTATAACAATAACATGAGTTTGTAGGGCGAAACGGTTTATTATTACCACTTTATTGGGTGTTCTCTAGTATATTAACCCAGTTTAGCGAGGAGGCAAAACTCATTAATTCACGTCATACAACCAAAAACAAAATTCAATTACATCCGGCCACCCGCTTCCATCATGGAAATATTAGAAATAACATGATTTTGTCAGGCGTCCCGGTTTATTAACGGTCCTTGAGGGCCGAATAACAGCCCTCTGGATTATTAAAGGCTCTCGACTTCGTCTCGAGCCGGTAAAAAAACCCACAGACTGTTATTCATTCCTTGCGGACCGATTTCGATTTGAGTATCGTTTGGTGCTTTGTGCTCGCACTTTACAACGGCGTTCTTCCGTTAAAATGTCACCATGTACGACGTTTTCTATAACTGAAGGACCTAACCAATAATTTTCAAAAGGATAAAACTGTTTTAATTTAATTGTCTGAGAATGCTCCAGAGAACACCATTTACAACGTAAGTTTTAAAAACTTTCTCAACTTCGGGCGAGGACACCCCTCCCGAAACGCACCCCGGCTCGGCGCTGCGCGCCGAGGCAGCCACTACGCAGCGGGCAATACCCAACTCTACCCCCTCACTTCTGTAACTCTGGCGCCGCCACTGGCCTTTAATGAATTTTGTTCTGATTAACGTCCCTCCACTCGCTACCGGTTACACGCATCATGAATTGCAAATGTTTTCCTGCTTTACTCAATTATGTAATAGAGAACGCCCACTAAAGTGACAATTATATACATTTTCAATCCAAAAGGCTTCAGTTATGTTTTAATAATGATTTAAAAGTGGAGACCAATATGAAGGCCAGCTCAGAGGCGATCGTGCAGATGAGTCTGATAGTACGCGGCGCGCATTGCGTTCACATATACATCACTGTGAAACCAGTGCGGGAGATTTGTTTGGGTCCTGTACAATGTCCAGGCATGTTTGTGGTGGCGTTTATTTCAAATTTATAACTATTGTCTTGACAAAAATTTGGATATATTCAAAACGCATTTATGAACTCATAGGAATGTGAAAATGATTCAGATGTGCAAAATATTGCATTGGCATTCATAACATTTGTGAGAAAAAAGTAACGTATGATAGCGAAAATATTGTTACGGTGTGGAAATAATGATATTGGTAACAGAAAGAAATCTGAGAATCAGCAACAAAAACTAGGAATTTAACTATTCTGAAATTTAATTTAAAAAAATAATATAAAAAATTATACAAAGTTCTTTTACACTAATTGGGTTACAGAAAATAAAAACAGTGGTACTTATCAATTATTGAATTAGTCCAAAATACAGTTTGACAGAATAGAATAATCCAGTGATGAAGAATCTTGTGAAGAAATTTTCCAGCTGGTAGTATTAAGTCCAAGAATGTGTCTTCAGAAACTGTGTCCCGTAGATTTGTAATGAAATGCTCACTTACAAATTTCAGCAGTCTCCAGTAAAATATAATAAAATGCTCAGAAAAATTCAAATGGAGTTAACATCCAATAAATATTGGAGCAACAGGTAATTTAAAAAATAATGCAGTAGAATCATGGCTTTTCACAAAAATCTATTCTGTTTCACAGGTTGTATAAACTCGTTTACAAGACGAATAAATTCTCTTCAAAATTCTCTTTTTGAAACTTCCAAATTCGCAAAGAAGCACGTATTCTCAAAGATATTATAATAAACTGCTTCTATATAAATACACTGTCCTGGAACAATAATAATCTCCAATGAAACTAGTTTATCTGAAAAGAGTTTTTGAATTCCGTTGACAAAGATATTTATTCTTCTCAGATAGAATGTACTAGAAGATGAAGTTTCTGTCAGTTTCTATGTGATTCTGTCTCAATTGATGTAAACAAGAATGATCTACTTAAACAATTAAACAAGCAACAGCTATGTGATCTGACAATAGATTCTGTATAACATTAGATGTAAACATGTTGATAGATGTACTCACAGGTCACTTAGTGCAAATGAGTCAGACCAGCCAAAATCTACTTATTGCAAAAACACCAACCGTGTAGAACTATCAACTAATGACACATCAACCCTGACATCATATGGGTGCTATAACTATACTTATTTCAAAAAACTGCCATTAAATATTGAATACTTTATGCTTGATTGTCGTTCTGGTGTTCCTTGTCAATCTTTCAGCTCTCAACTTTCTTAAATTATGTATTATTAATGATTGAAACCAAGAAAACGCAATCGTTAGCCCTTTGAACCCTGGTGGTATGTTCCATATCAGTTCAATGACAGCAACAGGAAGAGTTCATATTCATTTTTGGGGGTAGACCAATCAATATTTGCAACGTGTAGCCTTGTGGCTGCACGTTGAAAGTATTGATTGGTCTACCACACACATGCACTTAGCATCCGTCCTATTTAATGAAATTATGAATTTTTATGTTTCTGGACGAAAAAACAGCCGCTAGGTTTTAAAGTCGGAGTACGTAATATAACGTACCGTAGTCGCAGCGTAATATTACGATGCGTAGTCGCAAAGGGTTAACTGTTAATTTAACTTTTCTTGGCTCCATGTGTTCTCGTTTTTATCGACGATCGCTTTAGTAGTATGTCTCGTATGTTTGAGGGGAAGGTTGGATGACCCCGGTGGATGACCACGGAAGTGACGTCATGTCGCGTGACTTAGTGGCGCCATGTTGTGTTGTCATGGCAACCCGCGTGAGCGGCCACGCTGTGACGTCATCCCCATAGTGATACGTGGTGTTAGTGCGCTTGCGCAGCGCACGTTGTTTGGGTGATGCGTGTTTCCGTCGTCCAATTTGTATACTGGAGGCCGCCATCTAGATAAGTATCTTATAAAAGGTATCCTTGATAGGTATCCTCAAATAATACAATACCAGGCCATATGTATCCTCAAATACCCGTATGTGCTTATGTGCTAGGGCACATTGTGTCTAATTTTGCCTTTTCACATAAGCAAATGCGACAAAAAAGGGATTCCCCAGAAGGTATCCTCGATAGGTATCCTCAAATAATACAATACCAGGCCATAGGTAGCCTCAAATACTGAAATGAGGCTAAGAGTCGTATGTGCGAGTCACTCGAATGAGCAATTGCTCGATAGCTCATTTGGGATAGGTAGATTTAGATTTAGATTCTTTATTTACAGTATACTTACAAAAAAAAATTACATTTATATAGTACAAGTAGTGTTGATGTGCATACTGAGGGAGATGTCATAGCCAGATTGGCTGTCTTCCTGTCACCCCCCTTGGAATTGCAGACAGACTGTGACCAAAAATTATCTATATGTAACAGATTACATGCACTGATATAGGATGGACAGAGCACAGGTAAATTCATTGCTGGGGGCCGTGCTATACAGGTTCCGTCCTGTACCTACACTTATACCGGCTGGAGACTGGTGGTTGCAAATTGAAAGAGGGCAACCTGCTTATCGTGTCCATTCTCCATCACTCCGTGCAACTCCAAGTCCCAGCGAAAACTCTTTGCGAAACCGGCGTCGAGAGTACTATTGGTATGTTTTGTGCATAAAGTCCACGTCGGTCAGCACACCCATTGAGCCCATATTTAAAAGTGCTCAGCATGTGTGCCGATCGACGAGTCTTGTATCACAGCAGGGAGTACATGTATGCGTTATGGTACATCTAAATGCGGGAGTATAAGCCTGTTGGGTTTGCTTAGGTTCACAATTGCTGAATGTTGGTGGGGCTACACGGAGCGTGCAGGCGCGGACACGAGCAGCAAGTTTAGATCAGACGAGGGTTCCAGATTTATGTGCAGAGTATGTCAGTTAACTGTAACTAGATCGAGAGTTGCCAAACACTATATAGTTGAATAATCCTAAAGAATTACAAATTTAAAATGTGCAGTCTGGACAATAGGGATTATTACAGCGGACATCGGTTGAATATGATGATAGAAATGTTGAAGTCAGTTTTCTCTTTAGTGTGTTTCTATCATTGATATGACGGGTTGTATTGTCTAGGGAGTTCCATATTTTAGGAAACGCATACAGAGGAAGTTTGTCTAGATATTTGGTTCGCGTTTTTTCTATGTATAAGAGACCCGACTGTCTGGTGGCCCTACCAGACGAATTGTCCACGATGCTAAAGATATCGCTAAAAGATGGGGGTAGTCTTCCATTTTTCCAGTCAAAGACAAACAAGGAAGCATGAAGTTTAAACAGGTCGTCAACCTTTAATATTTTATCTTTTTTGAATAAAGGGTCTGTATGGGCGTTATATCCTTTATTGTTGATTATACGTAAAGATCGCTTTTGCAAGATCACTAGTTTTTTTTACTTCCTTAGCGTTACCCCAAGTCTGTATTCCGTACAGCAGATGGCTATGTATTAAGGCGTAGTAGAGTGTTTTCATGGACCCATGTGGAAGGATTTTCTTGATTTTGTTGAGACTGTAATTAGCTCGAGCTATTTTCGAACATAACTGGGATATGTGGGCTTTGTACGACAAATGTTCATCAATATTTATTCCCAGAAATTTTGCTGATTTGTCTGTTTCGGTTGCTCCAACTTTCTTTATTATTTGATTATTTATCGTTATCCCGTGGCCAATATTAGTGTTACTTATTTTGTTTGGGTTCAATACTATGTATGTGGTTTTTTTTGCGTTCAACAGCAATTGATTCGCGGAACACCATTCAAATACTTTATGAAGTTCCTCATTAAAATACGTTGTTAGTAAGTTATAGTTGGGACCTGAACCGTGTGCTGTTGTATCATCAGCAAATGATAAAAGATTCAGTGAGGTTGAATTACCAATGTCATTGATATACAATAAAAAGAGGACTGGTCCTAATGTGGAGCCTTGTGGAACACCACAGGTCTGTATTGCAGGGTCCGACGTATGATCCTGGTAAGTAACATACTGAGACCTGTTGGTCAAGTAGCTTCTGAACCAGTTATTGACAAGCCCTCTGATTCCATATTTCTCCATCTTACGTAATAATATATCGTGATTTATTGAATCAAATGCCTTGGATAAATCCAGGAATACAGCTAGGGTACTATCTTTCCCTTGTTTATTATTTTCTATTGCCGTGCTTTTTAGGAGCTGTAGAATAGGGTGGATTGTAGCATGTTGCTTTCTGAATCCCTACTGGTTGGGAGAAAGAATATCAAATCTAATTAAGAAGCTCGTGAGTCTTTTCTCCATTAGCTTCTCCATAACTTTTGAAAACACCGGGAGTATACTAATAGGTCTATAGTTGGTGAAACTGTGTTCATCACCTGCTTTGAAGATGGGTATTACCTTAGCAACTTTCATCTTATCTGGCACTATGCCGCTGGTGAAGGAGTTATTAATGATATGTGCAACAGGATCTATAACTTCATTAATCGTTTGTTTGAGAAGACGTGTAGATATATTATCGGAATCATTTGATGTTTTGGGCTTCATTTTGTTTACTACGTAGCCGACTTCTAGAGGATTAGTAGGAGTTAAGTAAAAGTTATTCGTAACGTTACTGTTCATGTAATCTAAATAGGACTTGTTGGTGTGCTGAATCTGTTCGGACGTTATCTTCCCAATATTGACAAAGAAGTTATTAAATTCTTTAGCTATGTCTTGCCCTTCGTTTATTTCTTTATTGTCCTGGATAAAAAAGAGGGTAGTTTTGATTCTCGTTTATCTTTTTGAATTGCTTGGTTCAAAATTTGCCATGTTCGGCGCATATTATTCTTATTTTCATTAAGGATATCTCTATAATAAATTGCCTTGCATTGTTTTTTAACCTTGTCAAAGATTCTGCAATAGTTTTTGTAGTTTAGTTTATTCTGTTCATTCGGTAGTTTAAGCTTTTTATTATAGAATTTTTGTTTGTTATTAGAAGATATGATCAGTCCCCTGGTCATCCACGGTTGTTTTTTGATAAATTTGTTGTTCTGGCGCATGTTTTTAAGTGGAAATGCTTTTTCGTAGGCTTCCTTATAAATGTCTAAAAAGGTTTCATATGAGGAGTTTGGACAATTGGACTGCATTACTGTTGAAAAGTCACTTCGGGAGAGGAGTATTTTGAATTTGGCAATACTTTCGGCATTTATAGTTCTCTTCAGGGTGAATCGTGGTGTGTTATTTGTCCTTGGCGCTGATTCAATATAGAAGACACCAAAGTGGTCTGAAACATCCGAAATAATTATTCCGGACAGGGTATTTCTTGACAGATTGTTAGTGAATATATGATCTATTAGACTGGCAGAGTGACTCGTTACTCTTGTCGGTCTTGTAATGTAGGGTAAGAATCCTTGACTGAACATGAGGTCAATAAATTCCCCTGTCTTTGAGTGCGTGGTTGCTTTTAGCAGATCTAGGTTAAAGTCGCCCATAATATAAACCTTTTTACTTTCGGCACTCAGAAGATCAGTTAATTCATTTAATTTGGATAAGAACAGATTAATATCGGCTTTTGGTGGTGTATTTGGTCTATAAATGACACCAATAATTTTGGAATTTGGTTTTTCAGTGATCTCAATAAAAAGCGATTCGAAAACATGGGGAATAAAGACCGAGAGATCACTTCGCACTTTGTATTGAATTTCTTCTTTTATGTAAAATCCCACTCCCCCTCGGCCGTCATCATTCTCGGGTCTCATGTTTTTAATAATTGGGGAATAGCCCTCCAGAGTGTACGAGCTATTTGATGGGATTTGAAATATTTCCGTTAGTCCGATTATGTCAAAGATATTTTCTTTCGTTTGCATGTTGCACAACAAGTGTTGAAGAGAATCCCAGTGAGCTTTTAAACTTTGGCAGTTGATATGGAATAAAGAAAATCCGATATCTAATGTATTTACTGTGCATCGAATGTCGCTCGGCGAGAAATACTTACACTCATTTGCATTTTGTTTGAATGGTGAATCGTCATTTTCAGGTAAAGAACACACTTTATCATTATAGAGCTCTATAAAGTCGTACTCTGCATTAGTCTGCACCTCGTCGAGTGAAATGCTACCCGCCATTTAATACCACAGTACCAACATGATCTCCAACCGGATATTTGTGTAAAACCGAGCGTAGGATACTCGAAAAATAGTTCCCCCCAGGACAATAGAAATCGCTCAACTTGCGTAAACCGTTACGATTTTGATCTTCGGTCACAGTCTGTTGCAATAACAACATGAAAAGAAGTAAAAATAAACTAGATTTTGAAATCAAAAGCATCAATGGGCTATCAGAGGTATTAGGTATGTCTTGGGGTGGCCCAGAAGTCTGGGCTAACTAGGTAATAGTATCCTTAGGTAAGTATCCAATAAAAAGTATCCTCAAATAATGATACTATGCTAGGCCAAAGGTATCCTCAAATACTGAAATGAGTCGTCGATCAGTATATGCGAGTCACTCGAACGAGCAATTGCTCTATGGCTCATTTGCACGATGGGCTTCAAGTCGTTCGAGCAGTATGTGTGAGTCATTCGACCGAGCAATTGCTCTAAAGCTCATTTGCTCGGTTGGCTTCGAGTCGTTCGAGCAATGACCTTTCAGTAACTGCTCGATAGCTTATTTGGCTTTGGAAATGATATAGGCTTTTGTTATACAGAAGGGAGACAACTCTGCATACCGATTATGGGGAATCAAGCAATCTGATTCGTTAGTTATAATCTATATAAATGATCTAGATAAATGAAACAACAAGAGTCTTCGGAAAACAGTCAGAACTAACAAGAACAGACCAGAAAAGCTAAATATAGTAATAAATAATAAGTAAAGCCGTTCCAGCTAACAGGCTCTTCTACTCTACTGGAGTATACTCCATGACAAACGACCATAGTCGGGTAGACAAAAACTATTGCATAGATAGAGAGAAGCAGAGAATTCTGAAAGAATTCGAAATAGTACAACTTGTCGGGTTGTTTGTAATAATTTTATGAATCGGGAAATTACTCCAAACATACCCCTGTCTTCTTGTAG
Organism: Pictodentalium vernedei; assembly: GCA_031216915.1. Lineage (NCBI taxonomy): Eukaryota > Metazoa > Mollusca > Scaphopoda > Dentaliida > Dentaliidae > Pictodentalium > Pictodentalium vernedei. The sequence continues at coordinate 80,905,974 of CM062288.1, read as the reverse complement.
GCCTTTGGATCACATAGCAACCACGTGCTACCCTCCAGTATACAAAATTGAAGACGGAAATACGTATCACCCTAACAACGCGCGCTGCGCATGCGCACTAACTCCACGTATCACTATGGGATGACTTTATAACATGGCCGCTCACGTGGGTTACCATAACAACACAACATGGCGCCACTAGGTCACGAGACATGACGTCACTTCCGGAGTCATCCACCGGGTTCATCCGACCTTTCACTCAAACATACGAGGCATACTACTCTCTTTAAACGAATCAATCGGTATATTCACCACTGCCCATGGACTTTGAGTTTTGCCATGCTTGCAGATATTTTGTGAGCATATTTTTTAATAATGGGGTTTGGAATGTTGTAAGGTCCTGATGCTTTGCAAGGTTAGATGTTATAAAGTTTAATTTTGTTTATGGTTCAAATGTTGCCTTGGTGAAGACTAACTTCAACTGGTTGCTCAGTTCTCAGACTTTTCTTTAGTTTCCGTTGACAGGTTTTACTCGTGTTTTTCTGCCTTCATATATTGACAAAATGGTTCTGAATTGTTCTTTTCTATGTCGTCCTTGAAGAAGAGTTTAATGCCGGGAACTGGAATTACCAGGTTCCCGGCCTCGATACCCGGAAAATCTATAGCACGGAACCTGGAATCAAGCGTAGCACTGTTTGATTGTTGAACTGAACTTTTCTGGATTGAAAAAACTGCCCCAATGTAACTCTGCAGGATTTCTTCAGCCCTTCCAGGCCTGAAATTTTTACAGTCCTGATTCCCGACGAACTTTTTTCACCTAATCACTGTAGGTCTGGAGTCCCCCCCCCCCCCCCCTCCCACACACACACCCACTCTCCAATAGCAAGATATGCATCCACATCAAAGTTCAAATCCGTCTTCAGTTTCAAAACCGCCAGCATCACTATTCACTACCCCTCTTCAACACCAATTCCCTCTTCACTGCAGTCACCTTTCACCAGTCTCCTCTGCTTTAAGCAGAGGAGACTGATGACGGCAGCAAAGAGGGTTTTGATGTTTGAGGAGGTACAGGTGATAATACTAGTGATTCGGAGAACGAGGACGAGATTGAAGCGAGTTTTGGGTTTTCACACTTCTCTGAGGAAAAGAACTTTTCCATTTGAAGAGGGCAGATTGCAATGAAATAAGTGCGACGAGGGGCATCCAGCAGCTAATGCTGGAATCTGTTGGGGTGGACGATGCACAGGGTGTATGCAGCTCGTTTCTATCGCCTATCTGTATCTTCTCTGGGGTGATTGCCTCTGTGTGGTCTGTATCTCTTTTGAAGTGGGTGTTGTCAGTGTGTATGCGGATGTGATGTGATTTTTCAGTATGATTTTTTACAAGATGGTCGGGCAAGCTATGAGCGGCACCTTGCAGTCATTGCTGGCATCTGTTGGAAGGCAGGGGTTGAACCGAGTTTATGCAATACGTAGCTATCGTCTTTCCATGTCCATTCTGGCGTTACTGCTGCATGTGTGTGTTTCTCGCTGTTCCGGAGTCGATGTCGGAGTGTACGCAAGTGTAGAGTCATTTTCAGTTTGATTCTTATGCGTCGGTCGGAGCGGGGTGAAGCTACGAGCGGCACACAGCAGCCAATACTGTCTGTCGTCTGTTAGGGGTTGGGGTGAGGCGGTGAATAGAGCTTAATGCAGGTTTCGCCTATCCCTGATGTATCATCTGCATGTAACTACGAGTATTTGTTATCAACTTCCAGAGCATCAGGAACAAATGGCCTGCTCTGGTTTGTAATGACTGCGGCAGACATATTACCGTTTGGCGAATTTTGCGCGACCTAAAGTGTCAGCCGCTTGCTGATGGAAAGCTGGCGAGAACAACCCCCTACTGCTCTTCTTCAAAATCGTAAACGGCTTGGTAGCCATCCCCACTGATCCACTACAACAAAAGCATGTCTAAAACATCACACTTGAAGTCAATTAACTCACTCGCCTGTAACGCCGATGTCTTTAAAAGAATTCATACCTTCCTGTGTTAAAGACTGGAAATATTACTAGAGGAGGTAATTAATAGTAAAACATCTGAACATTCCACGACTGCATTAGCAGCTCTCTTCGACTAAGCGCACACACCCTCTTGAAGATCTTTGTTCAGAATTGAGAACTTTCCAGTAATACAGATACTGACATATACAGATATCTGGCACAGATACTCAAAATATCCTCGTTCCCGAGAAACCCTGACGATCTGCTGCCTATTCTTAAACCATTTCATTTATTCTTGATTATGTCTGGCTACCCCCCCCCCCCCCCCCCCCACCCCCAAGCTTTCTTTTTGTTAAGTCTTGGCGATCGTTGTTCCTTTCCTGACATCTGTTCTCTTCCAAGTCTTATGATGCCCAGTCAGATGACTATATGTATTCACGCCCTGACCACTATCACTACACATGGTACATGAACTGAGAGTTTTTCTTTCGTCATATGTAGCTATACGGGCCATGAGACAACCCCTGACCTCACATTTCTTATCTCCTAATTCGGGTATTTGAGGATTCTTACGTTATGGTGATCTACTAGAGGGGAATTCTTACACCAGAGAATATTGACATATATCTTAGAAGCGCTGTCCTCTTCCAAGTCTTATAATGTCCAGTCAGATGACTATGTGTATCCATGTCCTGTCCACAATCACTACACATGGTACATGGACTGAGAGTTCTTCTTTCATCATATGTGGTTTTATGGGGAACGGGTCAATTTGGTCTTGAGTCGATTCGGCTTGAGTCGATTCGGCCTGATAACTACTGGGGCAACTAGAGTTGATGCAGATTATAATAATAATATTAAATCTGTGGTCTTTCGCTGATTTGTCACGGTCCTCTAAAGAGGAGGCCAACAATAACCCACTGTCCCACCGGGGTATCTCCCCCCCCCCCCCCCACTCCTAATCTACCAGCATACAGTACCCCCCTCCCCCATCTTATATGGACCCTTTTTCCAAATGTGTTTGCAGCATATATTTCCATATTAAATAGGTGAATGGGTAAATAGAAATGTTTGCAACAAGTGTTTGTCCTATACACCCTCAAACTGATCAGACCTGGAATATACTACAGTCTTAACGTAGATAACAGAGGAAAACCCTCTTGTTACCCTACTTAAGTGTGAAAACGTTCTTCAGAGTAAATACCTAATGAATGTACTTGCATTGTTGTTGTCCACAAACAGCCATTCACAGTTTTTACTATAAAAACAACTTTTCAGAACATTCCTGAGAGTGAATGCAACGTTATCACTCTAAAAACCGCTTTACCTGTGGTAAAAATTTGTGACCACACGAAAAAAAAAACAGACTCTAATTCCACTGCTTTATGATTGTGAAAACAGTTGTTCAGAAACGAAAAATCAAAGTCTGAATTATCTGTACCGCTCTGTTTTCACAATAAAGTTCTTTAAAAATTCCAGAATTCCCGTTATTTAGGTTTTATTTACCTAAAATATATTTAAAATACACTTTAATCGATTATTTGTCTTTGTCTAAAATGGGTCATTTCGGCCTAAAAAGTGAGTCAGTTCGGCCTGATATTAGGCCGAATTGACTCAGGCCGAATTACCCCGCTATAGGGGGTCATGAGGCAATCCCTGGCCTTTCAAGTTTCTTATGTCCTAATTGGGGTATTTGAGGATACTTGCGGCATGGAGATCTACTAGTGGAGGATTCTAACCAGAGAATACTGACTTATTTCTTAGAAGCGCTTGCCGTATGGGGTCATGGAAGCCGTAATGAAATCCCTCATTGATGTCTAACCTCCAGCCCCTCATATCCTCATACCGTGAGGGATATCAGGACAACTCGTACCCTGGACGATCGTGCCTCTGGACAACTCGTACCGTAACAACTCTACCCCGCCTCTGGACAACTCGTACCCCGCCTCTGGACAACTTGTAGTCCGACTCTGGACAACTCGTATCGTGACTCGTAAAGGATTCATACCTGGGACGATTGGAGACTACATGTGAAAAAATAAGGAATAAATACTATTCATGAAAATCACATTTGATATTTATTTTTCCAAGAAATATATCGCCAACAAAACAAAAGATATAACACACATGCACTCTCGTTCGAACAAATGAGACAGAAAAACACAAAAATAAAATCAACACTCAGAGATATCCTTTTAAAAAAACCCAATGTTTTCACTTCCCACTTCAGTAGATCGCCCCCCCCCCCCCCCCCCCCCACCCTCTCTCCATGCAAAACTGCAAAGATGATTGGTTAATCTGCTTTCTTGATCAGGTGTCAGGTTATTGAACTACCACTTTTAGTGACTCGGAGGAGATAAAAAATCGTCCGTAAATCACATATTATTTTTTTTTAAAAACAAAAATTTTACTTACAACTATTCTCCATTCAAATAGGCACAACATATCTAAAAAATTATACATTTGTATTTTTTAATGCAGGAGATTAATACAAAGAAACCGGTTTCGACTCGGCTTTTTTCCGACTCGGACAACCTCTTTTAACTTTTGATGACCACCAAAGAAAACAGGAAATCCGGTTGTTTACTTGTGTTGACGCGGGCAGTAGAACCCCATGCTTTTTGATAGTGTATGTTTAATTTCATTCGTCTTCAAAGTTATCAGATAATATATGTATTGACCAGATTAAATGACATATAGACGTACTGATTGCCACACCTCTCGTTCTGTCTCAAATTTAGACGGCTAATCCATTTATAGAGTGTCAAATTACCAGAATGAAGCCCTGAAGGGTAACGAACGGGTCCTGTACACTCAGAAGCCAGTTTGGGCCTTATTTTCGTTCTCCGTCATGATAGGTGTATTTGCTTAAATTATTTCGCAGACCCTAAGGTGCTATACAGTACGTGTCAAAGCGTTGTGCTATAAATTCCCCCGCGCGGCGACATATCCGCCGCGTAGTTCGGGTGAAACTCTGCGTACTTTGAGTGGCAGTAAATTGGCGATCCCCTGCGTCTACGAATAACGAGGATTAACACTGAACAGCTACTGTCATTACACAGTGGATTTAAGTTGGCAATCAAATGCACTGATCAGATCTAAGAACTTAGTATAGATTTCTGTGAGAAGAAAACTCTATCAGATGTGCACAAAATTCCCAATAAATTTACCCCTGTTTTTAATGACTTTGTCAAGCTTTAAAAAAAAACAACGCAATATTATTAAAATAACACAGACTCACACTATTTCATAGCTTATTACTCCATATTTTAGGGCCTATATAAGTAATGACATTTTGTTTATTTTGAACATTCTCACCTCTGATATTCCTTCAATTCAAATTAAATATACACAAAATCAGACATGTTAACCTCCAGAATAATTTTTCAGGGAACCTGAGGGTGATTTTCAGGGAAATGGGATGGATTTCAGGGAAAAGTTCGCACGGGGACTAAATAAAAGAAAAAACTTGTGAATTTTCAGCTCATGGACCACAATTAACACCAGGTTATATCCAGAACTAATTGTCAACTATGCTGATGCATTTATTCTATGTTAAAAAATCATAAAATAACTGTTGATTTGACCCTCCCCTGCCCCCCCCCCCCGATCCTCTTCTTCATGAGCCCCCCCCTCCCTCCCCACCACCACTCACCCACACTGTCCCACAGAGCACCTCCACCTGTGGTTTGCTCTTATCAAAGTCTACTTAGGTAATAATTTCCCAAGTCTGGAAATGTTAACAGGAAAAGATGTCCTAATGTTCAGTTACTTCAAGAACATTAGTACTTAGAAAGTATCTTGATCAAACTTCATGCATGTGGGATGCTTGTGCCCTACACAAAACTTTTCTTTTCATCATTGAAGCATTTTTTTTTTTAATTCCATTCAAAATTTTCTGGGTACAGATGGTCAATAGTTAACAGTTCTGTAGTCAGCACAACAGAATAATAATGTAGTGTTAGAAAATAAGTCCATTGTGTATAAATATGCAGTCATAATTTTTTGGCATCCTAAGCGACTTTAACCTACTTTTAAATTGTGCTAAATAGTTGTTGTTTACGTTTTGATTTTGGAAAAGGGATGAGAATTAAAGCTATTCTACGAAGGAATAAATAAATATATATTATTTAATTCCTTTTCATATGTTTTAAGTTCCAAAAACTGCATTTAAATGAAGGTGGAGTTTTCAATTTTTTGAAAGGAAGTCACCTATTTTCACTTCGACACTCGCACATTGTCATCGATCATGAATCTCCGAAGAAAAAAACCCAGAAATAAACATGAACACAGTTGAAATATATTTAATAAAATACCCTTTTCTTAAATAAATTTAACTTAAATCCATATTTTACAGCTTCGTGAGTTTTTTACCAGAGTTTGAAATGCATGTGATTTGACTCCAAACGTTTTTCCTAAGTTACACCGGGAACAAAATATTTGACTGCTGTTTTCTGGGATTTTGGGTCCAAAACCGATTCCCGTCCGGGAGGCCGGGAACTACACTGAAATTCTGGGATTTTCCCGGGCATTCCGGGAGAGTTAACATGTCTGCACAAAATGTACATCAAAATTAAGATTGGGATGTATAGAACACGAAACACATGTGTAATCAACAAAAGCAGAGAAAGAATTTTAACCGGATCATGACCCAGTCCGTTTTTTGGCCAAAACCTAAAATCTCACCTGTCAAAAATAAAAAGGAAACCTGTACATTACATCCCAGGCATTAGTTTTTCATAATTCAGCCTTGATTTTGCTAAATTTTATTCATGAAATCACTTTCCAAGCGTAAAAATGTGTTGAGATCATTTCACAACAAATTCACAATCCAATCTAGTTCAGCGATCCGAACGTAGTGGCTACCCCTCTACGTTCAGATTCTTCCCATTCAGTCCTATAGAAAAAGTTCCCATCAAGTTTTTATGGGAACTTAAAACTCGAAATTAGGAATATATATCAAGCTTTCGCCCTCATTACCGGCTGCAATCGATAGTACACATATTTCCTTAAATTTTGGCAGAGTTTATTGATCCAAACTATGTTTTATCCTTTAATTACCGTCATTTGAAGACTCTCGAGGTGCCAACGGAAATTTCGAAATCGGCCATGTTTTTGTATAAATATAAAACAGTAAAAACAATAACCCGGTAATGGTGCCAAAACGAATAGACCTTTTTATCGATGCGGAATCGGAATCTCGATCTCATTCGCGCAGAGAAGGTCATCAAACTCAGTCGCATTCGCACAGAGCAGATTACCAACCCCCTTCTGCGCAATTGCGATTGAATTTCTGATTCTGCATCGATAAAAAGGTCTATTCGTTTCGGCGCCATTACCGGGTTATTGTTTTTACTGTTTTATATTTATACAAAAACATGGCCGATTTCGAAATTTCCGTTGGCACCTCGAGAGTCTTCAAATGACGGTAATTAAAGGATAAAACATAGTTTGGATCAATAAACTCTGCCCAAATGTAAGGAAATACGTGTACTATCGATTGCAGCTGGTAATGAGGGCGAAAGCTTGCTATATATTCCTAATTTCGAGTTTTGAGTTCCCATAAAAACTTGATGGGAACTTTTTCTATAGGATTGAATCAGAAGAATCTGAATGTAGAAGGGTAGCCACTACGTTCGGATCACTGAACTAAATCCAATCCAGCCCCTTAGATTGCTTTATTTTGGGCATATCAATTACAGAATTTACCAACTGCAATCGGTATGAGATTACCACCATTTCCTGAAGATTGTAGAGTTCATGTAAACATTAGGCACTTTTTTTCCCCTGATGACAGTTAGGTATTTGTTTTTCTCTTTACTCAAAATGCATTTTGAAGGAATTAGACTGGCCACATGCGGAAAAAAGGACTCCCCTAACACCCCTCTCCCCCCCCCCCCCCCCCCCCCCCCCCCACTCTCCTCCTCATCCAGGGCCATTTAACTCGTTCACTGCCACTACGAGTTATCTCGTATTTCAGGATATACCCATATGCCACTACGAGAAAACTCGTAGCTACTGAAAAATCTATATCTGTCCACGGAAGCTGACTGTCAATGCGTATATGGTACAAAAATAATGCCATTTCATCACTTTGTTTGAATATAATGAGTAGATTAAGTAGCCGCCGTTCAATATCATGGTGTAGCTCGCCGTTTGCATGCCCTATACGATAGCTCATGGGGACCCAAAATGCAGAATCTGCGACAGAGACAATGACTGACTGAAAACCCATGACACACTGCATGCAGAGTTTGCAAGTCAATACCTGGTAATATATACAAATCATACAACAGTAGTTGATTTGTGCTGAACAGTACCAAGTGTTCGTGGATTTGATTTGTATCGGGGGGGGGGGGGGGGGGGGGGGTGGTCATAGTATGGTATGACGCTTTGTCTCGGTTGCTGGGCCGATGTTTGGTAGGCCCTAATTATGGTTATTGCAAATGGCTGACTATCCCGATCTTGATTTGAAAAACCAAATTGTGAAACAATACATTTTGGAAGCCGCAATAGAGCTATGATTTTCGGAGTGAGGTAGGGATTACCCCACTCTGGAAATCACAGCTCTGTTGCAGCTCCCACTGGGTACTCCGTATATACAAATCGTACAGCAGTAGTTGATTTGTGCTGAACAGTGCCGAGTGTTCATGGTTTGATGTGTATACCCGAAAAGGGGGGGGGGGGGGGTATAGTATGTCGCATGGTCTTGGTTGCATATGCATCGGATGCCAGATGGTAAACTATTTACCAGTTTGAATCCGCTGCCTTGAGGCGACATATTCCAAATAATAAATTGTTCACCTCTTTACATCCAACTAATGTTTATTGCTTCATAAGTTACTGTGAATTATGTAGTGCTTGGCATTTTGCGACGAAAGTCGACACTGATAGGAAGAGAAAGATTCAATGGTAAATTCATTTATTCTAGTAGAAAAAAGTAAAGAATCTCAGAAACTGTTCATTCTTCAAAATCTGCAGCGGCCACACTGTATTACAAACAGCAAACTGTCATCAGCTGTATGTTACACTGATTTTGAATTGTTCATTGCATATGATACAGTCCAAAGCAGGGAGCGACGCACAGAGCTGGATGATTGGGACAAATACTGCACATATATCTAGTCTCTTTTCGTTGACCACTTTGTATACAGACGCGACACGGCTTTGTTGGTCGTTGTTTCTTCTCCGTGGGTGGGAGCGCATCAAGGAAATGAAATGTAGTAGGATCGGGCATTGGAATAACAGGTTGTGCGGGGCCTGGAGATTGTACAGTCTCTAGTATGGTATCCCCCAGCAGATTAGTTGTGATCTCCTCTCGGAACTTCAGCAGTGACATATTTTTGCTCGCCGGTGCATTGTATAGAATGTGCGCATTTAGGATGCACACCTCTATGATATGCAATGCAATTTTCTTGTACCATCTCAAAGTTTTACGTAACCCATTATAATACGAAAGCATTTGATCGGATCTATCAATACCAGACATGCCATTGTTATAGCCTCTTATAACATTGGGCTTCGGTGAGACTTTGCCCTTCCTATTTGTGACGTCAACCATCTGAATGTCATGCATATTCGTAATTGTTAGTACTTCACGTTTATCTTTCCATTTAAATACCACAGTGGCCCCAGATCGTGCCCACACCAATTCTCCTTTCTTTAATTTTTGTTTTGTGATGGAGCGGGGATTTTCTTTTCTATCTGCTCGCAGGGTTCCACAGATATATGTTGATGATTTTGTCATTTCCTCAGTCAGCTTTACAGAATTGTAGTAATTATCCGCATACACGCGGTGTCCCTTGCCCAGGTAGTTGCCGACAAGATCCAATACAACTGCCCCAGACTGACCAAGTCCCTTCGGATCAGCGACAGGAGTTCCACAATACACAGTCATTTTTAGCACTAGACCCCGTGACTCACATAATTCATACAATTTCACTCCGTATTTATGCCTCTTGTTCTTTATATATTGTCGGAATAATAGCCTACCACGCCACAGTATCATTGATTCATTGACGCACATGTCTCTCTCTGGGTAATAATCAGCAGACATCTGATTGAAATGATCAAGAAGGGAGCAAATTTTGTACAAACGATCTTCTTTAGCGTCAATCGTATTGTCAGCGAAGTGCCAGAAGCGCAGAAGAAGTTGGAACCGGTTACGTCCCATTACTGAGCTATACATATCATTCTTGTACATGCATTTTTTACTCCAGTAATGTTCAATGGTAGGAAGATTATTGGGACCCGTGTGAATCAGGAGAGCAATGAACCATTTCATTTCATCAACATTAGTTGGCTTCCAAGCTCTAAGTCTCGACTTACGCCTTAGTGGTCGATTCTTTTTGATCTCTTGCTCTGCATACCTATTTGTTTCTTCAACTATAAGTGTCATTATATCATCCGATAAGAAAATGTCGAAGAAATCACTAGGTTTTGCTGTAGATTCATGGGCATTTCTAAGACCCGGGGTCTGATCAAATGGAAAGTTCGGCGGTTCACGTGGGTCTGTAGACCATGTTTTGCCTTCACCAGTCACATTATTAGTCATGCCGCGAGGTAATCCTCGAACAGGGGTCATGCTGCTGCTTCCACCCCTCCTACGCAGACCTCTGCCAATTCCACGGCCCCAAACCACTACCACTGCTACCTCGCATACGCACCCGACTGCGTCCGCGTGTTGATGGTGTTTCACCCATGGGTCCAACTCCACTGCACGATACATCTTCACTATTAGACATACTCACATTCCCTGTAAACGTTTCATCATCTGAACCTGTCGAACTTCTACTAGAACTTTCGTCGCTAGATTCTGGGTCATAATTACTGTCCGTAGACATCACTTCATCAGAATCCGACATACTCATTTCAGCATCCGCATCGTTGCTGTCCATAAGCATATCCACCACTTCATTTACCGTGTACCTCGCCATTTTTTATGCAATAGTGTAAGCAAGGTCATAAGTATAAACCCGGCGCAAAAATAACTCATATGAAATACGAAATATGACGTATAAGCTTGTTTACGTCACTAAAACAAGCAAAAAACAGGTTTACGAGATAACTCGTAGCTGGCACCTGGTGTGGGAATTGTTGAAATTCCCATCTCTACTGCCACTACGAGTTATCTCGTGGTATTATAATTTCGTGTTTGAGCAACATATAAGCCGTTATGCATGGTGTTGCTGTGCCCAGAAGTGTTAGAATACCACCTAATATGTAGTAAACTCGATATCTCAATTTGGCATATGGGGTGGATCACGGGTTGGTTAGTGGCAGTCAACGTGTTAAGTAATATTTTTTCTTTGGTACAAAATGCATTTTTAGCCTGACTGTTTACAGTCAGGGCTATAGTCATGACTTTTGTCTGTTCATCCGTCGGTCCATCCATCTGTCTGTAAACAATTGGTTTTCGACCGATAACTCCAGTTTGGATTATTTGATTTCAACCAAAGTTGATATGTGAATTTTCCAGCTTGTAATACAGGCCAGGTTTGAATATAGTTTCCATGACTCCTATAGCCCACCATTTCTTTATGTACTGCATCCTTAATCCTTTACCTAAAATAAAACAAGTTGAAGCCAACAGTACAAATTATTTTTCTGAAACATCAGATTTTTTCATTTTTTACTGCTAACCATGTCCTATTAGTCCTTATTGGGACAAGCTCATCAAGCTTGTTCCATTAATAGGTCATGAGGTATGTTTTGGAGAAGAGAAATGAAAAAATAAAATTTGAATAGCAAATTTTGTATATCACGAGTGCAGATATGGCAGATTCGTTAGGTAAACGGTTAACAAAAAATGGCTCCGACAGTTTTGTGTCTAAGCATTGCCATTGCTGGGACAGTCGGGCTACATGCGTGACATCACTCTAGTTGTTGGTTTCTGTCCGATAACTCCAGTTTGGATTATTTGATCTCAACCAAAGTTGGTATCTGTTTTACCCAGCTAGTAATACAGGCCAAGTTCGAATATGGGTTCCGTCCCAATTATTGTTACATAAGTTAAGGCCTGTTTTGAGCTTAGCATCTCAACCAAAGTTGGTACAATTCAAAATGGCAAACAGGTGAATTTAGCCATGCCTGGAGGTGGTCTTGTTTGATTGATGTATGTAACTGAAATCTGAAGACCATAACAGAGGATGCCAAACAGTTTTTTTTTAAAACTAGCAGGGTTACCTGGCGTTGCACGGGAAAATGTAGGAGTCATATGAAAAGTACCCCCCCCCCCCCCCCCCCAAAAAAAAAAAAAATAGGGGCAGCGTATTTTTCGACCCAGCCAGCCCTATGGGCGGCACACTTGACCCTACCCTCCAGACAGGGCCTTCGGTCCCGTCACTTTTTAAACCCCCACCATTAGATTCCTGGGAAAAAGTTACCCCTAGTAAACCCCTTTGAGGACCTATATCGGTGAAATCCATCAATTTTGCCCCTCCTCACCCCCACCCCGCCACTTTTTTAAACACCACCATTAGATTCCTGATAAAAAGTTGCCCCAAGCAGCCCTCTTTGAAGACCTATATCAGTGAGAAAAAAATTTGGTCATAACTTTCGGTGCCCCTCCCTGCCCTTATCCCACCCCCACACACCTTTTTAAACCTGACGAAGACCTCCACCATAAAAAAGTTCCCCTTGTAGACCCATTTTGGGCACTCTGGATGGCCCCATATTCATTTCTGTAGTGGACAGACAGACATTCTAAAATATAGTATAGATTAATTGATTAATTGAATTTATTTGCATAATTGTGCACTTTCTATATATTCTGTGTGAGAAAAGACAGCTGAAAGTCTCTCAATCCATGCTTACAATATGTAAAAAAAAAAATGAAAATGAAAAATATAACTCCACCCAACCCCCCCCACCTACCCCCCCCCCCCCCACCTACCCCCTACCCCCACCTAGCCACCCCCCCCCCCTCTCCCTCACTGATTAGAAAAAATTGCCTGAAAATCAATTAATTTATTTTGTGTGGCTTTACATGTATTCTTTTAAATGTTGAAAAACTGTTTGGGGAAATCTAGATATCAGCTATGTGTAGTAATAGACTTTACAATTGAACAAAACCATTACCAAAGTGGCAAATTCTTATGAAATACTTGTTCTTCAATGTTGTATTGAGATTAATATTGTCAGGCAAGTAATCCAGGCCTGCTATGTAGGAAAAATCAGAGTTGTCAGAAACTGTTGTTTACTGATGTAATTACAAAAGCGGAGAAAGAATTTTAACCGGATCATGACCCAGTCCGTTTTTTGGCCAAAACCTAAAATCTCACCTGTCAAAAATAAAAAGGAAACCTGTACATTACATCCCAGGCATTAGTTTTTCATAATTCAGCCTTGATTTTGCTAAATTTTATTCATGAAATCACTTTCCAAGAGTAAAAATGTGTTGAGATCATTTCACAACAAATTCACAATCCAATCCAGCCCCTTAGATTGCTTTATTTTGGGCATATCAATTACGGAATTTACCATCTGCAATCGGTATGAGATCACCACCATTTCCTGAAGATTGTAGAGTTCATGTAAACATTAGATAAACACATCAGGGGAGGTAACAAGTTGAAAAAAGAAGATTGACGTCATGGCAACCCGGCTCAACAGAGAATTTGTGGGCTTGTAGTTAAAGATAAATTAAATGGTGTTCGAACGAGAAACGGAAATATTTTCAAGTTGGAATGTTGGAAGAAATCAATTGTGAATCCGCTGGTGCAGAAAACTTGAGTTTTTGGAGTGTTATTTAAATAGAAAACACACAGGAAAAATTGAGGTGGATGGAGGACGGTGATTTCAAAATTTCTTTGAACATTTCGTCATTGACGCTGAAAGTTTCCAACTGAAAATCGATGATGGATAACGAGTCTCAAAATTCAGCGTTTTGCCTGGTGCATCATTGGTGTGGAAAATACCAGATTTGAAGATCGTCAGAAAATATATTTACTATTGCGCTTGACATTCCAAACCCAAAGTTGACTACCGCTGTTCAGTAAATTTAAAAGGACTGGAGTGGAACTGGAAAGTCAAGAGTGTACTGACGGTGATTCAAGTTCAGCTAATGCGACTATAACACCAGCTATACAAAGACTGTTTAAAATGTGTACCGACTGAGATAAAAGCAGTATCAGAGCATCAATCAGTCTATTATCTGCCACATGAAGACTGTTTAAAATGTATACCAACTGAAATATATCTGTTACGTGGACTGTTTAATATGTCTAACGACTAAATTTTTTGAACTATCGGAGCATCAGTCTAATATCTTCCGCAGCAATTGTGTGACTGGACATGTTGGCAGAACTTTTCTCATCTCTTAAGGAGTCGGTGCAAGACTTGTCACACTTCAAGAACACCAACATAAGAGCGAATGAATGGAAGCGAAAACCCCTTTGTGATTAATATTAGGACTGGAAGCACAATGAATCGTGCATGGCCCAGAACAAAACGGGTATAAGCCTCGAACTGAAACACCAGCCCATACATTGATTTGATGTTTTCGCCTATCATAGCCACACTGTTGGACAAATAAATGATAACCGATAAACTGTCTTGCCATCCATGTCTCTGAATTGGACTTTTATTTAATTTTTACAATATCTTTAAGATATTGGTGCTCCTGATAGAGGAGGTATTTCCAAATACAGATACAGATGGATTGAATAATACATTCTGACATACGTGTAAACCATGCATCATACGACTTCACAACACACATTAACATCAAAATTATTATTCATTTAAGACACAAAGTATGTGTGCTCAGTATATTCCTGGTTAATACACCCAAGTGTATTGTATCCTTACACAAAACCGTATTACTGGTAACACTATTTACCGGAATAAAACACTATCTTCACAAGAACAATATCGTGTGATTGTATCGTTAATAACAATCTTTTCCCCACACCCCAGCCAAAATGCAAATATTATTTTGGCTTATATTGCCCAGCACTAAATATGCATACTCTGAGAACTTATGTGGTATTAAGCTTTCATAATTGATGATTTATCAATGAAATTCTGTGGTATAACAGGCACCAACAGATTTTCTTCAGTGTCCTACTTCAGCCATCAGAATCGCAGAGAAATAACCGGTAATCAGTTGATAGCAAGTTCTGATAACTGGTTCATCACTAAAAGTGTGTGTGCCTGGTCATTTTACTGTGACCTGAGTCAACAGAATTTAACAATGTGAAATATGTTCAATTTAATGACGTTCTTTCAAGCCTCAATAGGAATCGGCATCGGAATTGGCTGATCGTGAGCTTAAATAACCAGTAATTGGACAGAAACCTTTTTTGGTAATCGGTTGAACACTAATCAGATGAATGCTGATTGTTTAAGAGCACAGTTGGCAGATTGTCGATGCTGATGGCAGATGATCAGTGCTAAAGTATTTGGGTGTATGAGTATTGAAACTCCATAATAATTCAACCTCTAAGCTATCAATCCTGGTTGGGTTTTTTTTTTTCTATCATTCTTTGAAGTCTTTATACAATACAGCCGCCATGGACTGGTCGTAATCCTCTCATGGGCAGTGATGTCCACGCATGTGTTTACGAGGTAATAAAAATCATCAGCAGCAAAATTTTAATTAATGCAGCACCGCGTTGTACCCGGTGCTTCATTAATTGAATATTTGATGATTATTCCTTTAATTAGTGTTTGTAATCTAATATTATTGTCTCTGTGAGAAAATTGCCCTCCTGTGGAAAGTGACCAGTTGACCGACGGCAGCTGTACTGTACCTCAGTAGGAATATACACCCATGAAATATGGGAAAAAAATGCAAGTGTGAAAAACTTCACTTGCTGTTTCGATTTTACAGGTGCGAAAAATTTGGTGGTATGTTTTTCTCCTATGCTTAAAAATACATGTTCACATTCTTCATTTTATTTCACCAATGCTAATCATAATCAGAAATATATAAACAAACTGTCATTTGATAATTTTCGTTTTTTAATTTTATTTATGATATCGCTGTGTCCATTACATGTATGGTATGACAAAAAACAAAAGACTTTTAAAACTGTTCCTTATGAAAATGCGTTCCTGTCAACAGGCAGCAGTTCCTGTCAACATGCTTACAGTGACTAGTAATGATTGTATATTGTAAAACAATTCACAGCTAACAAAACAATGTTTTTGTTCTTATAGGTAGTGAAGTTGGATGATGGAATTGTTGACATTTGTGTCAATGTTTGCTCCATCAGTATCATTTTTATCCCAGCTTATAGGCATGTAAGTAATTTTATAGTGTACTATATTTTGTATTTATACTGTAAATACACAGAATGACATGCGGGTGTGAATGAGTTAATCGATATGGCACGAGTACTGGTGCGGAAGGACAGAATGAGTGGCCACAGACCTCAAGCTTCATCCTTGCCTGTTGACGCAAGTGCCATATCGACTAACCCATCCACACACGCATGTTATTCCGTGTTTATTACATGTCTTTACGTCCATAAAAAACAGTTATTAGAAGGACCCTTGGCAATTCATTTGACAACTATCAACAGAAACAATACATTTTATCGCCAACCAAATTTGCGAGGGAAACCTGTGTTACTGTTTGGTCCCCTGAGTTCCAATGTGTTCTATGTGCCTACTGGCACATAGAACACATTGGAACTCAGGGGACGATTTTCAGCTATCGCTAGCAATTCACATTGTAATTACGTTGCAAGATTTGTAGAAAATTTCAGTGAAATTTCGCTTCTATTTAAAAATAGTCTGTCAATGATTTCCATTCCACACATATGTGAAGAACAGATTTTCATTTTTAGTATGGTTTAGTGTTGCGGTAGATGGGGATTTCAAAGAACCGGCGTGTTATAAGTCGCCATCTTCTACAGGCCTTGCTTTTTATATGCCCACTCTTAAAGAGAATGGGAGTATATTGGATTACATGCATCCATGCATCCACCTACCATCTGTCCATGTGTCTGTCTGTGAATCTGTCTGTCCATCCACACATCAGTCTGTCCACAGCAGTTTCTTAACCAGTGAGTGGATGGATTTCAGCGAAATTTGGTATGAGGGATCTTTATGACAAGCCACTCCTTCACATGGTATAAAAAAAGTTGCCGGTACTTTTTTAAAAGAGTTATGGTCCTTACTTTGTTTTTAATTCATTTATGCTTCATCTGTCCAGCACTTCAATGGGGATATAATTGCCTTCAGCAATAACTCCTGTTTCGGATTTTGAAGCTGGAAGACTTGGAGATCAGATCCAAAAATTGTGTTTCAAGGCCTTTCAGTAGGACCCAAGAAAAAAATATTTTACATTGAATTTAATGTAAAATATGTTCTGATGACATCAGAAAAAGGCAACCAAATCTATTCCACAAGTCCTGTCTTATACAGTTAAAACTAGAAGTCCTGTCATGAAATGCGCACAAATAGCACGTTGATATGCGCGTTAATGTGCACGTTATCGCCCAAGTAAAGCTATCAAATTCTGTACATATGGCCTGTGCACAAGCAATGTTTCAGCCAATGGACCTCCGGGTAACCCGGAGGTCCATTGGCAGAAACATTGCATGTGTTTGCTATGAGTAACTAGGAGAACCTGCTGTGCTTTGGATGCCATTCGATATGGCAATTGCGCACAATTCCAACGCGCAATTAAGCCTAGATAAGTGCACTATTCGTGACAGGACTTCTAGTTTTAACTGTAGGAATTTAATGTAAAATATGTTCTGATGACATCAGAAAAAGGCAACCAAATCTATTCCACAAGTCCTGTTTTATAGGCCATAACACCATTTCAAAATACAAGGTCTGCTACTATATGTATATCTGATGAAACATTTTTCCAGTGCATGTACATGTATGTGGAACCCACTGAATTGGGTCTTACCTAATTGAATATAACCTTCAAACACAAAACCATTTACCATATCTCCAGTGCTTCCACCTGTTAATTACAGATAGGTTATATCGTAGATGGATTTAATTGAATAAAAAATGTGATCTGTCCAAGATTTACTTTGCCACCCACAGTTGAGGGTAACAACAAGTCCTTGGAAGTCCTTCAAGGTCAGCAAATTCAAAAATTTATTTTCAAGACTTTGATAGTAATTGAAAATGCACGCACATCCCCAAATATTTTCGAAAGTACTTGAAAACATTTGCTGTCCTTTTCTAGGAACAACTTTAGAAGCTCCAACAAAGAAATGTTCTGGTGGTTATACTGCAACTTACTTCAGTTGGTACTTGTAATTCATATATCAAAGGTTCTTGGAAGTTTTTGAAGTTGGTGCAATGCAGAATTTGAAAATCTGTGTTGAACCACAAACGGTCCTTGAGAGTCCTTATATCTAGTTCCTGATATTTTGAAGGTACCCTGAGAAAATAGATGTGTGTAGACAGGGTTTCCACTAGGGTGACCTGGGATCCCCTGAAAGGCCCCATTCCCCTCACCCTAAATTCTAGGGCTGTCGTGACTATCATTTTTTGTAATCGACTAATCGTGACCAGTAATCAACGGTTAGTCGATTAATAGTCGCTTCCCATGATTTTTTAGCAAATCATTCTTCGTAAAACTCTGAAAATGACAATGGCACCAGTGTGTTCAGACGAAGTGGGGTTGTGGGAACAACAAATCGGTCCCGACTGAAGCTACATGTAGTCCAATCTTGGCCCACATTCCATAATATAATTTTTGGGGTTGGTACGTCCTGTAGGATGTACCAACCCCAAAAATAATATTACTGACTGCGGGTCCAAGTTTGAACTAGATTGAAGCCGATGAATTAAAATGAATTTACCAAAGAACGTTCCTGCATATGTTTCCTTTCTGCAATAAGTTTCTCAAAATTTTGAACATTGAGATCTATGCATTC
This sequence comes from Pictodentalium vernedei, assembly GCA_031216915.1. Taxonomy (NCBI): domain Eukaryota; kingdom Metazoa; phylum Mollusca; class Scaphopoda; order Dentaliida; family Dentaliidae; genus Pictodentalium; species Pictodentalium vernedei. The sequence continues at coordinate 80,887,157 of CM062288.1, read as the reverse complement.
CCTCGTCAGTTGTTAAAATTGGATCTTAGTCTGAAGTTCCGAACTTTGAGAAGTGATCTGACGTTCTGACTTTCGTCATAATTTTGTCACTTCCGCGCTTTGGGTTTTCCAATGGGTGCATTCGTGTGTACAAGACTGGAGAAATTCAGAAGAATCTATTCTTCTCGAGTAACTGTGAGTGTTCTTTCTTACACAGTCAGTGGCAGTCGTCGGATATGAATGTTAACTATGGTTAGATATTTAAAGTTATTCACCTTCATTGATCATTCACCTCACAAAACAATGCAATTTAGCCCCGACGTGTAGTAGTGTTATAGCCCCCATGTTATATTGGGATTGATATATCTTTGGTGGATGGTTATGTGAGAAAGATATTTTTTGTTGGTGCATTTTCTGACTGGTCTCACTCATTTGCACTCAGTGGCCTTGTTTACATCTTTGTTACACTGATCTACAATTATTGTACATATAGCTGTTGATTGTTTAAGTAGGTCAGGGACCTTGTTTACTTGGATTGTGACAGAATCACCTGGAAACTGATAGAAACTGACAGAACATTGTAGACATTTCATCTTCTAGGACATTCTATCTGGTTACTATATAAAGGTTTGTCAACAGAATTCAAAAACTCATTTTTAGAAAGCCATTTCAGAAAGACTCACTTCAGTTAAAACACAGCAGTTGTTTCCATTGGAGATTATTATTGTTCTAGGACAGTGCATTAATTATAGAAGCAGTGCTTCTTTGTGAATTTGGAAGATTGATTCCAAAAGAGAATTTTGAAGAGAATTTGTTCGTCTTGAAACAGAGAATTTATACTTTCTGTGAAACAGAATAATATTTTGTGAAAAGCCAGGATTCTACTGGATTATTTGGAAATTACCTGTGGCACCAATACTTCGTGGATTTTTACTCCATTTGAATTTTGCAGATCATTTTATTATATTTTATTGGAGGCTGCTGAAATTTCAAAGTGAAAATTTTATTACAAATCTACGGGATACTGTTTCTGAAGAGACATTCTTGGATTTAATACTACATGTACCAGCTGGTAACTTTCTTCACAAGATTCTTCACCACTGGATTACTGGATTCTGTCAAACTGTACTTTGGACTAATTCAATAATTGATAAGTACCACTGTTTTTATTTTCTGTAAACCAATTAGTGTAAAAGATTTTTGTATCATTTTTTTTTATATTAATTATTTTTAATTAAATTTCAGAATAGATAATAAATTCATAGTTATTGTTGCTGATTCTCAGATTTTTTTCTGTTACCAATATCAATAATATTTCCATACCGTAACAGAAATTGGGGGCTCGTTGCCGAGATTGAATACAAGATAACGAGAAAGCTTTATTTGCATATTGCAATTATTAGTTTGGCTCATAGTCGAAACATTTAAATTTTCTTCGAAAATTTTAGCATTATTATTTATTATTTTTATAATCTGAGAACCAGCAAACCTTTTCATCATGGTATTTATTGTGACAGAATTTATTTCTGAATTTGAAAGCTCTCCTAGTTTGTCCCTTTTAGAATCTCTTAAGAAGGAGAATTTATTTCAACTTGCTCAGTATCTAAAATTACCTGCCACCCCTGGTCTGAACAAACATAAACTTAAACAGCTTATTGTTAATCATTATATGGAGGAAGGTCTTTTGCCTCAGTCTGAAACTCTCTCCTCTGAACCACAACCCACTGATTCCCTTGAACTCAAAAAGTTAGAATTGGAATTAAAAAAGTTAGAAATGCAACAAAAAATGAGGGAAATTGAAATTCAGGCCCAAAAAGAAGAAAGAGAGAAAATGAAATTAAATTAAAAGAAATTGAAGCTCAAAAAGAAAGGGAACAAATACAGATTCAGACCCCAAAAGAAATGCATTTAAGAGAACTAGAAATTCAGGCCCAAAAAGAAATAAAAATAAAAGAATTGGAATCTCAACGTCAAGGCTCATATGTAATTTCACCAAGTAGATTTGATGCAACCAAACATGTTAGGCTAGTTCCCCCTTTTCAAGAAAAAGAAGTTGATAAATATTTTTCACATTTTGAAAAAGTGGCAACAAGTTTAGAATGGCCAAGGGATGTCTGGACTTTGCTAATGCAAAGTGTTTTGAAAGGGAAGGCCCAAGAAATCTATTCCGCTCTATCTTCAGAGCAAAGCAATAATTATGACACTGTTAAAGAGGCTATACTTAAGGCATATGAACTTGTTCCAGAGACCTACAGGCAGAAATTCAGAAATTATTATAAAAACGAAAATCAAACTCATGTGGAATTTGCCAGAGAGAAGCAAAATTTATTTGACAGGTGGTGCCATTCAAAAGAAATAGGGATAGATTTCTCTAAATTAAAAGAAATGATGCTAATTGAAGAGTTCAAAGGAAAGATACATTCAGATATAAAGGCCCACCTGGATGAACAAAAAGTTGACATTTTGAACAGAGCAGCAGTACTAGCAGATGACTATGCCTTAACTCATAAAATGAGTCGTAACTCTACAAATTTTTGGCTTCACAAGAATTCTTTCCAAAGTGGACCTAGACCAACTTCAGATAAAACTCATCCTTCCAGTGCTCCAAACTTTTCACCACCCAAATTTAATAGGAAGCCTAATGAGAATAAGTCATCTAATGCAAGTCCAACACCATTACGACCCAACAGTTCAAATAAAACCTGTAATTATTGTAAGAAACCAGGTCATTTATTATCTGATTGCTGGCTGTTAAAAAGGAAAAATGAGTCCTCTACTTCACAGAATGCACTAGCATGTGCTCCGTGCCCTGAAAATTATGTAATAAAGCAAGATGCTTTGGAAAATTATAAGCCATTTATTTCTGAAGGCTTTGTTTCCCTTGAGGGGGATAAGCACTGTTCCTTACCAATAAAAATACTGAGAGACACAGGGGCTACTCAGTCTTTAATGTTAGAAGGCATTTTGCCATTTTCTGAAGAGAGTGCTACAGGGGCACAAGTTCTAATTTCGGGTATTGAGTCAAATTCTTTAAATGTCCCACTTCATAAAATAAATTTAAAAAGTAGTTTAGTAAATGGGACTGTGACAGTAGGAATCAGACCTACTCTACCTGTAAAAGGTATTTCTTTATTATTGGGAAATGACTTAGCTGGTGACAAAGTCGCTGTAGAACCTCAAGTGGTGGATAAGCCGAGCACAGATGAAAGTATTATTAATTTGAAGGAATGTTTTCCTTTTGCCTTTCCAGCATGTGCTGTGATTCGGTCCATGGCAAAGAAAGCTGAGGTTGATAACTACCTTAATTGTGTTGATTTAAACAGCAAAGCTGAGGGTAAGAACAGTCACAGAATTACGGATTCTGAAGATATTGATTTGTCTCAGACATTTTTGAGTTGTGACTCCTCTAGAAATTGTAAAGAGGCCACTACACCTGAGAGTGATAGGGGGACCTCCTTGAATGTCATTTCCCGGACATCTTTAATTCAGGAACAGGAAAGTGATCCTGACCTTGCCGAGCCACGTGATTGGGCTCTCACAGAGGCAGAAGCTCAAAACTCCCCTGTCTGTTATTTTAAAAAATCTGATGTACTCATGAGGAAATGGCGACCACCAGAAGTACCCTCAAATAGTGATTGGGAGGTTATTTATCAAATAGTTGTCCCCACTAAATACCGGAATGAAATAATAAGCCTGGCTCATGAAAATCCAATGGCTGGACATTTGGGAGTTAGGAAAACCTACTCTCGTATACAACAGTGTTTTTACTGGCCCAAGCTTTGACAGGATGTTGTTGAATTTTGTAAAACCTGCCACACCTGTCAAATTGTAGGAAAACCCAACCAGAAGATTCCTCCTGCTCCCCTTCAACCAATCCCTGCTTTTGAGGAGCCATTCAGTAGAATTATTATTGATTGTGTTGGCCCATTGCCAAGAACAAGATCTGGAAATGAATATCTTCTTACCATGATGTGTGCTTCTACACGATTTCCTGAGGCTATTCCTCTAAGAAATATTAAAACTAAGACTATAGTTAAGGCCTTGATAAAATTTTTCACGACTTTCGGTCTACCCAGATCAGTGCAATCAGACCAAGGCTCAAATTTTATGTCAAACATTTTTCAGCAGGTGATGTATGAGCTCAAAATTAAGCAATACACATCAAGTGCTTACCATCCCGAAAGCCAAGGTGCTCTTGAACGCTTCCATCAAACACTGAAGACCATGATAAAGGCCTATGGGGAGGATAATGAGAAGGATTGGGATGAAGGATTACATTTCCTCTTATTTGCAGTCCGTGAGACTGTACAGGAATCAGCCCTTTTGAATTAGTGTTTGGACACTCAGTGAGGGGTCCACTCACTGCTTTGAAGGAGAAATGGCTCGAGGAAGAACCACCTGAAATTTCTCTCCTGGACTATGAGTCCACTTTTAAGGAAAAATTGTACCAGGCCAGAGAAATGGCAAATAAACATTTACAAAAAGCCCAAAGTCACATGAAGACCTGGTATGATAAAAAGGCAAAATTTCGCACCTTTAAACCTGGGGACAAGGTGCTAGTATTATTCCCTTTAAAGGGCAATGCTTTACAAGCAAGATATCCAGGCCCTTATATTGTTAAGCACAAGATCAGTGATACTGATTATGTTGTTGAGACTCCCGATAGACTCAAAAATACTCAGCTGTGCCATATAAAAATGTTGAAAACATATTATGAGAGAGAACCAAACTCTCTACCAGTCTCAACAGTCACCCACATGGATGAGCTGGAAAATCCTGTGGAGGATGTTCATGAAGGTGGTGAAAATGTACCTCAAAAGTTACAAAACTCAGATGTCCTGAGAGATCTACAAAATAAAATAGATTATTTACTGCCTGACCAAAGAAACGATTTAGTTGATTTAATTTTCAAATATCAACACTTATTTCCCAATGTGCCTAGTAGGACATCTGTTATTTTTCATGATGTTGATGTAGGAGAGGCAAATCCCATCAAACAGCATCCATATAGATTGAACCCTTTCAAAGCTGAGATCATGCGAAAGGAAATACAGTATATGCTGGACAATGATATCATAGAACCTAGCCATAGCAACTGGAGTTCTCCCTGTATACTTGTCCCAAAACCTGATGGGAGTTACCGATTTTGTACGGATTACCGAAAAGTGAACAGCCTCACCAAAACAGACAATTATCCAATTCCAAGAATTGATGACTGCATTGACAAACTTGGCCATGCTAAATTTGTGACAAAATTTGACTTGTTAAAGGGTTATTGGCAAGTCCCTTTAACAGAAAAAGCAAAAGATATATCTGCTTTTGTTACACCATTTGGACTGTATCAATATAAAGTTACCCCTTTTGGCATGAAAAACTCTCCGGCAATGTTCCACTGCATGGTTAACCACTTAATTGCAGACCTAGATCGCAGTGAAGCTTATATTGATGATGTTATTATACACACATATACAAATTGGGCTGATCATCTAAAGCATATTCAAGAATTTTTTGACAAAGTGACCCAAGCTAACCTAACTATTAACTTGGTAAAATCAGAATTTGGCAAAGCAACTGTAAATTATTTAGGTCATGTTGTGGGTCAGGGGCAGGTGAGGCCGATTGCGGCAAAAGTTGATGCCATTGTAAATTTTCCAGTACCAAACTCTAAAAAAGAGCTCATGAGATTCTTAGGCATGGGTGGATATTATAGAAAATTTTGTTTAAATTTCTCAGATGTTGTCTCCCCTTTGACCAGTTTATTGAGCAAAAGAGTTAAGTTTGTTTGGACTGAGGAATGCCAGAAATCTTTTAACAGAATAAAAACTTTATTAAATAATTCCCCTGTCTTGGCCAGTCCCAGTTATGAAAAGCCCTTCAAATTATTTATAAATGCGAGTGACAATGGAGCAGGTGGGTATATTGCCCAGGAAGATTCCCAAGGTATTGATCACCCTGTATGTTATTTCTCCAGAAAATTTCTCAAACATCAAAAGAATTACTATGCGGTAGAAAAAGAAACTTTAGCTCTAATTTTGGCATTAACCCATTTTGATGTGTATCTAGGAACTACTCAATGCCCAATTACAGTTTACACCGATCATAACCCCTTAACTTTTATCAATAAAATGAAAAACAAGAATCAAAGATTATTGCAGTGGAGTTTAGCCCTTCAAGAATATAATTTAGAGATTAGGCATATTTCGGGAAGAGATAATGTTGTAGCTGATTCTCTTTCCAGAATATCCTAATTTAAAATGATATGATCGGCCCCTATTCACTTCAAGTGTATATATGTTTATTAAAAAAAAAAAAAAAATGTGAAGATTATGGTGTGTGTGTATTGTAAACCAGTCAGAGTCTGCTAAAGTTATAAAAAGTTTTCAGTACCTTCAAACTTTTTCTTTTAAGGCGGGGTGTGTTATAGCCCCCATGTTATATTGGGATTGATATATCTTTGGTGGATGGTTATGTGAGAAAGATATTTTTTGTTGGTGCATTTTCTGACTGGTCTCACTCATTTGCACTCAGTGACCTTGTTTACATCTTTGTTACACTGATCTACAATTATTGTACATATAGCTGTTGATTGTTTAAGTAGGTCAGGGACCTTGTTTACTTGGATTGTGACAGAATCACCTGGAAACTGATAGAAACTGACAGAACATTGTAGACATTTCATCTTCTAGGACATTCTATCTGGTTACTATATAAAGGTTTATTTTTAGAAAGCCATTTCAGAAAGGCTCACTTCAGTTAAAACACAGCAGTTGTTTCCATTGGAGATTATTATTGTTCTAGGACAGTGCATTAATTATAGAAGCAGTGCTTCTTTGTGAATTTGGAAGATTGATTCCAAAAGAGAATTTTGAAGAGAATTTGTTCGTCTTGAAACGAGAATTTATACTTTCTGTGAAACAGAATAATATTTTGTGAAAAGCCAGGATTCTACTGGATTATTTGGAAATTACCTGTGGCACCAATACTTCGTGGATTTTTACTCCATTTGAATTTTGCAGATCATTTTATTATATTTTATTGGAGGCTGCTGAAATTTCAAAGTGAAAATTTTATTACAAATCTACGGGATACTGTTTCTGAAGATACATTCTTGGATTTAATACTACATGTACCAGCTGGTAACTTTCTTCACAAGATTCTTCACCACTGGATTACTGGATTCTGTCAAACTGTACTTTGGACTAATTCAATAATTGATAAGTACCACTGTTTTTATTTTCTGTAAACCAATTAGTGTAAAAGATTTTTGTATCATTTTTTTTTATATTAATTATTTTTAATTAAATTTCAGAATAGATAAATTCATAGTTATTGTTGCTGATTCTCAGATTTCTTTCTGTTACCAATATCAATATTTCCATACCGTAACAAGTAGACGTGTACCACCTTGAAAATGAACGAAGATCGACTAAAAATAAAAAAAACGTCAACTACTTCAATAGTCGACGGTTAGTCGACTAATCGAATAATCGCGATAGCCCTACTAAATTCCCCTAACCGTACATTCCATGGTTGATATAAATTGCTACAAGAAGTTTGACATCGGGCAAAATGTGAAATAAAACTCTCATTCTACCAGTCCAATGCATTTGATGGTAATAATCATGAGTTACACCAAACAGGAACACGAAACACATTGTAAAATTATACACAAATGTCATTCAGAGATCAATCAGTGACACTCTCCGAGTTCGCAAAGACCCTGTGTGGGTCATGCGACAGTGGATGAGAGGGTCGGCAAACTTCAAGTCAGTCAGTATCTGACGTAACAACTGCATGCATTTTTATTTCTGCGTGGTCGCTTCTGAGTAAACTGTGCAACATATAACGGTTGTCGACACCCCCATAATGCAATCATTGTTGAACTGGATCATCCATGCCATGGACCGGTATTGTCAGTAAGTACGGTAATCTGTATGAAGGATTTTCCATCTGAAATTCTTGGCTGCCTTTTAAGGCAGCCAAGACTTGACTAGAAATCTTGCCCTTGTGGTTTGTCTACTGTCAGTGGGATCTTTTGGTGGCATGGTAAGGTCACATGGTTTGAGATAGCAAAAGCTTGAAATAGGCCTTTAAAAGTTTAGGTATCTTGGCTGTCTTAACAGCCAGCCAAGACTTGACTAAACGTCACTGCCCAGGTGGTTTGTGTCTATAGTCAGGACCTCCAAATGATGGCATGTTAAGAGCACATGCTCTGAGATCGCAAAAACTGAAATGGGCCTTTGAAGGTTAAGGTGTGTTTGAAACAAGTCACAAAATTCCTGTAGATATGATTTGTGTTGGCAAAAGAATGCTGGCCAAAGTTGAGCTCATAGGTAGTGGCATTTGTGGTGCTGTAGTAGAAAGATTCAAGAACAACTTATTCTGTATTTTTCTGGTGTGAATCCCCATTTGTTTCTTTCTATAATCAGCAAATCGCAATCAAGTCAGATAATGTATACCAAACATACTGTGGTATACACCAATAAAAATATCAAAACCAAACTCAAAATGCCAATTCTGTCAGTCTCTTCTGCATTCACTATTTACATGTATAAGACCTTGTTGAGTCTTGGTAGTAGCTGAAGTGCCCATTTTCATGAAAGAAGTGACTGATTTCCTTTCCAGTTTTGTTAACCCTTACGGCCTGGGCAATTGTCCTGAATTCCCACTAGACTACAATCTGAACATGTCCAGTTGTTCAGCAGGGGATTTCTAGTTAAGTCTTGGCTACCTTTTAAGGCAACCAAGACTTGGCAAGAAATCTTATTCGGATGATTTGTCTATTGTCAGCAGGATTTTTTGATGGCATGGTAAGGTCACATGATTTTGGAACAAGTCATAGAATTACTACAGATATGATTTGTGTTATCAAAAGAATGCCAATGTTGAGCTCATCATTGAAAGTGGCATTTGTGGCACAGTGATAGAATGATACCAAGACAACTTATTCTGTATTTTCCTTGTGTGAATTCCACTTTGGTACTACAGTACAATCCTCTTAATTGAATATCCATTTTGCAGAGAAAATTATTCAATTAACAGGAGTATACAATTAAGAGGGATTTGGTCAGTTTCCTGTGTTCTGGAGGTGAACTGAGCATTTATTCTATTATATCTTGTTTGACAGAGCTCATAGAGCTCTGTCAAACAAGATATAATAGAATAAATGTCTGTATTGGATGTAGTAAGGCCAAAAAGGTTGATAAATAAGGGGAATTTGGTGCATGTCCTCAGTAATTTTTTCGACATATTACAAAAAAATATATACAATTAACAGGAGTTTACTCTACAACCCATATGCAATTAACAGATCAAATTTGTACTGAAGGTATGGTAAATGGTTTTGTGTTTGAAAATTATATTTAATTAACAGGGATATACAATTACATGTAAGAGATATCCAATTAAGTTGGCTCCACTGTATCACCAAATCTCAGTCAAGTCAGATACTGAATGCCGAACTGGTACAACAGTATACCCCCTGAAAATACCGAAATCAATACTTGTCTCAAATTCCAATACCATCCCTCTCTATCCCAAATGGGCTCACAAACCATCCTAAATGAATCATTTCCTTGAGAGTCAATCCACTTATTTTGTTTTTATCCCCTGCCCACGAAGTCTGGAGGGGGATATTGAAATGGTGTCTGTCCGTCAATCACAAACTTTGCTTAACTCCTCCTACAGTTTTCAGTGGATTTTTACGAAACTTGTTTTGAAGTATCAGTAGTATCAGTATCAAGTGTAGATGTGCATGTGGTCACAAATTTTCGATGTGATGGAAATAGCAAAATTTTGCAAAGGCTTGTCCGCTTAGCTCCTCCAAAATGTTTTACTGGATTTTTACAAAACTTGGTCTGAAGTATTTGTATCAAGTGTATATGTGCATGTGGTCAGGAATTTTCGATGCGACAAATTTTTGCATGGTTATGCTTAACTCCGGCGGCATTTTTCATTGGATTTTGATGAAACTTAGTGTGCAGTATGAGTATGATGTGTACGTGCATATGAAAAGGAACGTTCGATTCAAAGAATTTTTCTAGAGTTATAGCCCTTGTTCCTATTATAACATAAAAGTCGATTGGGGATATGGATGTCGTTAGACTCTCTTGACTTTTCTTCAATTTTTCTATTTTGTTTTTATCACACTAAAGAGAAACTTATATTAAATTGAATAATTTTTTCAAATTTTTTATATGGCTTGGTGGCAATATGTTGCATGTGTTCGTAAATTAGTCCTTCTTCCAGGGTTTTTTGCCCCTTTTTTTCTCATATTTATTAAATTGGCTTCATTTGAGGTATAACCTTGGTGGTTCAGGATACTGCCATATTTTGTGTGACTTTTGTTTGTGTTTCAGTGGAATTTTAGCTATAGATGCTTAAATTTGCCTTTAACTTAAAAACAAATGTATCTTTAAATACTGTGTTTAAATTTGAATAGAAAAGTCCAGGCCTTGAGATTGGTCTAATTTGGTGACATTCCAGATCCACCGAGTCAGTTGCTGTTCAGCCCTGTGTAACCTTTAAGGGCCTGGGCAGTTGTCCGGAATTTCAACCATATCACAGGCTCTGCACTTTAGTGGCTCAGCCACGATTTCTAGTAAAGTCATTAGCAATCTGAGACTTGACTAGAAACCACTGCCTTGGTAATATGTCTATTGTCAGCAGGACCTCCTCATGATGGCATGTTAATTGTTAAGGTCACCTGTTCTGAGGTCGTAAATGGAAATAGGCCTTTAAGGGTTAAGAAATTGTTTTGTAATATTGTCTGTTCAAATGCATAATTTTGCCTTTGTCATGACTTGGTTGGTGCCTCAGAATTCAATTAAACCTTAAACGCAGAATTCCAAGTTTGATCACTCTTTACTGCAACAAGTGCCCTAACATGCTGTCGCTGGGTAAATTTGAAGTTACATACATTATAAGTATCTTGGCTGGATTTTCTAGGCTGCAGACCATCAATATGTTACAGAAATGTAGAAAGCTCTCCGGGCCTTGAACGCCTTACATGCTGCTGGCAGATACATTTGTATTCCTGTCCAGGACAGATTTACTTCTGCCACTGACATAAATATAATAATTTGGGCACATTAAATAACATTTTTCTCCTGTAAATTGAATGAATTTTTATACGGCTGCTCATGGTATGGCAATGTCAGTCTGTCTGTCTGTCCATCCGTCCATTAGCTTTTGTTTGTTCATGCGATAACTTTAAAACAATACATCCAACAGATACTATTTTTTATGGTTGATTCGTCATGACTAGAGGATGGTTTCTGTCGATAACCAGCATTCTGGCATATCCAATATGGCCACCACGGCAGCCATCTTGGATTTTCAGGGACTTTTGATTGTCCACGCGATAACTTTAAAACTACAGATGCAACAGATGCTGCTTTTTTTATGGTTGATTATTCATGACTAGAGTATGGTTCCTTTCGATAACCAGCATTCTGGCATATCCAAGAGGGCCACCATGGCAGCCATCTTGGATTTTTAGGGACTTTTGATTGTCCATTTGATAATCCAACAGATACTGTTTTTTTATGGTTGATTAGTCTTGACTAAAGGGTGGTTCCTTTCAATAACCAGCATCAATGTCCGTCTGTCTGTCCGTCCATCCGTTAACTTTTATTTGTCCATGCTATAACTTGAAAACAATACATCCAACAGATACTGTTGTTTTATGGTTGATTAGTCATGACTAGAGGATGGTTTCTTTTGATAACCAGCATTCTGGCATGTCCAATATGACAACCATCTGGGAGTTTTGTGACTTCTGATTCTCCACGCAATAACTTGAAAACAATATATTCAACTTCAATGGGTCGTAAGCCAGGAATGTACAATTATTTTTGAAGGAATTATTGACCTTTTGTTCAACTAAAAATTTCTTCACAAGCGCAATTTCTTCATAGGTGGCCGTATATTGATCCACCGCCTTGCAGTGCACTTGTTCACCAATAATTCCTTGAGATAAATTTAGATGAATTTTTCATCAAATCTAGTCATGGCTGCTCAGAAGCAGCCATGACTAGATTTGATGAAAAATATTTAGAAAATATTCAGCAGGGAAAGAGTGAAGAGTTGAATCACTTCTTATGAACTTGGACAAAAGTGCAGTTTAAAGCCCTCTAATACACCAGGTATGTTATAGAATGCATTTCTCTTTTTCAGTAAGATATGTTTTGATGTCATCAAAAAGGGAACAACAGGAGAATTATCAGTCGTGCCATTTCTGACATTTTTCACTGGGTGAGTGTAATAAGATTATAAAAAAGAAAGAAAGGTTGACATACATTCTGATGTAATTGAACCAAAGTAATTACATTGGCAGCTCTGACAGAAAAAATACTGCAACAAAATTATGCTGGCTGTTTTTTACGGGGACTAATTTTCCTAGCAGGGCAACTTGACAAAGTCAACATAAGCTATTGCCATCACGCGTACGGAAGTCTGTGAGTCTGTTCACATTTTCTTTTAGCACAGGCTACACCCTGTAGTTCTTGTCTGATAGTCACAAAATTTTATATGCAGGTTTGAGGTCATGTCTAGATGAGAATGTCCCCTTTTGGTTGCAATCAGTCAACCGTGATGGCTGTCCAAGCCCAAAACCCAAAAACCTTTAGCACAGTCTGCAGGTCGGATTTAATATGGAGGGATTTCATTGTAACTTGGTAGGATGACTCTGCATGTGATGTCTAGATGAGAACTTCCCCATTTGGTCGCGATCTGTCAACTGTGACGGCTGCCCAAACCCTAAAACCTTTAGCACAGTCTACAAGCCATATTTATGGAAGGATTTCATTGTAACTTGGTAGGATGACTCTGTATGTGATGTCTAGATGACAACTTCCCCATTTGGTCGCGATCGTTCAACCATGATGGCTGCCCGAGCCCAAAACCAAAATACCTTTAACACCGACTACAGGTCGTATTTATGAAGGAATGTTACTGTAACTAAGTAGGTTGACTCAGTATAAAGTCTAGTTGAGAAATAAACATCTCCTCACTTATCAAAATTCTTGTATTTCATAATCCTTTCATAAACATTGAACATTATCGTTTTTATCAAACACAACACACAGTTAAGTTAAGCTACAGTGTCATTGACACTTTCATTTTGAAATAGTGATATAAATGCAGAAAAATAATTTTCAGAGAGAGCTCAATGAGCTATGTCAAACAAGATAAAACATTAAATGCCCAACCTATCTCTTGAATAGCAATCTCTGGGAACCCCAGGAAGTGAAGCAGGGACTTACCTAGGATTGAATTTTAGGGAGTAGTGACTTCTTCCTCTCAGAAAAATAGGGAAAAGTAAGCGCTCTTTGGTGAGAAGTGAAATTTCTAAAGAAAGAAATGTAGAGAAGAGAATTTAATTTCATATTTCAAAATTCGTCAGTAGACCTAAAACACTGAAAATCAAGTGAGAAGGAACCAGTGGTGGAGCCATGGAGAGCCTAGGGAGCCCAGCCAGCTAGCCCCCCCCCCCCCTCCCTACCCCCAACCACCCCACCCCACCAAGTTAATGGGAACCAGTGGTAAAACCATGGGGATCCTAGGGAGCACAGCTTCCTAGCCCACACCCCTTCAAATCCCACTTGCTCCTTGCGTCCCTTAATTTAAAATTAATTTTTATTATTTCCTGCCCTTAGTACAAGCATTTGTCCTGAGATCCTCCCCCCCCCCCCCCCCCCCCCACCCCTTCACTAGCATGGTTCGCCCTGATGTCAGACCATTTTCTCTGACACTGGTAGGATCTGACTTGTTCTGTCAGTGAAATTTGGGGCTTTGGCAAGAGGGAAAAATTGACAAGAAAAGCTACAATTTAGTGAAAATCAACATCGCTTTATTTTAAAGGATTCACTAAGCTCTTTCCATGGTTTTGAAGGATAATATTCAAATGTTGTATTTAATGGTGTCTTTATGGTTCCCACTTCAAATGTCAGTAAAATAAATCAAACACAACACAAATCATATTTCTTGTGATTTTGACAACTTTTATTGAAGAAAGTCGTGATATACGAATCACTTTTGTTGGTAGCTCACTCTAATGTTTTCACCAATATCTCTCCTAATTTTGACTGTAGAGATTCGTTTTTTACAGAAATTATTTTTCCAGTTATATATCTTTGTTTATATTGTTTTGCTTTTTTAAAGTATCAAATATGATTTATGTCCTTTGTTTTATTACCTAACAGTAAATATAAGGGTTACATTGAAACACCACTTGATACACCACTTGATAAACCAGTTTTCTAACGCCAGCTTCTCAAAATCATAAGGCTGCTTTTATTTTGCCCAAACCCAGAACATTACGCAGAATGAGCAGTGTCATGGAGAAGATGTTGCCCACTTTGCCCTCTGGGCTGGTCACTGAAATGAAGCATTGCTTGTTTACTGTGGTGAACAAGCTCTGTTTTACTTGTAAAATAGGACTCAGCCCTCACTGGTTGGGGTGGAAGCCCTCTAAAATGGCAACATGGGTAAAAATGATTCACTAAACTTAACTTTATTTCTATGTTGTTGTCACAATTAGCTTTTGTGCAGAAATATGTAACCTTAAAGACCAATAAATAAATAAATATCTTGAGAATACACTAAAGTGACCAAATGCCTGTTATTTAAATACTACTGTTAATTAAATACTCCTGTTAATTGAATAATGTACTGTATATTGCTGTGCTTGTTATTAGTGCTGAAATGGTTAGCTGGATAACCGGTTTGCAACTAGTTATCGACATAACCGGTTGGAAAAGCTGTCATCTGGATAACCGCTATACCTATAGTTTATGGGATATCATCAGGAAAATAAATAGTATTTGATCGCGAGATGTTAGAATTCTTTTGCTGACACAAGCATTCTCAAAGCTATCAAACATTTGTCGATTTACAATGATGTGTAACATGAAAGGGTTAAGGTGCTGGGATTTTGAATGAAGAGTTATTTTGGTCGCTTGGGCTGCCAAGTCGCACATAAATGTTTGTTATTTTGTATCAAACTACCATCAGTCGAGTGCACTGCAAGTTGTTTTCGGTGTGGCAGCAGTGAGCACGTGCCTGTCCATGTAATATTGTCTTCTACAGACAAATTTGACATTCTCTTTGATGAGGTGTTTTTAATTGCAGATTATAATGCTGACAAAATCCCTCAGTGTGAGTAACAGTGCTTTCAAAATATATTGACTGTTTGGTACTTTACAAACGTGTTTCAGAAAAACTATGCTTTGCTTTTATTGAATTGTTTAACTGGAGTGCTGGAAGCCCATTTTTGGGCTTTATCCTGAAGTGCAGGTACCACAGCTCAATGGCTTGATATTCTGTGGATGTGCTTCAATTAATTCTTGATGTGATATTATTTAGTCTGGATGGAATTGCCCTGCTACAATTTATGGGAGAGTGCCTGTAGGCACTCTCCCATAAACTGTAGCAAGGCAATAACATGTGAATAAAATTTTAACACCCCAAAAACTTAGCACTCCACCAGTTAAAAGTATGAACGTAGGTCAAAGCAAAAACCTATTTTAAAACCTAGCATTTTAAAATTTGTTTTTGAATGATCAATGTCGGACAGCGAGGGGCTCTTGGTCCATGGCGCATATAATAATTTCTTACCACACCACTTTCGTGACTCGCAACATATTCCCACCAGAAATTTCACTGCGAGGAATAGGTAAATGTAAACGTGGAACTGTTTGTGACTTTTGTCTTAGCAGTGAACAGAGAAAGATATTCAATAAATTTGGATTATATATTCACCCGATGATCATATCAAATTCAAGCCACTCAAGGCAAGAGGCTCTTTGCTAATACATTTAACTAATAACTCTGCCTAACTACAATTTACAAACTGGCTGGAAAATTCTTAACTAATATCGATGGCAGTTGTCCCTCACTTCAAATACCCACCCGTGGTACCAAACTGCACAGGCAATTTTTAGCTTAACTTGATAAGGTCAAGATAAGCTATTGCCATCACACGTGCGGAAGTCTGTTAGTCTGTGAGTATGTTCACATTTTCCTTTAGCACAGGCTACACCCTGTAGTTCTTGTCCGGTCATCACAAAACATCATATGCAGGTTTGAGGTCATGTTTAGATGAGAACATCCCCCTTTGGTCGCGATCGGTCATCCGTGATGGCTGCCCGGGCCCAAAACCCCAAAACATTTAACACAGTCTACAGGTCATATTTATGAAGGGATATCATGGTAACTTGGTAGGATGACTCTGTATAATATCTAGATGAGAATGTCTCCTTTTGGTCATAATCTGTCAACCGTGATGGATGCCCGAGCCCAAAACCCCAAAACGTTTAGCACAGTCTACAGATTGTATTTAATACATTGGGATTTCATTGTAACTTGGTAGAATGACTTCATATAATGTCTAGATGAGAACTACCCCATTTGGTCACGATCTGTCAACCGTGACGACTGCCCAAGCTGAAAACCTTTAGCACAGTCTACAGGTCATATTTATGGAGGGATTTCATTATAACTTGGTAGGATGACTCCATATAATGTCTAGAAGAGAACGTCCCCTTTTGGTCGCGATTGATCAACTGTGATAGCTACAGGGACCGGTAGCCCGAAAACCGCAAGCACAGTCTACAGGTCATATTTATGAAGGGATTTCATCGTAACTTGGTAGGATGACTCGTTTTGGAATAATTTCACTGTAACTTGGTAACTTTGGTTGACATACATTAATTGTGAGGGCCACATACATTAACTGTGAGGGACACATTAACCCACCCCTCAGTTCTTCAGTACAGTCTACACCTCAAATTATTTTTATTGAAAACATAGCATACAGGGAACAGAAATTAACATATTCCCAATTATCACAATTCTTGTTTTATTTCATAAACCTTTCATAAACATTGAACATTACCTTTTCATCAAACACAGCACACAGTCAGGTTAAGCTACAGTGTCATTGACACTTTCATTGTTTCAGGTGTTCAGCATGGGATGCCATGCAGCTGTGATTTTCACATGTCACACACCTGTGATTTTCAAATGGCAAGGTCTGTTTTTGTGACCAGGCAATGTAGGGTGACCAGAGTTACGATGTATCATCATTATTATGTGGTACTATTGCGGTCCTATAAATTGTTAATGATCGTTTCCACATTGGCAATTCCCGTTGGCACAAGATGGTGTTCGTTTGTTTACGTTTTGCGAAAGTCAGGTGGCAGTGTTTTGAACTTTTTTTGCCTTTCTGTACCGATTTTGCATCGGTAATGCAATAATCCCAGCACTTGAAATTGCCGGATATCCGGTTGAAATCCGGTTATGCCTGATGATGAGCCGGTTACGAAAAGGGGCCAACTATTTCAGCACTAGCTTGTTTCAAATGTTAATTGGGTAAATGGTCAATATATATATTTTTTTCTTATCTTTTAGTGCTTGTCTTTGGGTGCGGTATGGATTGATACAGGAGCTTTTCTCACTCATAACGATTAATGTGGTTGCTGCAGTACTGAACTTTATTTATATTGTTGTTTTTTATTTTCATACTGTTAGAAAGGTAGGTTTGATTATTTTATTATTGAATTCATCTACCATTTACATAAAAACATAATTGCAAACAACATATCAGTTGCGTTAAAAATTTGGTGGAAAAGATCTTGTATCATTGCAGTAACAATACCAGTCACATGGCATCACAAGAAATGAACTCACATGTTCCTTACAAACTATTTCAATGCTACTGACAGACTTGCAATTCCCTTCAGAAACCCATATTTCCATGTCAAGTTTCATATATTCCAAGTTGGAGGGAATGATGCAGTACAGTCTCCGTGGAATTGTCATTTGCCATGCGTGGGCAGTGATGTCCACACATGTGTTTACCAGGTAATAAAATTCATCATCAGAAATTTTTTAAGTAATGAAGCACCGGGTTGTATCTTGTAATTCGTGTTTGGAATGTAATACTGCGCCCATGGAAATATTGCCCTCCTGTGGAAAGTGACCAGTCCATGGCAGCCGTACTGTAGATTAGTAAACTTTATTAATTTCTTTCCCTAATTTATGTTTCTTACTGACTCGGCAAGCTTAGCAACTGATCCTACTGGCACATAGAACACATTGGAACTCTGAAGACGAATTGTCAAATGAATTGCTGAGTGTCCTTCTAATAATTTCTTTTATAGACGTGAGGGAGTAAACACTCGTGCCATCGCAGAAGGATAAAACTCGAGGCCTGCGACCTCTTGCTTTATCCTTTCGTGTGGACACTCATGCCATATCGATAAACCCATTCACATGCATGTGTCGGTCTGTGTACTTGCAACAAACTGGCCAACAAACAACCCCAATGAATGATCAAAGGAAAGTTAGGCTGAACCCAATGGAGATGTTTTCAGACAGGGCTGGCGTCGAACAAAGTATTGCAGATTTTTTCCAAGTCAAGCATCCTGAAGTGTTATTTACCATATGTTCTTAACACAAAGAAAACTTAACCGCAGGGGGCATGGTGGCTCTGCGGTAACCGGTTCTTGTCAGTTCACCACCGAAGTTAAGCAATGTCAAGCTTGCTTAGTCCTTGGATGTGTGACAGTCTGAGCGACCGATTTGGACTCCTGTGTTGTCACCTTGGGCAAGGCACTTCACCCCAATTGTCCACATGGGGGCACGTTGATGCCCTGTACTGAGGCGAACTGCACGTCGAATGTGCACATGTCTTTAACCAATCTAACCCTGACTGTGCTGTAGTGCGGAGTTACGATGTTGGGGAGCTGGTAGCTGTTTGTCGTTGCTCAGTGGTTCTCTCTGGGTATTCTGGCTTCCTCCACCCATAAATCTGTCACCGACATGATATGGCCTTGGCTGTTAAAGTGTCATTAAACCCTAATAAATAATAAGTAATAATAATTGAACCAAAACCAAGTTTTTTTTTCAGAAACCAAACCGAAACTGAATCTGAAGAATCAAACTCTCCCAGAATTATTTTCAACATGTTACCTTGGAACTGAATGTGACCTTTTGACATCACTTGGCTTCCGGCGTCCATAAACTTTTCTCATTTTCATCTTCTTCTCTATAACTGCTGAGCCAGAGTGAACCAAACTTGGCAGGAATGGTCTATGGGAGGTTCTCTACAAACGATTCTCATTTTGTTCCCGTCGGATGAAAAACATGACTTCCAGAGGCATTCTTTGATTCTGGTTGGTGGATTTTCAAAAATCTTCTCTGAAACTACTAGGCCCGCTTGATCGGGTTACAAACATGGCCGCAGTTGCATCTTACAGTTACTATAGAAACCCTATGGGGAATCATATTTTCATCTTCTTCTCTGGTAACTACTGAGCCGATGTGAACCAAACCTGGCAGGGACAGTCTATGGCAGGTCCTCTACAAATCCTCCTCCTTTTGTTACCACGCGTCGTAAAACATGGCTGCCAGAAGCATTTTTTGATTCTGATCGGTGAATTTTGAAAAATCTTCTGTGAAACCACAGGGCCAAATGTTTTGAAACTTTGCAGGGTTGGTGACTGGGACACCCTCTATCAATGATCCTCATTTAATGTTGATCGTGTTGCAAACATAGCCACAATTGTGGCTTATAGTTACTATAGAAAACCATATGGAAAATCACATTTTCATCTTCGCTCTGGAACTACTGAGCCGACACGAACAAATTTTCACATGAATAGTCTATAGGAGGCCCTCTACAAACGATCTTCTTTTTGTTTCCATTGGCTGGAAAATATGGCCACCAGAGACATTCTCTGATTCTGATTGATGGATTTTGCAAAAATCTTCCCCTTTGAAACTACAAAGTCAAATGTTTTGAAACTTCACATGATTGAGGACTGGGACACCTACCAATGATCCTCATGTAATGTTGATGTAATGTTGTAGACATGGCCACAATTGCAGCTCATAGTTACCATGGAAAGCCTATGGGAAATCACATTTTTGTATGTAGTTTCAGGTGAGCGATTACAGGCTCTTTAGAGCCTCTAGTTTGGACTTTGCAGCTCATGTTGAACACCAAGGTATCAAAAGAGGGCATTTACAGTACAGTCGCCGTGGACTGGTCGTAATCCACACGTGGGCAGTGATATCCACACAGGCGTTTACCGGGTAATAAAAATCATTAGTGTTTGGAATCTAATATTATTGTGTCTGTGGAAATATTGCCCCCCGTGGAAAATGACCATCCCATGGCGGCCGTACTATAGTGTCAGTTATCTTATGAGTTCCTCAATACACGCATGGAAATACATTATTTATTGTACCCTTGAATGAGATAATTGTCATTATTATACCTCATCTACAAATGTTATGCTAATTCTATTAAACATTTCACAATGTTCCACCCTCGGTGAATAATGCCGGTCAATACTTTTTGCATTATTACCCGCTTCAGCTGAAGATGCCCGACAACGTCAGTTGAGACACCCAAAGTATTGTTGAACACGCGTGTGATGACGTAGTTTCTTAACCAAATGATTTCCATGATGTGCAATAAGGTAAACATGCAGAATGTCTACCGAAAGATTTGCAGATATTTGTCAGCCTGAAATAGAGGAACTGCTCGAAAATAAGGACAGTAGATGAACTGAGCAATTCAAAACGATTCGCTATAAGGATATTCGCTTGAAAAGCTAATTTACTGTGTTTGTTTTGAAGAATAGAAAAAAGTCTTTTGACATTCACTTCTTTCCCTAATAAAAGTTAGGAAATTTGGTTCCTCTTCCATATTTTACTGAGACAGTAATCCATAAATAATTGTATCAAGACGGAATCTTCATTCGTTATAATAATAAAAAATAATGACTGAGCTTGAGGGTAATAATTTAAAAATAATGACTGAACTTGAGATTAACAATGTGGCTTGTCTCCCCTCGGGACCATTATCTCCCTCGGCTAATGCCTCCGGAGATAATGGTCACTCGGGGAGACCAGCCACATTGTTAGCCTTAAGCTAAGTCATTATATTTTTATACTGTACCAATGACCCAGACATAGCTGGTGCTAACTCTTAAAAATATAGGGCCAAACACAAATTTTGCCTCCCAATCCCCAAAATTTGCATCTAAAACCAAAGAAAACATGTCCTGAATGGCCCTCCATACTTCACCTCTACTGCGCATGCGCAGTGTCAAGGACGTCCCAAAATTGGCGCCATTAATCATTCTTTGTTTGGCCCTTCATCAGTTAACATCTGACTGATCTTTGTGCTTGTAAATCTCAGTTTAAATGATGCCAGACACATAAATATTAGTGAAATGGTGATTCTAAGGAGGATATAGAAGGAGGAGAGGAAAAATGAGCGACAGAAAATAATCAGGGCTGTAACTTAAAATTTTTTGATGAAATTATGTTAAGTTACCTATTTTCGAGGCAACAGCCTGTTGTCATTCTTGTTATCAAGATTACACTGCTTATTCAGTGTTTTCCTCTCTCCCTTTCCTTTAAGTCCCCGCTTGCTATTCTCCCATGCTTTAGGCATATTTTCTGTAATATTATTACTAAAATTTCTTGGGAGTTTTAGCTGGATAACAGAATGAATTCTGTTCTTTTCCCCATGTTTACGTCTTCACCTATGGGTGGTTAGGCGTAATGTTCTGCATCTACCATCTGATGTTCTGCAGTTTCTTCCATGGAAGTCTCTGTTTTGCATCAGATAGTGTATTATTGGTAACTGATTTCGGGCCAGGGTGCCTGGAGTCTTGATCTAGTGTTTTTACACTCATTGTTTACATTTCCAACAGCCCTCTGTGTGAGGGGGGATTTTTTGAAAATAATATCTTGATGTTAATTTAATCATAACTAGATACATTATTATTGTTCGTAAGTGTTGCATAAATTGTTTAAAATATTTTTAGAATTTTTGTCCACACTTGGGCTTGGGATCCATTGGGGCTCAACGTTACTTTTCAGAAACTTAGGCTGTTCTGAAAAAATATTTTTTCAAAAGTTTTTGATTCAATTATTTTTTCTATGTTAATGGATCTTGTTATTATGTATTTTGATTGTCAGGGGTTGGTGCGAGTACTAGGACTTTGTTTTCTTTTCACAATGAAAGGATATTGTTCAATTGTAATAAGAGGAAATCTTCCTCTGACTTTCATAATCATTGTATAATGTAGTCAGTGTACTCACACTAACTCCTGTTCTGTATGTGTTGATTACGATGACAACATGGGAAGCATGTGTCACGGTATGTTAGTGGGGAATTGGCCATGCCGGCCCTTTCCCCGCAGGGTCACTCTACTTTATCAATCTCTATTTCAGACGATCATGATCAGGGTGATGTATCCGTGATGTCTTCCAAAAAGTGTGCCTCCGTCGTCACAATTAATGAAGAGCTAGCGGAAAAGTGCTCATGTAATACGTCAATTGCCTAAGAGGACCCTAGTAGGTTCGACGGCCTTTGACGTCCGCTAGCTTGCCCGGTGTAGCGTCCATTCATCGAATGGTTCGGCAGCCGGGTTCGTCCGTTGCAGTCTAGAAAGGAGTTTTGGGTGATGCGAGCACAATAAAATAACAATGTGCACACCCAGTGACGGCGGATTAGAGGGGAGAACGGAGGAAGCCTTTTAGTCCGGTTCATACTCGTCCAGGCCCATCCGGGCTGCGAGCGAGAGAGGCCCCTCTCTCGTACATCAACATCTGGCCCCAGATGTTGTGGTACAAAATGTCTCGCATTCGGAGCATACGTCCGCCGCTCGGGATGCTCCATTATATACACAGTCCGGAGGGACTGTCAATAAGGCTTCCTCATTCTCATGGCAGTGCACACGACCGCACCTTGGCTACGTGACGTCCGATATCCAGTCAACTTCGCCAATCAGAGAATCCTCGGCGACCAGGTCACGCCATCCGATAGCCAGGGACACGAGGCCTGGAGACTCCGGACGTTCGCATAAGAAAGTATGCGGGAGTCAATGTACACAGAGCATCCAGCGGCAAAGCATCGTAAGACCGCTTCTGCACTGGCCTCGGTGACGGACGTGCTATCCCAAATAGCACAACTTATCGCAGCATCCCAGCAACGACAGAAGCTCTGTCGCTTAATATAATATCCGACGACGCTGGGTCGGGACGCTCTGCGGAAGCATCAGGTGCGGACATCCGAAAATTTCATACGGTCCGACGGGATGCCGAAAGGGATTCGGAAGCTTTCAAGCGTTCCCTTTCGGAACAACATAAGCTGCTGTATATGTCATCCGACTTCATCTTCTAGAGGTTCTTCGTCGGACCAGAATGCTGTGATACCGGATGAGAAACTGATAGCGTCGGTGGACTTAGAAATTTTTGGTTCGGTTCAGGGACATCGTCCCTCAGTTCCGACACAGTCCAATAATGTCTCAGATACGTTCGATTTATTGAACGACGCTATATATTTTTTTATATGCTTGCTATGTCCAAGCATATCTGGTTTCTTGTTCGCAAATTACTGAGATGTCTTTCAAAAGTGTGCCTCTGTCGTCATAGTTAATGAAGAGCTAGCAGCAATTAGTGCTCATGGATTACTTCAATCGCCTAAGAGGTCCCTAGTAGGATCGACGGAGTTGACATTCGCTAGCTCACCCGGTGTAGTGTCCATTCATCGAATGGTTCGGCAGTCGGGTTCGTCCGTTGCGGTCTAGGAAGGAGATTTGGGTGATGCGAGCACTATATTAGACTTTAGTACACATCCAGTGACGATGGATTAGAGGAGAGATCGGAGGAAGCCTGTTAGTCCGGTTCCTAGCTCGTCCGGTCCGTCCGGGCGGCGAGCGAGAGAGGTCCCTCTCTCGTGCAACAGCATACGGGACCGGATGTTGTGGTACAGACATTTCACCTTCGGAGCGTATGTCCGCCACTCGGGACGCTCCGTTATATAGACAGTCTGAGTGACTGTCGATATTGCTTCCTCATCCTCTCAGCAGCGCACACGACCGCACATTGGCTCTGTGACCTTGAATATCCGGCCAGCTTCGGCATTCAGTGATTCCATGGCGAACAGGTCACGCCATCCGGTAGCCAAGGGACACGAGGCCTGCACACTCCGGTCGCTCGCATAATAGAAGTATGCACGGGGTAACGAACACGGAGCTTCCAGCGGTAATGCATCATAAGACCGCTTCTCCTCAGGCCTCAGTGACGGACGTGCTATCCAAAATAGCACAGCTTATCGTAGCAAGCGACAGATTCTCGGTTGGATCAGGCATAATCCGACAGCGCTGGGTCGGTGCACTCCGCTGTTGCATCAGGTACGGACGACCGAATATTTCATAGGGTCCGACAGGATGGTGAAAGGGATTCGGATGATTTCGAGCTTTCCCTTTCGGAACAACAAAAGCTGCCATACATTTCTTCCGGCATTATCTTCCAGAGGTTGTTCCGTCGGACTACATTGCTGCGATGCTGGATAAGAGACTAATAGCGTCATTGGACATGGAGTTTTGGATCGGTTCAGGGACATTGTCTCTGAGTTGCCGACGCAGTCCAATAATGTCTTAGAACATTCGAATTATTTAACGACGCTATATATATATATAAGCTTGCTACCAAGCATGATAGTTTAGTTTCTTGTCCGCAATGCTCTATTCTGCCTTTTATCAATTTCTAGGAAATAATTTATATTGGCAGAACAGGGCATACCGAGAATTCATATGCGTCTAGACGGCGGGGCTGAAGACTAAGTATTATCTTTTTCGCCGTCTATGTCAATTCCAACCACGATGTTGGAAACGACAATGATGTCTAATAGACTTAACTTAGACGCTTTATCATACGTAGACTACCTTACTGAGGCGTTATCATTACGTCTTTAAGAGAAAGAATTCCAGGATATCATCCTCAATGCGATTTCTTTCAAGGGCAGTAGTTTCCATGTATAACTCCGCCCTTCAGTGGCAACCTGGAGTTGGTTAGACGTGACGCAGCCCTAGATACATCCACACGCGTGGATAGTAAGGTGAAGAACTCTCTCAGAGTCACTTCGGTCTCGGAGAAGCTTCTCTTCGACGCCAACTTTTCAGCAATCTATGAATTGCTCGATATACACGTTCTCTTGTCTATCAAGTGTAGCAAGAGATTCAGACTGGGGCAAACATTCGGTGGTTGACTCCGAGAGTGCCACTGCAGTTGCCGGATCCGAGTTTTATCATATGACGGATGCCAGTCAAACAGGTTGGGGTACAATATTGATCCCAACGGATTCGAAGTGCCAGGGTCTTTGGGTTCCGCAGTTTCTAGGCAAGCACTTAACTTCCAGGGAATGATGTTATTTAGGCTTGCACTATGTCATTGGATGAACATTATTTAGAGACGCATGTCCAAATCCTGTCCCGATAATACGACAGTAGTTGCGTATCTCCGGAACCAGGGAGGCACTCATTCGATTCCATTATTCAATTTAACGGAAAGAATCCTTCTGTTTGTTATAGTACACCAAGTTCTGCTTCGGTCCGTCATATTCCGGGTCGTCTGATTCTATTAGCAGACTCCCTTTCACGTAAGGGTCGCTTGTTGCCATCAGAATGGCCTCTCAACAAACAAGTATTCAATCAGATTTGCTATCAATGGGAGCGCTCAATGATAATTTATTTGCGACACAACTCACTATTCAATTGCAGACGTTTGTGTTTGCATGTCCGGATCCCTGAGCTTATGTTGTTAACGCTCTATTGATCTAATAGGACGCAATGATAGGATATGCGTATCCTCCAGCGCTGTTGATTCAGCAAGTATTGCTAAGATAAACATCCACAATACAATTCTGTTGATAGCATCTCTGTCTTCACAGAGACCGTGGGTAATTTTACTCAGGGGTCTCCTGTGGGACTTACCGCGAAAACTTCCTCCATGAGAGGATCTTCTTTCGCTGGGAAAATCGTGTCTTCTTCATCACAACCTGCAAGGTCTCCACCTTCATGTATTCTGTTGTGTGGTCCTTCTTGCTCGGCAAGCATGGTACAGGACGAGCTATGGACGCGATTTCTTACTATAGGAGAACCTCTTCTTCGCTATACTATGTGGCTAAAGTGGAGGCTCTTCCGTCGTTGGTGTAGGGATCATTATGTTGATATTTTTGATCCCTCCATACTAGACATTGCAACTTTCTAGTATACTTGTTTGACAAGATCTACTGCAGCCTGTTACTATTAAGGTTATAGGTCTATGTTATCTCATACCTATGCACTCTATGATAGTTTACAATTGAGTCTTATGTCTCTTTATCTAAGTCAGTTAGAAACTTTTTGATAAATAGACCTAGAATCCTTAGATTAAATTCCTATACGGAATTTAGCTTCGGTTCTTATTTAGCTAAGTAATCATTTGAGCCTCTGGAAACAGTAGTTTTCAAATTCTGACCTTTTAAGACAGTAATTCTGTTAGCCGTCTTTTTTACTGAGGAGTCAGTGAGCTTCATGCACTATCGGTGGACGATTCTCACTTTTTGTAGTGATGTTATTTAGGCTTGCACTATGTCATTGGATGAACATTATTCAGAGACGCATGTCCAAATCCTGTCCGATAATACGACAGTAGTTGCATATCTCCGGAACCAGGGAGGCACTCATTCGATTCCGTTATTCAATTTAACGGAAAGAATCCTTCTGTTTGTTATAGTACACCAAGTTCTGCTTCGGTCTGTCATATTCCGGGTCGTCTGATTCTATTAGCAGACTCCCTTTCACGTAAGGGTCGCTTGTTGCCGTCCGAATGGACTCTCAACAAACAAGTATTCAATCAGATTTGCTATCAATGGGAGCGCCCAGTGATAATTTATTTGCGACACAACTCACTATTCAATTGCAGACGTTTGTGTTTGCATGTCCGGATCCCTGAGCTTATGTTGTTAACGCTCGATTGATCTAATAGGACGCAATGATAGGATATGCGTATCATCCAGCGCTGTTGATTCAGCAAGTATTGCTAAGATAAACATCCACAATACAATTCTGTTGATAGCATCTCTGTCTTCACAGAGACCGTGGGTAATTTTACTCAGGGGTCTACTGTGGGACTTACCACGAAAACTTCCTCCATGAGAGGATCTTCTTTCGCTGGGGAAATCGTGTCTTCTTCATCACAACCCGCAAGGTCTCAACCTTCACGTATTCCGTTGTGTGGTTCTTCTTGCTCGGCAAGCATGGTACAGGACGAGCTATGGACGCGATTTCTTACTGTAGGAGAACCTCTTCTTCGCTATACTATGCGGCTAAAGTGGAGGCTCTTCCGTCATTGGTGTAGGGATCATTATGTTGATATTTTTGATCCCTCCATACTAGACATTGCAACTTTCTAGTATACTTGTTTGACAAGATCTACTGCAGCCTGTTACTATTAAGGTTATAGGTCTATGTTATCTCATACCTATGCACTCTATGATAGTTTACAATTGAGTCTTATGTCTCTTTATCTAAGTCAGTTAGAAACTTTTTGATAAATAGACCTAGAATCCTTAGATTAAATTCCTATATGGAATTTAGCTTCGGTTCTTATTTAGCTAAGTAATCATTTGAGCCTCTGGAAACAGTAGTTTTCAAATTCTGACCTTTTAAGACAGTAATTCTGTTAGCCGTCTTTTTTACTGAGGAGTCAGTGAGCTTCATGCACTATCGGTGGACGATTCTCACTTTTGTAGTGTCGAAAACACTACTTCCTGTACTACTTAGGTTGGATTTTTGGTTAAGAGTCAGGCTCCTAATAATATCCGGAACCTATTGTTATTAAGGTCCTTCCGTCTTCATACGGGCATAGGCCTCTACTCTGTCCGGTTAGAGTTTATGTATTTATAAACAGATATCAGTTTATTACGATGGACGTAAGCTTCTTCTGTCTTTGATGACTAATAGAAGGACATTACGCTCCATTCTATAATTAATGGATTCGGGAGCGCGGTGGCTCAGTAGGTAGAGATGCAGGCTGCAAGCCGAGAGGTCCTCGGTTCGAATCCCACCTGCGGCAACCGCGTTGTGTCCTTGGGCAAATTGCCCGCGTGGGGGCACGATGACGCTGTGTACTAAGGCGTACTGCACGTCGATGGTACGCATGTCTTCAACCAATCTAACCCTGCCTGTGCTGCGGTGCGGAGTTACGATGTTGGGGAGCTGGCAGCTGCTCGTCGTTGCTCGGTGGTTCTCTCCGGGTACTCCGGCTTCCTCCACCCGTAAAACTGTCACGGTCATGATTAGCCATTGTGCATAAATATGTGACCTTAAACATCAATAAATAAATAATATTAATGGATTCAATTAACTATTGGTACTGCTTATGGTATATCATTGACTCAGCAGTTTGTGCTTGAGATTTCGGCTCATAAAGTAAGAGCTTTTTCTACATCTTGGGCTTACATTAATAGTGTCGCTATTATAGATTTTATGAAGGCTGCTCATTGGGCTCAGCCATCCACATTCATGAATTTTTATCTCAGAAATATTGAGTCCATTTCTGGAGGCCTCCATTGTTAGGTCTATTATCTACTGCTCAGAATGTCATTCACTTAACAGTTGCTACTATAGCTAGGTAGGCTTTCTGTTCCGGCAGTGACTCCATTCTGCTGCCCTCTTCGCTCTGGGCTATTTGACCCAGGGCAAGGGAAAGGGGGGGGGGGGGGGGGGGAGGGTGTTCCCTTGGGTCACCTGTTTTATTATGAAAACAAGGGGATACCTCCTCTGGAGTTAGTAATTCTGAGCTGTTACTGGGATGGCTTTTAAGTGATAAGTTTATGTTTTTAAAATTCATTCAGGTCATAGTTTTTAAAGTATAGCTTTTGAATATATCACGTGTCAAACGGGCGTTATTATACAGTCCTCAGACTCTTTTAAGGAGTATAAAGAGTCTCTATTCTCTAGACTAACTTTATTTATTGGCTTACTTTAAAAATTATTAGTATAAGGATTATACTGGTTATTAATAGAGTTCAAGGATGTTATGATGCTCAATTTTGGAAGGTGTTGTGTCTTTCTAATTTATCATAATTAAGAAAGATACATGTAAGGCCTAATACTCCTTTTCCCCTCGAGGGGATGACTCTATTTTATATAATTGAGCTTATTTGAACTTGCTCTATGTCCTAGGCCCTCCAGCCTTTTTACTATTCAGCTATGTCTGGGTCATTGGTACAGTATAAAAATGTTAAAAAATTTATAGTAATTTATATATTTTTTATACTTACCAATGACCCAGACGGGGATGGCCCTCCCAGGAGTTGGGAACTCATACCTCCCCGCTGAGAACATAGCGCTTACCAGGCACTGGTTATAAGAATGATTAATGGCGCCAATTTCGGGACGTCCTTGACACTGCGCATGCGCAGTAGAGGTGAAGTATGGAGGGCCATTCAGGACATGTTTTCTTTAGTTTTAGATGCAAATTTTGGGGATTGGGGGGCAAAATTTGTGTTTGGCCCTATATTTTTAAGAGTTAGCACCAGCTATGTCTGGGTCATTGGTAAGTATAAAAAATATATAAATTACTATAAATTTTTTAACCTTTATATTATTACCCTCAAGTTCAGTCATTATTTTTTATTATTATACTGGTCAAGTTCAGTCATTATATTTATATTATTTCTCGTAAAGCATTAGATGTTCTTTTAGCATGTACATTTCAGATAAATATAGGCCTATTCGACAGAGCCATCAGTAAATCATTCAAAACATTCATCGGAGCAATGTCAAACCATTCCTGTGCTCTTCATTTAACTGATGTAGTAATTGTCCTTCACAGTGTTCACAAATTGGGCAACTTATTTCAGAATAAGAATCTAGTTTAGTTGGGTTTTTTTAAAATTGAGCATTGTGTTCTGATGTTAAATGTCAAGCTGCCTTAAAACCATATCTCTATATACAGTTTCAAAACTCGTACTTTTTTATATGCCCTTTTTGAAAAAAGGGAGTTTTATGTTGTGGCAACGTCCGGGCATCCATCTGGTAATTTATTCAGGTCAGGGGCATTACTTTTCAATGGGAAGAGATATCCCAATGACACTTACACAACATATGCAGTGACCGTTGGGAACGGCGAGCGATTGCGCCAGCGCATCATCGTGCACCGCTTTTTCGTATACCGCGAGTAATCAGTCGCGTACGTTTATCTTCCGGTCGTGTTCAAAGCCTTCGTCGGAGAAGTGCAAAGTACAGAAGAACCTGTCATGAGCAGGGGTCAGCCGAGTGGGCGACTTGGGCGAAGAAGTCGCCTTGTCATTCCTCAAGTCGCCTTGGCTTACATTGGGGGCGAAATTCAAGTCGCCCTCCCAAACTTCCTTGGGAGACATGGCAGTTTACTGTATTTTCTTATGTTTTATTTTTTAAAAACACACGCTTCCGCAAAAAACAGTAAACACGGTTGCTGTTAAAGTCCGTCACACGGCTATGAAAATAGCCTAAGCTAGCTCAGTTTTATATTTCTGAAAAGAATTGCAATGGCGTAGTCATTCGAACAATTCGCCCCAACTGATAGCAACCAGCACAAAATGGCTATTTAAAAACAAAGTACCAGACAACAACGAATCACACAAGACACGCATCGAGTTAATTAGAATTTATTAAAGTTAACCATCGTTTCAAAACAAAAAAAATATATTGGAGACAGTTCGTTCATATCGAAATTGCTTGCGGTTACGCTCTGTTCCACTGAAAAATTGGCTGCATTGAAATTCGTCCCGCAATTTGCATTGAATGTTTTTCTTTGAAAACTTGTGAAGTTTGTTGGAAGGGGGTTAAATGTAATAAGGCTACAATAGAAATCACAGGTATTTGGATGGATAAGAATGGCAGACCTTCAAAGCACCAATCGCATGTGTCAGTGAAAGATGGTTGGCAGAAATTGTCAGTTTTCTGAACAGTGTATTATTAGTTTACCCAGCGCAGCCGGGAAGGGAGACAACTGAAATGTTTTGTCATTTACCAAAGAAATTAATTAACTCAAATTGTTAATAACGCTTAATTTACGAAGGATATCGAAAACTTTTTTAACTACGCTTTTCAACTCAGGGTATTCAGAAACCATGAATGACCCAGCTTCTTATATGAACTTGAAATTTATTTTAAACACTTTAAATATTTTTTTAAAAAGAATATACCTTCTGTTACAGAGAAGAACACTC
This sequence comes from Pictodentalium vernedei, assembly GCA_031216915.1. Taxonomy (NCBI): domain Eukaryota; kingdom Metazoa; phylum Mollusca; class Scaphopoda; order Dentaliida; family Dentaliidae; genus Pictodentalium; species Pictodentalium vernedei. The sequence continues at coordinate 80,856,109 of CM062288.1, read as the reverse complement.
TCACCATGGGTCATACTAAATTTCAAATCCACATCGTTGAGGCAAATACAAAATCAACTGCACGGTAACCTTAGTCATCACTGTTAGGCAAAGAGTTAGGGGGGTATTCAGAAACCATGAACGACACAGTTTTTTGTAGGGTGGGGTGGGGGATTTTAACCTACATTCTGTTATGTAACCATCTTCACTTAGTTTTGTGTGTGTTTGTATAAACTTTTATTTATTTTTTTCTCCATAATTGTGTCCTTTCATTTATTTTGTCACGATGTCATATACGTTTTATGGTTTTTTTTTCTGAGTTCTCCTTCATGTCCACTGACTTCTCCCTCCTGGGTCCTGACTTCTCCCTAAAGTCTCTGAAGGGAGAAGTCACTTCTCCCTAAAATCAGCTGCCAGGCTGACCCCTGGTCATGAGCGACCACCCTTGGGACTTGCCAAAAATGGTCGTTAAAGACAGGTGGTCGCTGACGACAGGTTTGCTGAGAAGGGGTGCATTTCGAGTTTCGCTTTCACGATGCTTGAAGAGAGAAACGAAATGCGCCGATACTGGCGATAGCATACTTTAACCCCTCCACACAATCACATCTAAAAAAGAATTACCGAATGTGAAGACGTTTCGGCCCAATTTCTAAGACGTTTTGGCCTCTTAGGGCCAAAACATCTCAAGGCCGAAACGTCATAAAACCATTTATTTTGGAAATCGCGCGTTATTAGGCCTACTGATTTCTCAACAGCAATCACCACCAATCCTCGTTATTCCACCTGGGGGCGAATTGGCCCGAGGCATTATTTTAAAAATCACTCTCCTAAAATTTTTCACTCTCATAAAATCTAAAAGTGGAGAGTGAATTTCCACTCTCCTGCTCTCCCGCTCCCAACGGTCACTGCATATGGACCAACATTAGACGATGCGCCGTATACAAAATTCATGATGACCCACCAGGGTCAAGGTCAAAGAGTAGTGCATGGAGGTTTTTTTTTTTCCAGGTTCGGTTTTATTTTTTTTAAAACCTCTGTTTCGGTTCGGTTTTTCGGTATTATTTCCAGACCCTTCAATTAATCTAAATCACTATCGTCTTACTAGAAAAGGCCATAGAAATGTCACAAGAGAGCTATTTAAAGCAGTTTATGTCCTGCTGATAGTACTGAGACATAGTACACTTCACTAGCACTCAGTCAGTTGACGAAGGGTTAATATGAATTCGGGGTAGATTGTATGCCATTTGATTATTTTCCTGTCATATATGTTCTATTTGGTAAATGCTCTACATCAGTGGCAGTGCCATGGGGGGTGGGGGGGGGATAGCGCCCTTCCCCCCCCCCCCCCCCCCCCCCCCAAAAAAAAATAAATGAATAAAAAAAATAAAATAAAATTGCTATCTGACTCAACATGGGCGCCTTTGAAGACCATGTTAGGCGTTGTAGAAACACTGCGATGATGTCCAAATTATTCAATTGTGATTTTTTTTTCTGGGGCACGACCCACAGATCCCAAACCACTCTCTCATGCCCACACCCCTGGCTCAGGCCTATGATCTACGGGAGATGCTGTAAGGATCTTGACCTTGGACCCCCACATCTTACTTAGCACCCTCCCCCCCCCCCCCCCCCCCAATCGAAATCCTGGCGCCGCCACTGCTATACATTATATACCTGCTTTGTTATTTTGTGTTCAGTTTTAATTTCGATAATATAAATAATTTGCACTTGTAACTTTTTTGTTATGTTTAACATTGCCATAATACAGGGACTGCATTCACTGTCCTGTTTCTCGATCTCTCACGGGACCTCTCGCCTCCTTTCGAAGTACAGGGTATGAACTCTCCCTCATGTTATGTGCAAAATAAAATGGATTTACGACATCAACGAGTATCACATGGGGTATAAAGGGTCAAAGTAAATAACCCTATATAATTTTGATTATTATTTTATTTCATGCATTTAATGTGAGATAAATATGGCTGAAATGAAAAAATATAAAAAAAACCCAAAACGTTCACGCTTTCCGACACTCGCCTAATTTCGTGCAGTAAAAGCCCACACTCACTGACCATTTTCGTTCTTGTGAAGGTCCCACCGGCTATTCTCACACTCGAGGTGCGACTTATACAAAGGTTATATACGCAGAGGAGGTATTTTGGCTGAAAATATTGGGTGCAAACTTATACGTGGGAGTGACTAAAACACTAACATAATTATACGGAAATAATCGCTTTTGGATTTGCCCATTCTGCTAACGTTCATTGTCATTTTCAAAATGAGATTATGAGGGGGGGGGGGGGGGGGGGGGGAGGTGGCGTTGTAACTTTCGAAGTTTAACGGCAAAGTATGCAAAAACCGCATGGACGTTTTTTTGGGCCCCTGTCGGTTCAGTTTTTCAGTTTGCAGCAAAAACCGAAACTGAACCGAAAAAAACCTCCATGCTCTATCAGAGAGGTCAACACACGGAATCAGTATGCAAATCAATTATTTTTATACTATACTACTCAAAGTTTGTTAAGCACCAAGTATATCCAACTACCTGTCTGACGTTTTAGTTGAAATATTGTAATGAAAAGTGTATGTATTTTTTATTTAACTATATCTTTAAAGATTTTAGTACAGAAATTAAGATTTTGTATGTGTTTGACATTAGTTTTTAGCCTTTGAATACGATAACCGTGGGAAATGAATATTATTGGTAAAAGAGGAAATTTTTCAATTTGCCAAAAAATTGACGGAGCGAACTGGTATGGGTTCAATATTGAGAATGAGACCCATTACTGTTAATTACAGCTTGACAACACCTTATGCTCCCAGTCAGGTCCCTGGTGGTCCTTTGTGGGATGTTGTTCCATTCTTGAACCAGCATGTCATCAAGCTCCTGGACACTTCTTGGCTGGACTGGATGGGCTGAAATTGCAAGCTGCAACTCATTCCAGACATGTTCGATTGGATTGAGGTCAGGGGATCTTGCTGACCAGTCCATACGCTCAATCCGACAGCATGGGCAACATGAGGACGGCATTATCTTCCATCAGAATTAATCTATCAGCCACTGTACCTGCATACCATCTGACGTGGACATCCAGGATCTCATAAATATACCGCTGTGCAGTCAATGTACCACGTCCAAGGACACAGAGCTCTGTTTGTCCATCCCTGCTGATGCCGCCCCAGACCATGATTGACCCTCCACCACAGCGGTCATGCTCAGCAATGTTGGCAGCATGGAATTGCTCTCTTGGTCTTCTCCATACCCTAGAATGCCTATCTGTGTGGTCAAGGCAGTACCTTGATTCATCTGTAAAAAGGACAGGTCGCCAATCTTTTCTTGTCCATCCAACGTGGTGCATGGCCCATTCATATCGTGCCTGGCGGTGGTTCTGGGACAGCGGAATGCGAATACATGGTATTCTCGATTGGAGACGACCTTGCCCGGATAGTCTGCGTCGAAACATTTACCCCGGATGCATTCTGAAGGTCACTGCGAAGCTGGGTTGCTGTGCCAAAGCGGTTCCTATGGACCTGAATGATCAAAAACCGGTCTTCATCTGCAGATGTTGCCCTGTCTCTGCCACCACCATGCCGTCTTACTGATGTGCCATACTGCTGGAATCTTGCCCAGGTTCTGGTGATCATCGTATGGTGCATATCAAGGGCTTCACCAACCTTACGATTGGTAGCTCCTTGCTCCACCATCCCTTCAGCCCGCCACATTTCTGCTTCAGACAGATGTCTTCTTATATTTGCATTTGCCATATTCAATCTTTGGCACAGCAACCCAGCTTCGCAGTGACCTTCAGAATGCATCCGGGGTAAATGTTTCGACGCAGACTATCCGGGCAAGGTCGTCTCCAATCGAGAATACCATGTATTCGCATTCCGCTGTCCCAGAACCACCGCCAGGCACGATATGAATGGGCCATGCACCACGTTGGATGGACAAGAAAAGATTGGCGACCTGTCCTTTTTACAGATGAATCAAGGTACTGCCTTGACCACACAGATAGGCATTCTAGGGTATGGAGAAGACCAAGAGAGCAATTCCATGCTGCCAACATTGCTGAGCATGACCGCTGTGGTGGAGGGTCAATCATGGTCTGGGGCGGCATCAGCAGGGATGGACATACAGAGCTCTGTGTCCTTGGACGTGGTACATTGACTGCACAGCGGTATATTTATGAGATCCTGGATGTCCACGTCAGATGGTATGCAGGTACAGTGGGTGATAGATTAATTCTGATGGAAGATAATGCCGTCCTCATGTTGCCCATGCTGTCGGGGTGTACCGACAGCGGGAGGGGATTGAGCGTATGGACTGGTCAGCAAGATCCCCTGACCTCAATCCAATCGAACATGTCTGGAATGAGTTGCAGCTTGCAATTTCAGCCCATCCAGTCCAGCCAGGAAGTGTCCAGGAGCTTGATGACATGCTGGTTCAAGAATGGAACAACATCCCACAAAGGACCACCAGGGACCTGACTGGGAGCATAAGGTGTTGTCAAGCTGTAATTAACAGTAATGGGTCTCATTCTCAATATTGAACCCATACCAGTTCGCTCCGTCAATTTTTTGGCAAATTGAAAAATTTCCTCTTTTACCAATAATATTCATTTCCCACGGTTATCGTATTCAAAGGCTAAAAACTAATGTCAAACACATACAAAATCTTAATTTCTGTACTAAAATCTTTAAAGATATAGTTAAATAAAAAATACATACACTTTTCATTACAATATTTCAACTAAAACGTCAGACAGGTAGTTGGATATACTTGGTGCTTAACAAACTTTGAGTAGTATAGTATAAAAATAATTGATTTGCATACTGATTCCGTGTGTTGACCTCTCTGATAGAGCATGGAGGTTTTTTCGGTTCAGTTTCGGTTTTTGCTGCAAACTGAAAAACTGAACCGACAGGGGCCCAAAAAAACGTCCATGCGGTTTTTGCATACTTTGCCGTTAAACTTCGAAAGTTACAACGCCACCTCCCCCCCCCCCCCCCTCATAATCTCATTTTGAAAATGACAATGAACGTCAGCAGAATGGGCAAATCCAAAAGCGATTATTTCCGTATAATTATGTTAGTGTTTTAGTCACTCCCACGTATAAGTTGCACCCAATATTTTCAGCCAAAATACCTCCTCTGCGTATATAACCTTTGTATAAGTCGCATACCAAGGGCTTCACCAACCTTACGATTGGTAGCTCCTTGCTCCACCATCCCTTCAGCCCGCCACATTTCTGCTTCAGACAAATGTCTTCTTATATTTGCATTTGCCACATTCAATCATTAAATCACAAGGGTTTGTGTTGAAATGAAGATTGAATACCCTACACATGTCGTGTACATGTAGACAGTACTCGAAAACATCATGAAAATCAAGGGGTACATGATTTCCATGACTGTCACAAAAAGTCTGCCTGTCAAAAGAGAGCTGATGTAAACACTGGGGACCATCTCAATACATTCCTCAATCATATCCACCAAAAATGTCGCAAATATGTCACAAGCAAATTTCACAATTATGTGTCAAATATTTGGTGCATACAGTTAAAACTAGAAGTCCTGTCATGAAATGCGCACAAATAGCATGTCGATCTGCATGATAACCTACACGTTAGAACCATAGTAAGGCTATCAAATTGTGTACATATGACCTGTGCACAAGCAACGTTTCAGCCAATGGACCTCCGAAGCAGGTCCATTGGCAGAAACACTGACTGTGTTTGCTATGAGTAACCAGGCGAACCTGTTGTGCTTTGGATGCCATTCGATATGGCAATTGCGTGCAATTCCTATGCGCATTTAAGCCTAGATAAGCGCAAAGTTCATGACAGGACTTCTACTTTGAATTGTAGCAAACTTTGATTAGTATATAAACTAATGGCCCAGACTAGCTGGTGCAAAATCAAAGTTATCAAAGGCCAAACACAAAGTTTGAACCCCCCCAATCCCCAAAATTTGCTTGCAAAACCGAAAATTAAAAGTCCTATCTGGTCCTCCATACTTTTACTCTCCGCGTATGTGCAGCCATCAGGAAGTGACTGGAATTGGCACAAAACGTTCATTCTTTGTTTGGCCCAAAGTCAGCAACAATGAACTGACATCTGTGCTTTAAAATCTCCCTTTTTGAGGATGCCAGACACAAATCAATGCAAGAATTGGTGGATCCAAGGCTGTTATTGGATGATGGAAGTGTTCAGCAGTGGTTTTAGATGTTTAGGGCTGTAACTTTATAATAATTATAAAATTATTTCATGTTTCCCAATTTCGGGACATACGCCTGGCGTCATCATTTTTGATAATGATTATTCCATTGTTTGTTAAGTATTCCTTCCCTATCCTTCCATGAACCCTTCCTGTTAAACTCTTAAGCTTTTTGGCTATTTTTAAGGAAATTTTTTATTAAATTTCTTGGGAGTTTAACGTGTTTTACAGAATATTTATTCTGTTTTTCCCAATGGTTACGTCCTCACCCATTGGGTTGTTAGGCTGTTTAGTCTTGCATTTTCTATCTGATGTATCGTTTTTTCTTTGTATGAAGATCTAGCTTTGCATCTGGTAGCATTTAAATTGGTTTCTGACTTTGGGTCTTTTTGTGTGCCTGATGTCTTGTTTCCGGTTTTTTCATTGACGTTGTTTACATTGACAGCATCCTCATATATATGTAGTATTTTATATTCTGTTACTGTAGAATTACTGTAGGATACATGGATTATTATTCCGATAGTGTAGGTCAATAAATTTGGATTTTGTCCACACTTTGGCTCTATCGGAATGCCTTTGGGCTCTTAATGTTGCCTTTGAAATATTTTGATTTTAATTTTGATTGCTATTATTCATGTATCTTAATTATATATTTTGTTGTGGAGTTTGGAGGAGTGATATCGACTTTAGTCGATGCACTTCTGCACAGTCTTGTCATACTTGTGTTCACTGGGATGACTAATGTTAGAAGTGGGTGTCACGGTACGTTGTTGGCAGTGAGGTTCTGAGGTCAGGCCTCTCACCACGTTATAATTCATTTTTTCATTTTCTATTTCAGAGGAACATGACAATGGTTATGATATTGTGACACCCATCTAAGTGTGCTACCGTTGTTGTGCTCCGTCGAGCAAATAGAGCTAGCTGCAGTGCTCATGATATGCAATAAGGAGATAGGATAAGGCCTCTAGTTAGTGTTCTTAATCTCTTGCAAGTAGCTAGCTCAACCGGTGAAGCATTTACTCCATTTGTGGGAGCTGTGACACTGGGTAAGTCTGTTGCAGTCGAAGGAAGTGTAGATGTGGGTAGAGCGAGCACTTAAATAGAAATAAGCTCACCCGACGATGACGGAAATAAGGAGGAAGTCACCAAGTTTCTTCTTGGAAGGCTCGGCGAGGTCTAATAGACCGCTAGCGGGAGAGGCCCCTCTCAAACCTAACAACATTTGGGTCCAAATGTTGTTATGAGAAACTTGCACGAGCCGGAGCATACATCCGCCCACTGCTCAGGACGCTCTGTCCAGTCTGCAGCCAGGGTTGGCTTCTGTCATGGCTTCTTCCGCTAAATATCACAAGCCGAAATGAAGTTTTCTTGTTGGGAGCCGATGGGGCAAAGATATTCGCAGCAAGGACGTAGTTTCTCCTCCTGTAAGCCTCGCAAGTCCTACAGGTGATGTTCAAGACCTCTATTGCTTGCCAGTTGCCGGAAGGTTACAAAACTGGTTAGCAGTCACGGTAGATCAGTAGGTGTGAAGTGTAGTCTCAGACGGCTTAAAGCTATCATTCCGAGCGAAACCCCCCTACTAATGAGATGTTCGCATTGGACAAATCTTCCGGCAGATCCTTTCAAAAGATAGTCTCTCCCAGCAGAGGTACAGGCTCTCTTATTAAAGGAAGCAATAGAGGTCGTCGAGACTAAAAATTCTCGGGGTTTTTACATTTTACAGTCACCTGTTCCTCGTACCGAAGCCAGACGGCTCGTTCTGACCGGTAATAGACTTGAGCTGGATAAACAAGCTTATCATGGCGCGAAAGTTCTATATGGAGACCATTCGGTCGGTAAGAGCGAGCATTCGAGAGAACGACTATACGGCAAGCATAGATCTAAAGGACGCTTACTTTCATGTCTTGGTACATCTGGTATTGAGAAAGTACCTGCGCTTCGCTGTACAAGGGAAGGTTTATCAGAGCAATGTGCTTTGGTCTGAACCTAGCTCACTGGGCATTCACTCGAGTAATGAACTCGGTAATGTAATTCTTCCGAGCTCATTCATCTGCAGTAACGTTGACTTACTTGGACGACATTTTGCAGAGATACAGCAACAGAATTATACTTCAGAACGATGTTCAGAGTCTGCTTCTATTACTCCGAAGTCTCTGGTTTCATCGTAAACGAGAAAAAGTCGGATCTAGCTCCGTCTAAGTCGTTCACTCACTTGGGAATGTGCTTCGAGACTCACAACAATCTGGTTTGTCTGCCATTACCCAGAGCAAAATTAGTCAGTTGTTATGCTCGCTTTTGTCTACACTCAGACGCATTAACAGTGAGGGAATTCAAGCGACTGATGGGGCTGTGTGGAGTGGCTGCGGATCTTATTCCGATGGGCTGCCTGCGCATGCGTCCCCTCTAGATTTATTTACTCAGAACTGGAGTGTGAAGACGCATTCGTATTGTTTTAACGGACCTAGTAAAATATAAGGTACAGTTTTGGGCAGATCTTCAGTGGTTAACTCCGGGAGTTCCACTGCAACTGCCGGATTCGGCTTTCACGATTATGATGGACGCGAGTCAGATGGGCTGGGGTGCGACCCTAAGTCCTGCAGACTTGAAATGTCAGGGTCTTTGGGACTCAGTTCCTAGAGAAGCACATAAACATCAAAGAGATGATGTCAATATGGCTAGCACTTCAACATTGGATTTGCCTATTAGCAAACGTCCACGTTCAAATTCTGTCAGACAATTTGACAGTAATTGTTTACCTCAGGAACCAGGAATTAACGGTGAGGATTCTCCTATATGTCATGAATCATGGCATTCATCTTTCTGTCCGTCGTATACCGGGTCATATGAACATACTTGCAGACTCGCTCTCTCGAAAAGGTTGCCTGTTGTCATAGGAATGGACTCTCAACAAGCGAAAATTCAGACAGATTTGCTACCAGTGGGATCATGGCCATGATAGATCTTTTTGCGACACACCTGAACAATCAGTTACCGACATTCATGTCGCCATGGCCAGATCATCGAGCGTACGCAGTAGACGCTCTTGTCAATTTCATGGGACGGAATGATAGGATAAGCATATCCTCCAACTCCGTTGATTCAGCAGATTCTGTTAAAGATCAAACAGTCTCGTTGCAAAATTCTGCTAGTAGCACCTCTGTTGTCACAGAAACCTTGGATCAATCTTCTCAGGTGTCTGTTATGGGACATTCCCCTGAAGCTTCTTCCACGATAGGACCTTCTTTATCAGGGGAAGTCACGCGCACTACATCACAACCTGGCAGGTCTCAACCTTCAAGTATTTCTGTTGTGTGGTCCTTCTTGCCCAAAAAACAGTTTACAGGATGCGCAGTGGATGCAATTTCTAACTGCAGGAGGTCCTCCTCTTTGTTGAACTACGCAGCGAAGTGGAAGGTTTTCTTCCGTTGGTGTAAGGATCAGTCGATAGACGTATACGATCTGTCCATACCAAATATTGCTGATTTCTTGGTCTACTTGTTTGACGATCTCAAACTGCAGCCTGTCACTATTAAGGGCTATAGGTCTATGTTATCATATACTTACGCTCATCATGATAACTTGGCTATTGGATCAAATACTTCATTATCCAAGCTAGTTAGAAATTTCTCTATCAATAAACCTAGAACCCTCAGATTAATTCCTAAGTGGAATTTGGCTTGGGTTCTGTTGAAGCTCAAGCAGCTCCTTTTGAGCCGTTGGACGTCATAGAGTTCAAATTCTTGACCTATAAAATGGCGTTTCTCTTAGCCTTCGCATCTGCTAGAAGAGTCAGTGAACTTCATGCTTTATCTGTTGATGAATCTCACTACCGTAGTGTGGGTAATACCATTACCCTCACTACGGAAGTTGCGTTTTGGGCTAAAAATCAGATTGCAGGCAAGCGCCCGGAGCCTATTGTCATTAAGGCTTCACCGTCCTCCCATATCCGTAGACCTTTGCTGTGTCCAGTCAGGGCTTTGCGCATTTATAAACGGCGATCAGATTTTTTTAGAAAAGGAAGAAAACGTTTCTTTCTTTCATTGATTCCTAACGGAAAGAATATTTCTGTTTATCCATCGCAAGATGGATTCAGTTGGAAATGTGCATTGCCTATGAAAATCTATCTTCGGATCAACGTTCTGTTAATAAGATATCATCGCATGAGGTTAGAGAACTGTACACTTCTTAGGCTTATTCCAACAGTATAGCCATTACTGATCTCATGAAGGCTGCGTACTGGACACAGCCCTCTTCATTTACCAAGTCTTACCTGAGAAATTTAGAGTCCATCTTCGGTGACCTTAGATCTTTGGGTCCTCTTTCTGTTGCTCAGAATGTCGTCCATTAATGGTTATATCTGTAGGTATTTAGGCAGCGCGTTCCAGCATTGACACTGTTCTGCTGCCCTCTTCGTTCTGAGGATTTTTACCTCAGAACAAGGAGAAGGGGGGGGGGGGGGATGTTTTTTTTCCTTATGATCATTAGGCTTTATAGTGAAAAGCAAGGGAAGACCTCCTCCGGTGTCAGTAGTCCTGAGTCAGTGCTGGGATAGTTTTAATGTGTAGCTCGGTGTGAAGCAATAACAGTGTCTCATTTATGTACGGTTTTTAAAGTGTAGCTCACTGTGAAGCATTTGTATATGTCACGTGTCAAATGGGCATTAATATACTCAGACACTTTTAAATGAGTATAAAGAGTCTCATTCTCTGGACTATCTTTATATATTGGTTTTCCTTCACTGAATTAGCATAATGGGTTATGCTGGCATGAAATGGAGAAATTATATTATGTAATACTCAATTACAGTGTTGGTGTTATGCCTTTCTCTTTTCTCGTAAAAGAGAAAGACATATATAATTCATGTCTTCTACTGTAGGAGCTATCCTTTACTGAAGTAATTGAGAGATTGTATTTTCCTTTAAGTCCTAGGCCCTCCAGCCTTTTTACGATTCTGCTAGTCGGGGCCATTGGTTGTGGTACAAAAATATGATAAATTTGAAGTAATTTGTATATTTTTTATACTTACCAATGGCCCAGACGGGTATGGCCCTCCCATGAGTGGGCACTCATACCTCCCCGCTGTTTATAACATTTAACTGGCAGTCTGTAGAAAGAATTATGGTTGACGCCAATTTTGGTACCTTCTTGGATACTGTGCATGCACAGATCTCAAAAGTATGGAGGACCAGATAGGACTTGATTTTTTCGGCTTTGCATACAAATTTTGGGGATGGGGGCAAAATTTGTGTTTGGCCCTGGATTAATTTTTGAGTTAGCACCAGCTAGTCTGGGCCATTGGTAAGTATAAAAAATATACAAATTACTTAAAATTTATCATTTTTTTTCCTAAATTTTTTTTTAATTATTAAACGTCCAAAACGGGGTAAAATTTACTGATTCTTCGACAACGGAAAATACAAATTGATTTTCGGCATGACCATTCGACAATCGATTAATTGATTAATCGTGACAGCCCTAATTTGATTATGTTTTCCAAAACCATAACATACCTATACCATATTTCATATCAATGAATAAAAACATACTTCTTTTTTATACCCATTACCATTGTAAAATGTGGGGGCGAGTTGTCTCAAAAGGTGGGTGAGTTGTCTCAAAAGGTGGTGGGGGGGGGGGGGGGGGGAGTTATCTCAAAGGTTGGTCTGAGTTGTCCCCCTTTTGAGAAATATTAAATTGGGTTAGTTTCAGAGCCATATGATAACAACAACCGCAAATGTGTTTATTTTATTATGAACCTCAGAATCGGAAGCATTTCTATTTGGAAATAAAACATAAGAAATGCATAAAACTGCAGAATTTTGGGAGGGCGACTTGAATTTCACCCCAATATTACCCAAGGCGACTTTAAGAATGACAAGGTGACTTCTTTGCCCTGGTTGCCCACTCGGCTGTCTCCAAATTGTCGAGGACATTGTATTGTCTGTGCAACACTTCAGTGTGCAGAGTTAATGGATAACTGGGAAATGAATTTTTGGGAACGGAAATAAATCGGTATCACAAGGCAGGTATTTCCTGAATGACCACCACTATCTCATATGGGAAAGTTCTCATTTGTTTGGTGGAAATATTGTAAGATGGTTCCGTATCACACAGCTGTTAACCAATTAGGTTTAAGAATGCATGTTAGTCAACAAATAAAAGTGTATACAAGTACCACAGGGGTGTAAAGACAAACTAGTTCACCATGATATGGGGTCTAATGTTACATGTTCTGGTACAGCCTTTTAAATATCTCTGTAATACTGTCGTGATACATGCAAATTATGTGGCAACCTGGCTGTTTATTGCTATAATGAGATAGCAGATAAGATCCTGAGGGTTCATATGCTTTGTTTGTGAGGCAATAAATAAGATTTTTAGATGTCCAAGATATTTCTTTGCAAGTGCCATCTTCTGTTCGTGGTGGGTAGGGCTGCATGGTATTCGAAACTGAATATTGGTATTGGTACTCAAAAAATATGTTGAAAGACTGTTCAGATTTCTGAACATACACACCATAATCGGGACTTGAGCCATCACAATCGGAACAAATCAGCATGCCTTGATGATACAGTTCGAATAAATCTTTACCCTATGCAAACTATATCAAAATTAATGTTTTAAATATTAGTTTATATTACTTTAAGTGATTCGACGAGCTCGTTCCAATGAGGGGTCCGATGATATGGTTTTGTTGAAATTTTTTGAAAAATAATATTTGTTCAACTGCACAATTTATGTATTACCCGGGCGGATGCAGCAGATTCGTTAGGTAGAGGGATAATAATTTTTCATTTGGGACTACATTTAAAAAACTCAAGACATCTTGAAAATTAAATCTTTGATAAATAATAATGACGTTAAACCGTTATTTTTGCTATTACACCGATATTCAATCAATGCTGGTTCGTGTACTGGTATGTATCGGTTTATCGATATACTGTGCAGCCCTAGTGGTGGGTAAAGTAACATTAGTTCACACCTATGAGAGTTCTGAGAAGTGGAGCAGTACTTGTTTACTGGAGAAAACAAGATCTGCTTGACTCATGTAACATGCATAATAAACACCTGTGGTGGATATCCTCTAAAGTGAGTGGCATAGGTATAAACGATTGGCTACACTTGACTTCTTTCTTATGTAGCTGTCATGATATAGATATATGCAAAACAGGTACCTTAACCCTTTACCTAACACGAAAGACAGACAACACTTACAAACAAAATTCTTCAATAACTAATTGTTTTCATTTTTTGCATCAAAAACATAGGTTATGACCCCTCATTGGAATGAGCTCAGTGAGCTCATTCCAAAGAGGGGTCATAAGCTATGTTTTGGGGACAAAAAATGAAAAAATAATGAAACTTGAATGGTGCTTTTCGTGAATAGCTCTGGCCGTTTTTTGGCCGTTACGTTGGGTAAAGATCTAAACACCAATAAATAAATAAATTAAATCATTTCACATCTGAACATGCTAAAACTGATTTTAGTTTGAGACAGAACTCAACGAGGGTGGATTACTTGACTAGAAATACCAGAAAAACACCCCAGGCATCATTGATTCCTGACTGCTACACTCTACCCGAGTTGTGTTCTATATTTACCATGATGAAACTTGAATTTAATGGATGAAGCTGATGTTTCTAATGAAAAATATCTTTGGCAGTCTAACTTTCTTGATTACATGTAACACTGTTTTGTGTTGAAAGCATTTCATACAAGTCATAACACACTCAGATGCATAACATCCAATCAGATGGATTCTTACATGATGTTTACACTGATGCTGGGCAGAATTGGGATAATTAAATAGCACGGTATTCAGAAAATGATACTGTGGTATACTGTTATACCAATTATTTTGGACTGCTATGTGGCAAACAAGAAAAAGAGGCGAAATGTCTGCTTACAACTTCGCCCAAAATGTCTTGCCAGAAAATTCAGAACGTCTGCTAATAATTACACCCAAAATGGCAGTTTATTAGCACACGTTTTATTTGCAATTACGGTGGACATTTCGGGTGTGATTCCACAGTGATGCATAGGAAAGGCACGCGATCACTCTCATGCACCATCGCTCACGCAAAAATTGTCCAAGGTGCATAAATAATCACTCGCCTCTATTCTTGGGTGTGTTTTCATCCTTTTGAGTTGGGTCAACAGAAACATTCAATTAAGTTTTGATGTTGGGGAAATTTTTAACAATCACTCACAATTTGAAGCGTTTAAGGGGCTATACAAGTAATGGAATTTTGTTTATTTTGAATTTCCCACCTCTGATATTCCTTAAATTCAAATTAAATATACACAAATTATACACCAAAATGAAGGTTGGGCGATAGAAAACACGAAAAATATATGAAATCAACTCAATAGAGTTGACAGCAGGCACCAATGGTTCCTGAAAGTCTGCTACTGTATTCGTACCAGAACTGATAATTGAATAATATTTCACGAGAACAACTTGTGGCCAAATGTGCTTCACATATCCAAAAACAAAGCATGGGCATCAAAATCCTTCAAAACACAGCAACAGAGCTGCATGGGGGATATTCTCAAAGTGACTGCGTTGTTTACATATATTCTTACTTTCGATTTCCGGTCTACGTCATCGGATGGGAAAAGCATAAAAAAACAATGCTATCTGAAATCAAACAGTGAGAAAGATTGCCTTAATACAGCATACAATCATTATATATAGACTGCAAAGTTGCCATATTCAATGCAAGGTATCATGGCACCTGGTGAAATTTCTTGGAATTACTATTTTGTTTTTTTTTTTGGAAATTTGTGGTATCGAGTCATTTGCGCATGTCCATTGAACATGGCATCCATCTTCAAAAAAGAAATGCAGAAAGTGCTGTCCTTTATCCAATTGCAGTCCTATCGCTGCATTCGAAAGTGTTTTGAATGTCTAGCTTTGTTCTTGAATATGTGTCGCACATTTGGCCACAAGTTGTTCTCATGAAATATTATTTTGTTATCAGTTCTGGTACGAATATGGTAACAGACTTCCAGGAACCAGTGGTGCCTGCTGTCAACCCTATGAGTTGATTACATATGTGTTTCATGTTCTATACATCTCAACCTTCATTTTGATGTATAATTTGTGTATATTTAATTTGAATTTGATGAATACGAGAGGCGGAAACTTCAAAATAAACAAAAGTCCATTACTTATATAGCCCCTTAAAGTACAATTGCAAACAACTTCCTTTCCGTCGTTATGAACATGACACACAGTAGTTCGCTAAAACATCCACACACGACACGGTAACAGTAAGAGGGTTGCACATTGACAATTCGCCCAGAGCTAACTCCCGCCACAAAAGGAACATGCATGTTCAGATAAAAAAATGGTGCCCATTCTGAGATATGAGAAACGTTTTAATACTTCCGTATTTTTTTTTTTATCAAAGACATGTGGAATGTTGCCCCGTTTCTTGTTTTCTTTTATACTCGTGACACCTGTCGCTCCAATTCACCAGTGACACAAATTAATGTGCCTGATTTGGAATTTACGCATCCATTTTCCATGATTTTAATAATCTGCCATTTTAGTGGTTTACATATATTTTCACCGTCAAAATTTCCATCCGTGTTCAGTTGTATTCATGCATTCGTTTCGAAGGACGCTTGTCAGTTGAAGTTAAACATTGAAATCAACACTCAATCGAATTCACTCTCCTCACAGTTTTCACTCTCGCAAACTTTATTTGAGTGAAGTGAAGATTCTGAAGTGAAGTGGATGTTCGCACACCTCTCTTTATCACAAGAAGCATTAAAATTAGCACACCTCAGCACTTAAAATAAATTGACTTTTTAAGTGATTGTGTTAATGAGCTGGTTAAGTATCATCATATTTATCTTGGCAGAGGAAGCACAAATGACTTGCTTTTGTTTATTTGATAAAAATGAAGCACCTTGCATAGGTCTTGTATCAAACATTTGTGTGCACACTATTTTGAAGACACGATGCTTTCATGACATCATTGTGTGCAAACCGCCAATCACTTTGAAGTACAAGTGTAAAACTGCAGGGAATCACTTGGCATTTCCCAAGAAAAATTTCCAGGTTTTAAATAGCAGGAATGCCATCGGTTGAAATGTCCAATGTGACTAACTATGCATGCATAATGAAATGCAGTACACATGATAGTGTCTACTCACCTCAGCTTCTGCTTGAGCAGAGCTTGAACAGAGTTAGAATGTTCAGGAGCTGACAGTTGCTCCTCGATGCTCGGTGGTTCTCTCCAGGTACTCCAGCTTCCTCCACTCGAAAACTGTCACGGTCATGATTAGCCATTGTGCATAAGTATGTGACCTTAAACACCAATAAATAAATAAATAAATCACCTCAACTTGTTTCAAATTCAAGGTAATCAATATTCTGTCACTTTCATAATAATAGTGACTGTTGAGACAAACCACTTGAACAGTTGGGAAAGAAAAGTAATAAAGAAACGTTCCAGGGTCTGCGAGGGGAAAGGGAAAAGACCCAAATTTAAACCAGCAATAATCCACACCAGTGAAGTAGATTCACTTCTTGTAAACTGTGATAAGCAAGTTGAAATTTTCATACCGGGGTGAAACTGAACTTTCAATATACTGATTGTGATTTAATTTTCCAGTATCGGTGGCGGTATTGAAAATTGTAATAGAAAAACTGCCCAGCATGAGGTTACACATAATCCAGATTCCTTACATTGTGTATCAAGCAATTTACAAATGTCTGTATTTTATTATGTAACGTTGAATATGCACATAAATCATGGTATAAAAACCATTTAATGATTGTTCTGTCTCTTTTCAGTCGCACATGCACAGATTAATAATTTTAACAGTAATAGTCCTATTTTCTCCATTAATTTATATAAAATACTTCCAAACAGACAGTGATCTTGCCGTAGCACATTTGGGATTTATCTGTTGTATCGTATCTGTTCTCAGTTATGCAGCTCCTCTGAGTACTGTTGTAAGTATTCAAAGTTTATTTTTAAATTTTTATTAGCTTAACTTGACAAAGTCAAGATAAACTATTGCCATCATGCTTGCGGAAGCCTGTGAGTCTGTTCCCATTTTCTTTAGCACAGGCTACACACTGTAGTTCTTGTCCAATCACAAAATTTCATATGCAAGTTCAAAGTCATGTCTAGATGAGACCGTCCCCTTTTGGTCGCGATCAGTCTACTGTGATGCCTGCACGGGCCCAAAACCAAAAAAACCTTTAGCACTGTCTACAGGTCGTATTTATGAAGAGAGTCATTGCAACTTGGTAGTGGTAGGATGACTCTGTATCATGTCTAGATGAGAACGTCCTATTTTGGTCGGGTTCAGTCAACTGTGATGGCCGCAGGAGCATGTTACCTAGATTCCTTTAGCATGGTCTACAGGTTGCATTCATGAAAGAATTTTATTGTAAATTGATAGGATGACTTGGTATAAAGTTTAGATGAAAACGTCCTATTTTGACCGTGATCAGTCATCCTTGATGGCTGCACAGGCATGTGACCTAGATTTGTTTAGCACAGTCTGCAGTTCATATTTATGAAGGGAATTCATTGTAACTTGGAAGGATAACTTGGTATAATGTCCAGATGAGACTGTCCTATTTTGGGCATGATAGGTCAGCTGTTAACGCCACCTGGTCACGGGACCTACATTCCTTTAGCACTGTCTTCAGGTTTTTATTTTGAAGGAATTTCATTGTAACTTCGAAGGATAACTTGGTATGATATCTAGATGAGGCTGTCCTATTCGTGACAGCCAAACTGGCACATGACCTCGATTTCATTAGCAAAGTTTATGAGTCATATTTATGAAGGGATGTCATTGTAACTTGGTAGGATGCCTCGTTTTGGAATAATTTTGCTGCATCTTGGTAACTTTGATTGTACATTAACTGTGAGTTCGGGAGCGTGGTGGCTCAGTGGTAGACTGTTGGACTTCTATGCTAGAGTTTGATCCCCGTCCGGGACGACCCGCGTTGTGTCTTTGGGCAAGGCACTTTATCCTGGTTGCCTACATGGGGGCACGGTGGCGCTGTGTACTAAGGCTTACTGCACGTCGATGGTGCACATGCCTTCAACCGCTGTAACCCTGCTTGAGCAGAGCTGGAAAGAATGTTGAGGAGCTGACAGTTGCTCATCGTTGGTCGGTGGTTCACTCCGGGTACTCCGGCTTCCTCCACCCGTAAAACTGTCACGGTCACGATAAGCCACTGTGCATAAGTATGTGACCTTAAACCCCAATAAATAAATAAATAATAGATAACTGTGAGGGCAACATCAACCCTGGCTACATCAACCGAGGCCTCAGTTCTTTAGTTCAGTCTACACCTCAAATTATTCTTATTAAAAACATAACATGTAGGGAACAGAAACTAACATATTCTCAATTATCACAATTCTTGTCTTGTTTCATAATCTTTTCATAAACCTTGAACATTTTCCTTTTCATCAAACACTACACAGTCAAGTTAAGCTACAGTGTCATTGACACTTTCATTTTTGATTTTTTGTGATTCTTTTGGGTACCTACAGGGGCCAAATTTGGGTCCCTTTTCCAAGGGCATTTTGGAATAATTTTTCCCAAATTCAAATAAAAAGTTTCCCAATCTCATTCCTCATTTAAATAATAATTTAATTCTTTAACTCTTGAAGGTCCAATTTAGGCTTTCATTCCTTTTTGCTGGAACAAAACAGGTGCCTCAATAGGCAGCTTTTATATATGTTTGCAAGTTACATCCCAAGAACTTGTCAGTTACTTCTAGGCAAGTCTTAGCAGCCTGTATTGGCAGCCAAGACTTTCAGAGACACAACTGCAAAGCCACAGAATGTAGACTGTTGAAATGTAGTGAAATGTAAATATCTTCCTCATTTAATAGTGTAAGAACAGTTCTTTTAATAGAGATTACAGAGACTGTACTGTACATATAGTAGCTTCTGTACTGATCTCATTTTAGTATGAAGGCAACATTTCGAATTCTTTGTGTGTTTTTTTCCAAAACAAATTCCCAATTGGAGCTTTCATGACTAGGGCTGTCACAACTATTCAATCAGTTGACTAACTGTCTGCTGTTGCAGTACTTGATTGTTTTTATACACCCTTTTTGAAAAAATGGGTCGTATTATGGTATACCGCTGTCCGTCTGTCTGTCTGTCCATCCGGTCACACATCGTACGATAACTCAAG
This sequence comes from Pictodentalium vernedei, assembly GCA_031216915.1. Taxonomy (NCBI): domain Eukaryota; kingdom Metazoa; phylum Mollusca; class Scaphopoda; order Dentaliida; family Dentaliidae; genus Pictodentalium; species Pictodentalium vernedei. Next base: position 80,836,725 of record CM062288.1, on the reverse strand, counting down.
AAAGCTTTGAGAGATATTTTTATACTGTACCAATGACCCAGACATAGCTGGTGCTAACTCTTAAAATATAGGGCCAAACACAAATTTTGCCCCCCAATCCCCAAAATTTGCATCTAAAACTAAAGAAAACATGTCCTGAAAGGCCCTCCACACTTCGCCCCTACTGCGCATGCGCAGTGTCAAGGACGTTCCGAAATTGGCGCCATTAATCATTCTAAGTTTGGCCCTTCATCAGTTAACATCTGACTGATCTTTGTGCTTATAAATCTCAGTTTAAATGATGCCAGACACATAAATATTAGTGAAATGGTGATTCTAAGGAGGATAGAGAAGGAGGAGAGGAAAAGAATGTGTGACAGAATATTATCAGGGCTGTAACTTAAAATTTTTTAATGAAATTATGTTAAGTTACCTATTTTCAAGGCAGCAGCCATTTTGTTGTCATTCTGATTATGTAGTTACACTGTTTTTTAAGTGTTTTCCTCTCTCCCTGTCCTTTAAGTTCCCCCTTGCTATTCTCCCATGCTTTTGGCATAGTTTTTGTAATTATTATTACTAAATTTTCTTGGGAGTTTTAGCTGAATAACAGAATGAATTCTGTTCTTTCCCCATGTTTACGTCTTCACCTACGGGTGGTTAGGCGTTGTGTTCTGCATCTACCATCTGATGTTCTGCAGTTTCTTCCCTGGAAGTCTCTGTTTTGCATCAGATAGTATATTTTTGGTAACTGATTTTGGGCCTGGGTGCCTGGAGTCTTATTTTAGTGTTTTTACACTCATTGTTTACATTTACAACAGCCCTCTGTGTGAGGGGGGGATTTCTAAAAAATAATATCTTGATGTTATTTTAATCATAACTAGATACATTATTATTGTTTGTAAGTGTTGAATAAATTGTTTAAAATAGTTTTAAAATTTTTGTCCACACTTAGGCTTGGGATCCATTGGGGCTCAACGTTACTTTTCAGAAACTTGGGCTGTTCTGAAAAAATATTTTTTCAAAATATTTTGATTTCAATTATTTTTTCTATATTAATGGATCATATTATTATTATGTATTTTGATTGCCAGGGGTTAGTGCGAGTACCAGGACTTGTTTTCTTTTCACATTGAAAGGATATTGATCAATTGTTTTAAGAGGAAGTCTTCCTCTGACTTTATTATCATTCTATATGTGGTCAGTGTACTCGCATTAACTCCTGTTCTGTATCGTATGATTTCGATGACAATATGGGAAGCGTATGTCACGGTATGTTGTTGGGGATTTGGACACTCCGGTCCTTTCCCCGCAGGGTCACTCTACTTTATCAATTTCTATTTCAGACGATCAAGATTAGGGTGATGTATCTGTGATGTCTTCCAACAGTGTGCCTCCGTCGTCACAATTAATGAAGGGCTAGCGGAAAAGTGCTCATGTAAATACGCCAATTGCCTAAGAGGACCCTAGTAGGTTCGACGGCCTTTGGCGTCCGCTAGCTCGCCCGGTGTAGCGTCCATTCACCGAATGGTTCGGCAGCCGGGTTCGTCCGTTGCGGTCTAGAAGGAATTTTGGGGTGATGCGAGCACTATAAATTAACCTAATGCACACCCAGTGATGGCGGATCGGAGGGAGAACGCAGGAAGCCTTTTAGTCCGGTTCATAGCTTGTTCCGGTCCATCCGGACGGCAAGCGAGAGAGGCCCCTCTCTCGTTCAACAACATCTGGCCCCAGATGTTGTGGTACAAAATGTGTCGCAAGCGGAGCATACGTCCGTCGCTCGAGACGCTCCGTTGTATAGGCAGTCAGCTGAGACTGCTAAGGCTTCCTCTTCTCGTCAGCGCACACGACCGGACCTTGGCTGCGTGACCACCGATATATTACCAGCTTCGCCGATCAAGGATTCTTCGGCGACCAGGTCACACCATCCGGTAGCCAGGGACACGAGGCCTGCAGACTCCGGACGTTCGCATAGGAAGTGTGCGGGAGTCAACGTACACAGAGCTTCCGGCGGCAATGCATCGTGAGACCGCTACTGCACAGGCCTCGGGAACGGACGTGCTTTCCTTAATAGCACAGTTTATCGCAGCATCCCAGCATCAACTGAATCTGTCGCATATATTTTATCCGACGATGCTGGGTCGGGACGCTCTGTGGAAGCGGGTACGGACGTCCGAAAGTTTCATCCGGTCCGACGGGATACCGAAAGGGATTCGGAGGATTTCGAGCTTTCCCTTTCGGAACAACATATGCTGTTGTGTATGTCATCTGACTTGGTCTTCTACAGCTTCTTTCGTCGGACCAGAATGCTGCGATGCCGGATAAGAAATTGATAGCATCGGTGGACTTAGAAATTTTTGGTTCGGTTCAGGGACATCGTCCCTCAGTTCCGACATAGTCCAATAATGTCACACAAACTTTCGAATTATTGAACGACGCTATATATATTATTATTTTATGCTTGCTAACCAAGCATTTCTGGTTTCTTGTTCGAAGAGCTATGGAGATGTCTTTCAAAAGTGTGCCTCTGTCGTCATAGTTAATGAAGAGTTAGCGGCAATAAGTGCTCATGGAATATGTCTATCGCCTACGGAGTGACATTCGCTAGCTCACCCGGTGTAGCGTACATTCATCGAATGGTTCGGCTGCCGGGTTCGTCCGTTGCGGTCTAGGAAGGAGATTTGGGTGATGCGAGCACTTTAATTACTTTAGTACTCACCCAGTGACGGCAGATTGAGGACAGATCGGAGGAAGCCTGTTAGTCCGGTTCCTGGCTTGTCCAGGTCCGTCCGGGCTGTGAGCGAGAGAGGTCCCTCTCTCGCCCAACAACATAGGGGACCGCATGTTGTGGTTCAGATATTTTACATTCGGAGCATATGTCCGTTGGTCGGGACGCTCCGTTATATTGACAGTCCGAGAGACTGTCTTTAATGCTTCCTCATCCTCACAGCAGGGCACACGACCACACATTGGCTACGTGACTTCGAGTATCCGATCAGTTTCGGCATTCAGTGATTCCACGGCGAATAGGTCGCGCCATCCGGTAGCCAAGGGACACGAGGCCTATACACTCCGTTCGCTCGCATATTGGTAGTATGCACGGGGTAACGATCACGGAGCTTCCAGCGGCAATGCATCGTAAGACCGCTTCTCCTCAGGCCTCAGTGACGGACGTGCTATCCGAGTTAGCACAGTTGTTTCGCAGCATCCCAGCAATTGACAGTTTCTCGGTCGAATCAGGAATTATCCGACGGCGCTGGGTCGGTGCGGTCCGCGTTGCATCAGCTACGGACGACCGAACGCTTTATAGGGTCCGACAGGATGGCGAAAGGGATTCGAAAGATTTCGAGTTTTCCCTTTAGTAGTATCGGAAGATGCCTTTCATATCTTCTGGCATTATCTTCCAGTGATTATTATTTCGGACTTCATTGCTGCGATCTTGGATAAGAGACTTATAGCGTCATTGGACTCGGATTTTTCGATCGGTTCAGGGACATTGTCCCTGACTTACCGACGCAGTCCAATATTGTCATTACAACATGTGTTTTATTTTTCGACGCTATATATATATATATACAAGCCTGCTACTAAGCATGATAGTTTAGTTTCTTGTCCGCGTTGCTCATTTCTGCCATTTTATCATTTATACAAATAGTTTATTTTGGCAGAGCAGGGCATACCGAGAGTTCATATGCGTCTAGACGGTGTGATTAAAGACTGCATATATTCTTTTTCGCCGTTTATGTCTTTTCCAATTTCAATGTTGGGAACGACATTATGTATAGTAGACTTAACTTAGACGCTTTATTATACGTAATCCGCCTTACTGAGGCGTTATCATTACGTCTTCAAGAAAAGATTTACGGGATATTATTCTCAATGTAATTTCTTTTGAGGGCAGTAGTTTGTTCACGTATAACTCCGCCCTTCAGTGGCTGATTGGAGTTAGTTAGACGTGACGCAGCCCTAGCTACATCCACACGCGTGGATAGTAAGGTTAAGAACTCTCTCAGAGTCGCTTCGTTCTCGGAGGAGCTTCTCTTCGACGGCAACTTTTCGGCAATCCATGAATTGCTCGATTTACACGTTCTCTTGTCTATCTAGTGTTACAAGAGATTCAGACTGGGGCAAACATTCGGTGGTTGACTCAGAGAGTGCTGCCGCAGTTGCCGGACCCGAGTGTGGCTGTTATGACGGTTGCCAGTCAAACAGATTGGGATATAATACTGATCCCTACGGATTCGAAGTGCCAGGGTCTTTGGGTTCCGCAGTCTTTTAGCAATCAGTTTAACTTCCGCGGAATAATGTTTTTTAGGCTTGCTTTATGTCATTGCATGAACATTATTCAGAAACGCATGCTCAAATTCCTGTCCTTTAATTCGACAGTAGTGGCGTATCTCCGGAACCAGGGAGGCACTCTTTCGTTTCCGTTATTCAATTTAATGGAAAGAATCCGTCTGTTGGTTATAGTACACCAAGTTCAGTTTTGGTCCGTCATATTCCGGGTCGTCTGATTGTTTTATCGGACTCCCGTTCTCTTACGGGTCGCTTGTTGCTGTCAGAATGGACTCTCAACAAACAAGTATTCAATCAGATTTGCTATCTATGGGAGCGCCCAATGATTTATTTATGACACAGCTTGCTAATCAATTGCAGACGTATGTGTTGGCTTGTCCAGATCTCTGAGCTAATATTGTTAACGCTCTATTGATCTATAGGACGGAATGATAGGATACGCGTATCCTCCGGCGCTGTTGTTTTAGCAGGTATTGCTAAGATAAACAACCACAATACATTTCTGTTGATAGCATCTCTATCTTCACAGAGATCATGGGTAATTTACTCTCTTGTCTACTGTGGGTCTTAACGTGAAATCTTCCTCTATGTGAGGATCTTTTTCACTGGGTAAATCGTGTCATCTTTATCACAACCAGCAAGGTCGCAACCTTCATGTATTCCGTTGTGTGGTCCGTATTGCATTGTAAGCACTGTACTGGACGAGCTTTGGACGCGATTTCTTACTATAGGAGATCCTCTTCTTCGCTATTCTATGCGGCTAAAGTGGAGGCTCTTCCGTCGTGGTGTAGGGATCATTATGTTCATATTGTTGATCCCTCCATACTACTCATTGCTATTTTGTAGTATACTTGTTTCACAAGATCTACTGCAGCCTGTTATTATTTAGGTTATAGGTTTATGTTACCTCATACCTATGCACTCTACGATAGTTTACAATTGAGTCTTTTGTCTCTTTATCTAAGTCAGTAACTTTTTGATAAATAGACTTAGAATCTTTAGATTAAATTCCTATACGGATTTTAACTTCGGTTCTTATTTAGCTAAGTAATCATTTGAGCCTCTGGAAACAGTAGTTTTCAAATTCTGACCTTTTAGACAGTAATTCTGTTGGTTTCTCTTTTACTGTAGAGTCAGTGAGTTTCATGCACTATCGATGGATGATTTTCACTTTCATAGTTTCGGAATCAATACTTCCGTTACTATTTAGGTTGGATTGTTGCATAAGAGTTAGGCTCCTATTATCCGGAACCTATTATTTTAAGGTCCTTCCGTCTTCGTATGGGCATAGGCCTTTACTCTTTCCGGGTACAGTTTATGTATTTATAAACAGATATCTGTTTATTACAAAGGGCGTAAGCTTCTTCTGTCTTTGATGTCTAGTAGAAGGACGTTACGCTCCATTTTATTGTTAATGGATTCTATTAACTATCGGTACTGCTTATGGTATATCATTGACTTAGCAGTTGTGCTTAAGATTTCGGCTCATGAAGTAAGAGTTCTTCTACTTCTTGGGCTTACATTAATAGTGTCGCTATTATAGATTTTTGAAGGCCGCTCATTGCGCTCAGCCACCCACATTCATGAATTTTATCTTAGAAATATCGAGTCCATTTCTGGAGGCCTCTATTGTTAGGTCTATTATCTACTGCTCAGAATGTCATGCACTTAACAGTTGCTACTATAGCTAGGTAGGCTGTCTGTTTCGGCAGTGTCTCCGTTCGGCTGCCCTCTTCGCTCTGGGCTATTTGACCCAGGGCAAGAAAAAGGGGGGGGGGGGGGGGGGGGAGGGTGTTCCCTTGGGTCACCTGTTTTACTATAAAAACAAGGGGATACCTCCTACGGAGTTAGTAATTCTGAGCTGTTATTGGGATGGTTGTTTAGTGAGAAGTTTAGGTTTTTAAAATTCATTCAAGTCTTAGTTTTTAAAGTATAGCTTTTGAATATTGCATATGTCAACGGACATGATTATGCAATCCTCAGACACTTTTAGGAGTATAAGAGTCTCTATTCTCTAGACTGACTTTATTTATTGGCTTACTTTAAAAATTATTAGTATAAGGATTATATTGGATATTAATAGAGTACATGGATGTATGAAGCTCAATTTTGGAAGGTGTTGTATCTTTCTAATTTATCATAAATAAGAAAGATACATGTAAGGCCTATTACTTCATTTTCCCTACAGGGGATGACTCTATTTTATTTTATTGAGCGTATTCCATTTTGCTCTATGTCCTTGGCCCTCCAGCCTTTTTACTATTCAGCTATGTCTGGGTCATTGGTACAGTATAAAAATGTTAAAAAATTTATAGTAATTTATATATTTTTTATACTTACCAATGACCCAGACGGGGATAGCCCTCCCAGGAGTTGGGAACTCTTGCCTCCCCGCTGAGTACATAGCGCTTACCAGGCACTGGTTATTAGAATGATTAATGGCGCCAATTTCGGAACGTCCTTGACACTGCGCATGCGCAGTAGGGGCGAAGTGTGGAGGGCCTTTCAGGACATGTTTTCTTTAATTTTAGATGCAAATTTTGGGGATTGGGGGCAAAATTTGTGTTTGGCCCTATATTTTAAGAGTTAGCACCAGCTATGTCTGGGTCATTGGTAAGTATAAAAAATATATAAATTACTATAAAATTTTTAACTTTCGTGATTTTTGGGTAGGTGGTGTATATCGATGGAGGGAAGCTCCTTTTTGTTTAGTGTTGCCGTTCGAGTAGTCATTCCAGAGTTATGGGACTTTATTACTTAGAAAATTGTTGATTTTTTACACGTCATACGATAACTCGAGAACGCTTCGAGAGATTTTCATGATTTTTTGGTAGGTGGTTTATGTTGATGGAAGGAAGCTCCCTTTCAGTTTGTGTCATCATTCGATTAGTCATTCCAGAGTTATGGGACTTTATTACTTAGAAAATCGTTGATTTTTTCTTGAAGTTATGATCTCTGTAGACCTAAGATATGTACATGAAATTCAAATAATTTTATTTCCAAATTATTGAACACAGTATGTTGTTGGTTATGATTATTGTACAAGAATATAAAAAAACTGACAAGTACACATGTAGACTCATATTGTGTGCTTCCCTCTTGTAATTAATAATGGGCATATCATGCGCTCATGGCGCAGCTGTTTTTTATTTTTAGTCAATCATTCGACTAATTGTCGACTGTTGCAGTAGTTGATAGTTTTTATTTTTAGTCAATGGTACAAACCCGATTTGTACCACCTTAAAACTGAATAATGATCGACTAAAAATAAAAACTATCAACTACTGCAACAGTCGACTAACTGTCGACTGTTGCAGTAGTTGATAGTTTTTTATTTTTAGTCGATCGTCGTTCAGTTTTAAGGTGGTACAAATTGGGTTTAAATTGCACAGTATAATGAGGTGAAAGAATGGTTAAATTGTTAACCTTTGAAATGTAGAATAACCATAGTTACTTGTAATATCCTATGACCTTTGTTTTCTGCATGATTGTGCAACAAAGTAATTTTAAAAACACTGAGCCTTACCATTTGATCAATCTCTGTACTCTGTAGTATTAACCAGCCCTCTGTTAATCAGTAATAAAGAGTATTGTTCAAATAGTGTACCTTTGAAACATGAGCTGTTTGGCAAGTTATTGCTGACTGAAGAGTATATAAAATCAATGGTCTTGTACACTCAAATTGACCCCATTTTAACAATCTGAACTGCAAGAGTGAGAAAATTGTCACAAGACTTACAATGGTCAGTTCACTTGTAGTACTATGTTGTAACTTGTGTAGGAATGGAGGGACATTTTTATGTTCAAAATTTTTGGAAATTAGTTATGGAAATGAAACATTTGCTCAAATGTTCTTCTGTTTAAATTCTTCAGATCAATCTGAGATATTGTGGTGTTTTCATTTTATCTCAACACAGACGTGTACATATTCAAACATCGTCAGTTTTAAATTTGTTTTGTAACTATATTAGAGATTGTTTGTTGAATTTATGGGAAACAACTATTAATCGACTAACCATCGATTAATATTGTTGATTAGTCAAGTACAAAAATTGATAGTCATGACAGCCCTATTTTATGATGCAAATTTTCCCAACTGATTGAGCCCCAGACTCTTCCCCAAAGAGGGCAGAAGAATCTCTGTCCTGTTAATTAAATACTTCTCACTGGAAAAGTGACTATTCCGATAACAGGGTTCCCTCTGTATTGTGATCTGCATGCAGACACTCAGGCACAAGGGTATATTGGTACTTAGGTTGGTATGTCAAACTTTGTATCTATTAATGGCTTTACCCAACGTAACTGCCAAAACTGGCCAGCGCTATTCTCAAAAATCGCCAATTAATTTTCAAAATATTTTCATTTTTTTGTCTCAAAAACATAGGTTATGACCCCTCGTTGGAACGAGCTCGTTCCAACGAGGGGTCATAACCTATGTTTTTGAGACAAAAAATGAAAAAATTTAGTTATTCAAGAATTTTTTTTGCAAGTGTCGTCTGCTTTTCATGTCAGGTAAAGAGTTTAATGGCTTTATACCATGGTTAGTTAATTTCAGTTTAGCATTATTCCAGGTTATCAGAACAAAATGAGGATTGAGTTTATTATTAATTATATCCTCATGGGGAAATTGTGTAATATATCCTTTTTTACAAGATGCATATTTTATCCTTTCGCACATACACAGTGCTTCCTTGCAGTTGCATGTCTAGGTTGTCTCAGGTAGTGGAACTTTCAATGGCCTGGGTTATATACAGAACAGCCTATAACAAAATGTACCTTTAGTCAGCATGTTAGTCTTAATGACACCACACTATTGCCTCAAAAAAGAGGCAATAATCTGGCATTTCAATGGATGAGGAAGAAACATGGAATGGTGTATTCTCCTGGCCCTATAAAGGAGGTGACTCATTTGCATAGCCAACAATAAAGAAATTGTGTTACTATTTTGGTAAAAAAAAAAAAGAGGCAAATAACGCTAAACTGAAACTTAATTAACCATGGCCTTAAGTTTGGTTGCGACCTATTCTTGAGTGCGATGCATCCCCCCCTCCCCCCCCCCCCCCCCCCTCTGTTTTATGCATGGAAACATATATGTATTGTTCAATTATATTTAAATTTTTGTTCAAGGGATTTGAAATGTTTATCAGAGAAATTTAAGAAGATTTTTTCAAAATTATCTGTTACCCCTTTATCTAACATGAAAAGCAGACGACACTTGCAAACAAAATTTTTGAATAACTGATTTTTTTCATTTTTTGTCTCAAAAACAGGTTATGACCCCTTATTGGAACGAGCTTGTCACCTATGTTTTTGAGACAAGAAATGAAAAAAATAATGAAAATTAATATGGGACTTTTGTGAATAGCTCTGGCCGGTTTTGGTCATTACGTTGGGTAAAGGGTTAAGATTGGGAGATTTCCTATAAGCTGCACTATAGTTTCATTCATTTTGGCATCAGTTTTACTAACTGCATCTGTATACTTAATTAACAGCGAGTGGGTATCATGATCTAACGGATAGGCCAGTTTACAGCCTGAACACACAAATAAATATTTTTCAGTTTCTTATCATTCATTTTATGTAAGCTGTAAATGTATTGTTTATATGGGCAGAGATTTGAAAAGCAGTTTTAGTTTTGGGGATATTTTATACTGCCTTTTTTCATTACAGAAAGAGGTTGTAAGGAATAAAAATACAGAGAGTATGTCTTTTCCATTGGTACTGTTAAACTCTTTCTGTGGTGTAGCGTGGTCTATATATGGTACATTAGTACATGATAGCTATATAATAGTAAGTATTACGCTATTGAATTTTTTTTCTTTTAAAAGTTATCAAAAAGAACTTTGTTCAATCACATAAATCACATTTGATTATTCAATAATGGAAATATTGTCTACAACACATCTAGTAAATGTATGTAATCAAAAGAAAACATGGCATAGGGGGAGTGTGGTGGCTCTGTGATTAGGGCATTGGACATATAAACCAAAAGGTCCATGGTTCAATCCCAGTAAACGGTAAATTGAATCCAACCCCTGTAAGGATTCTATATGCTATATATAAAATGATTCTGTCTGGTGTTTCTAGAGAAGACTTTCAAACATTTTTTACTCCTATGGGACTAAGTTAATAAGTGAGATCTAAGTTTGTTCAAATCATGACTTGGGTTAATATTTGGGTTCCCCATTGGAGCCTGAATTTGAACTTAGTCCAATATGAGGAATAATCTTTAAAAATCTGCTTCTTGAGATACAATCGGAATCTTTTCATATTTGGTATACAGCATCCCTAGAGGGTTCAGATTCAGTTTGTTCAAATAGAGTCCCTGGGTTGATAGTTGTGTTCCCTATGGGTGGAAGGGTGGAGAGGGGGGGGGGGGGTGGCAAATTTTAACATAGTGTAAAATTGGTAATATTCTCAAAATCTTATCCAGAATCACCAGTCAGAATCTTTTGATATTTGGCATACAACATCATTCAAGTTTTTTCAAGTAAAGTCACACTTACCAGTTTTGCATTACTGAAAATCTGGGCATTATTTTTGTGATAGCATCTCAATACTAGAAAAAAATCACCTGGCATGAACAACAGAGTTATAAATAATTAAATAACTTCATTCCTCTGTAGTGTTAACTATCCATAGATGCCTATTAAATTCAGGGTTCATACAGGTCCTTGAAGGTGCTTGAATTAAAAAATCAAAATTCCAGGGCTTTGAAAGTGCTTGAAAATCATATCTCCAGTAGTAAAGTCCTGGAAAGTGCTTGAAATAATCTAGCATGTTTATGAAAAAAGTGTCAATAATCTAGCATGTTTATGAAAAAAAAATTACTGTAATTACTTGCGTAATTGCATAGATTGCCAGTGCATGAAGTCGGTGTTTTTTCATAAAGGGTCAGCATCATGTTATCAGAAGGTCCTGGAAAGGTCCTGGAAGATGCTTGGGAAAAGTCCTTGAAAGTCCTGGAATTTTTTATTCTCAAGGGTGTACGAACCCTGTAAATCATTCTTTATACAACTATGGTCAGGTGAGTGACTCAGGTCCCATGGTGCATCTTGTTATATAATGACATCAGGACATCAGTGTGCAGGGGGTTAAAACTTTTCCTTTTTGGTTTGCATTTTTGGAATCTGCAGAAAAGCTTGTGGAACCTTCCCCACAATGGAACCCCCCAATATCAGACACACAGGTGGTGGGAGCTCAATGAAATGGCGGTGCACAAAAATTAAACATTAACACTTACAAATGGATATATATATACAGTGGAGCCCACTTAATTGGATATCTCTTAACTGAATAACCCTGTTAATTGAATATAATTTCCCAACACAAAACAATTTATCATACCTTCAGTACTAATCCAATCTGCTAATTAAATATAGGTTATAGATTAAACTCTTGTAAATTGAATAAACAAGCGTGTAACCTGTCGAGAAATTACCCTGACTCTCCCCAGTTTTCCTTTGTTTATAGATCTATTTGGCCACAGTACATCCAATACAGGCATTTAATCTATTATATCTTGTTTGCCAGAGCTCATGGAGCTCTGTCAAACAAGATATAATAGAATAAATGCTAAGTTCATCTCTAGAATACAGGGAGTGACACAATCCCTGTTAATTGAACACTCCTGTTAATTGAATAATTTTCTTTGGCCAAGTGGCTATTCAGTTAATAGGGTTCCACTGTATTCCAAAATTTTAAGTACTTTATATCCACTTGAATAGAACAATTTTACCTTTCATATTCCAAGGACAAGGTCACAGCTGGGCATCTCTAGCATCCATCTGTCCTTTGTCAACATTTTGTTTGTCTGGACCATAATTTCCTTACCACATGACACAACTTGCTGAAAGTTCTTACTCATAAATACTACAGACAAGTGTAAAGAAATATATCCAATTAATCATTTTAAATACTCATTAACTCGACTTTGAGGTAGTCAAATTTGAGGTTATGCCATGGCACGTCATAAATCTGTCCGTCTGTCCAGCATCAACAATTCAATACGGCTCGGGCAAGATGCCGTATTTATGAACCAATCTTTATGAAACTTCTTGGGTACCTTTGGTATCACTGCGGGACGTGAATGAGTGTTTTTGGGTGCGGTCCAAAATTTAAGATGGCCACCAGCAGCCATTTTGTACCGAAATTAGTGCAATCAGTTTTTTGTACAGAACTTCTGTATGAAAGTTCTGATTTGAATAAATTTTTGTTTGAATGTTTAGTAACATGGAATACATCACATATAATACAGGTTTTTTTCTTGTGCTGAAATTATGCAAATTAGATGAAATTTGATTTATTCAGTGCTACTTATACACAGTAAGTGCACATGTCAATACGGCTCGGGCTAGGGGCTGTATTTATGAACCGATCTTCACGAAACTTCTTGGGTACCTTTGTTATCACCTTGGGATGAGAACGAGTGTTTCTGGGTGCGGTCCAAAATTCAAGATGGCTGCCAGTGGCCATTTTGTACCGAAATTAGGTCCAATCAGTTTTTTGTACACAACTTCTATTCAGCTCAGGTTAGAGACCATATTTATGAACCGATCTTTACGAAATTTCTTGGGTACCTTTGTTATCACCGTGGGATGAGAACGAGTGTTTTTGGGTGCGGTCCAAAATTCAAGATGGCCGCCAGCAACCTTTTTGTTCCAAAATTAGTGCAATCAGTTTTTTGTACAGAACTTCTGTATGAAAGTTCTGATTTGAATAAATTTTTGTAGGAATGTTTAGTAATATGGAATACATCACATATAATACAGGGTTTTTTCTTGTGCAGAAATTATGCAAATTAGATGAACTTTGATTTGTTCAGTGCTACTTATACACAGTAAGTGCACATGTCAATACGGCTCAGGCAAGAGTCTGTATTTATGAACTGATCTTCATGAAACTTCTCTGGGTACCTTTGTTAACACCTTGTGACAGGAACAAGTGTTTTGGGGTGCCTTTGTTATCACTGTACTATGAGAACAAATATTTTTGGGTTCAGTAAGACCCACTCTGGGACTAATTTAGCATCTAACTGTCGCCCACCTTTACAATACTTTACCTACACATTTGTTATAGGCTAGTGTCAGCATTTACAGGGTTCATACAGCTCTTGAAAAACCCTTGAAAATGAGTTTTTTCTTGAAAAACCCTGGAATTTGAAATTAGCCCTTGAGAAACCCTTGAACTTTCAGAAATCTCTTGAAAAACCCTTGAATACCAAACTATTTCCTGGGCATTGTAAATATATGTGTACTCGCCTTTTACTTGTTTGTTGCGCTTGTGTCGCTCAGTTAAAAAAAAACATAAAAAAGTATGGAACGTTTTACCAAGATTACTGTAACACAGATCACACTTTGGGTACCAGTACTTCCTGACTTCCAAAGTCAGATCCGTGTCACATGAATCTTAGATTTTAGAGCTCATACAACAAGCTGAATAGTATATGTAGCCCTTGAAAAAAAAGAGAAGCCCTTGAAAAACTCTTGAACTTTGTGAGCAAATTTTTGTATGAACCCTGATTTATGTACAGACAATTACAATACTTTACGTGTACCTTTGTTATCGGGTCATTACCTAGATGTTTGTCATTGCTGTGTCACATACTATACATGTACATGTCTTAAACAAGTTGAGCTACAGTGTGATTGACACTTTCATTCAGTTCATAATTTGCAAATTGGTGAAAGGTGTATAAAACCTGGAGAGTGATTTAAAAAACTTTCTAGGGTTTTAATGTTGTAGCGAACATGGGTACGACTTGTCCAGTATTTAGGTATGAGTTGACGATTGGATGATTCGGGCCATAGTGGATACTGATGTCAACTTTATATCTGAAATTTGTCCAAAATCATCCTGTATATGTGTTCGTCTCAGAAGCTTCACACAACTCACTAGTGCCATCATGGTGGGGAAAAATCCTTTGAACACTTTAGTGTTCAAGTAAAATCAATTTTATTTCAATAATTTGTTACAAAAGGTGATAAATATAAATCATGGAACAACTTAAGAAAACTGATCACGACCACTAAATAAGCCGTAAAGGCATACAAACGCTATTCCATATTTCCAAGCCTGAAACAACGAAAGGAACAATTTGCCTTTTTTTGTGCACCCCCTCATCCCAATTCTTCCGACAAAATCAGCTGCACAGAACCCATTAACTGGAAAAAATACTGAGGCGCCCCACTGAAGAAACAAAGATAATGTCAACCCTGAAATAATCCGTACGGCAATATTTGCTATTTTGATCATCTGGCAATTATGCAGAGCATTATCAAGCAATACATCCAGGACTGAAGCAGGTCTCAAATTTACCTGAAAATTTTAACGTGAATGCAGTCTGATGAGTTGTAAATGTTTTTCTTTTGTAATCACATTCCTCGTCAAAATGTAATACAATATGGTCGCCATGGACTGGTCACTTTCCATGTGTGGGCAATATTTCCACAGATGCAATAATATTACATTCCAAACACTAATTACAGGAATAATCATCAAAAATTTAATGAATGAACCACCAGGTACAACCTGGTGCTTCATTAATTATACTTTTGGTGAGGAAAATTTGTATTACCTCGTAAACGCACGTGTGGTCATCACTGCCCACACATGGATTCTGACCAGTCCACAGTGTCTATAATGTAATGAATTCAAATGCACAAACACAACCTTGTTCCAATTTATGGGAGAGTGCAATTATTTTTGGTCATCCAAATTGGTTCACATGTCTTTGCCGTGTTACAATTTATGGGAGAGTGTAGTTATTTTTGGTCATCCAAATGTGTTCATGTCTCTTTGCCTTGTTACAGTTTATGGGAGAGTGGAATTATTTTTTGTCATCCAAATTTTTCTCCACGTCTCTTTGCCTTGTTCCAGTTTATGGTAGAGTGCCTAGTGGCCCAGTTAATGAGCCTCCAGATTGTGAAGACTTTTGACAAAGCAGTTGTTTCTAGTCAAGCATTGTCTGCTGAAGAGAAAAATGAAATGATTCTGGTTTCCTGACTGATTCTAATTTTCATGCCCATCCCTAAACTTTTTATGAGCTCTTGACCAAAAAAGTTATATCCATTTAAAAAGATATCTGAAGATATTTACGGGTCTGGCTTCAAATACAAGTGGACCATGAATATAGGCCATACATTTTAGCTTCTCAACTAACCCTAAGAGCTGGCAACACTTGAAAAATAATTTTTGGAAATATTAAAAATAATCATTTTCTGCCTCAAAAACATACCTGATGTACCTGCATTTGAACAAGCTCAATGAGCTTGTACCAATAAGGGATGGGGGTGGGGTGGTGGAGGGCACACGCTGTGTTTTGAGATAAAAAAATAATAAAATTTGAATGGTGATTTTATAAATATCACTGACCATTTTTGTCATTATGTTGGGCAAAGGGCAAGACAACTGTATGAGAAAATGAAATATTGGAATGAAAAAAGAAAATCCTGACTTAATGACCCCATATTTTTATACTGTACCAATGACCCAGACATAGCTGGTGCTAACTCTTAAAATATAGGGCCAAACACAAATTTTGCCCCCCAATCCCCAAAATTTGCATCTAAAACTAAAGAAAACATGTCCTGAAAGGCCCTCCACACTTCGCCCCTACTGCGCATGCGCAGTGTCAAGGACGTTCCGAAATTGGCGCCATTAATCATTCTAAGTTTGGCCCTTCATCAGTTAACATCTGACTGATCTTTGTGCTTATAAATCTCAGTTTAAATGATGCCAGACACATAAATATTAGTGAAATGGTGATTCTAAGGAGGATAGAGAAGGAGGAGAGGAAAAGAATGTGTGACAGAATATTATCAGGGCTGTAACTTAAAATTTTTTAATGAAATTATGTTAAGTTACCTATTTTCAAGGCAGCAGCCATTTTGTTGTCATTCTGATTATTTAGTTACACTGTTTTTTTAAGTGTTTTCCTCTCTCCCTGTCCTTTAAGTCCCCCTTGCTATTCTCCCATGCTTGTGGCATAGTTTTTGTAATTATTATTACTAAATTTTCTTGGGAGTTTTAGCTGAATAACAGAATGAATTCTGTTCTTTCCCCATGTTTACGTCTTCACCTACGGGTGGTTAGGCGTTGTGTTCTGCATCTACCATCTGATGTTCTGCAGTTTCTTCCCTGGAAGTCTCTGTTTTGCATCAGATAGTGTATTTTTGGTAACTGATTTCGGGCCTGGGTGCCTGGAGTCTTATTTTAGTGTTTTTACACTCATTGTTTGCATTTACAACAGCCCTCTGTGTGAGGGGGGGATTTCTAAAAAATAATATCTTGATGTTATTTTAATCATAACTAGATACATTATTATTGTTCGTAAGTGTTGAATAAATTGTTTAAAATATTTTTAAAATTTTTGTCCACACTTAGGCTTGGGATCCATTGGGGCTCAACGTTACTTTTCAGAAACTTGGGCTGTTCTGAAAAAATATTTTTTCAAAATATTTTGATTTCAATTATTTTTTCTATATTAATGGATCATATTATTATTATGTATTTTGATTGCCAGGGGTTAGTGCGAGTACCAGGACTTGTTTTCTTTTCACATTGAAAGGATATTGATCAATTGTTTTAAGAGGAAGTCTTCCTCTGACTTTATTATCATTCTATATGTGGTCAGTGTACTCGCATTAACTCCTGTTCTGTATCGTATGATTTCGATGACAGTATGGGAAGCGTATGTCACGGTATGTTGTTGGGGATTTGGACACTCCGGTCCTTTCCCCGCAGGGTCACTCTACTTTATCAATTTCTATTTCAGACGATCAAGATTAGGGTGATGTATCTGTGATGTCTTCCAACAGTGTGCCTCCGTCGTCACTATTAATGAAGGGCTAGCGGAAAAGTGCTCATGTAAATACGCCAATTGCCTAAGAGGACCCTAGTAGGTTCAACGGCCTTTGACGTCCGCTAGCTCGCCCAGTGTAGCGTCCATTCACCGAATGGTTCGGCAGCCGGGTTCGTCCGTTGCGGTCTAGAAGGAATTTTGGGGTGATGCGAGCACTATAAATTAACCTAATGCACACCCAGTGACGGCGGATCGGAGGGAGAACGCAGGAAGCCTTTTAGTCCGGTTCATAGCTCGTTCCGGTCCATCCGGACGGCAAGCGAGAGAGGCCCCTCTCTTGTTCAACAACATCTGGCCCCAGATGTTGTGGTACAAAATGTGTCGCAAGCGGAGCATACGTCCGTCGCTCGGGACGCTCCGTTGTATAGGCAGTCCGCTGAGACTGCTAAGGCTTCCTCTTCTCGTCAGCGCACACGACCGCACCTTGGCTGCGTGACCGCCGATATATTACCAACTTCGCCGATCAAGGATTCTTCGGCGACCAGGTCACACCATCCGGTAGCCAGGGACACGAGGCCTGCAGACTCCGGACGTTCGCATAGGAAGTGTGCGGGAGTCAACGTACACGGAGCTTCCGGCGGCAATGCATCGTAAGACCGCTACTGCACAGGCCTCGGGAACGGACGTGCTTTCCTTAATAGCACAGTTTATCGCAGCATCCCAGCATCAACTGAATCTGTCGCATATATTTTATCCGACGATGCTGGGTCGGGACGCTCCGCGGAAGCGGGTACGGACGTCCGAAAGTTTCATCCGGTCCGACGGGATACCGAAAGGGATTCGGAGGATTTCGAGCTTTCCCTTTCGGAACAACATATGCTGTTGTGTATGTCATCTGACTTGGTCTTCTACAGCTTCTTTCATCGGACCAGAATGCTGCGATGCCGGATAAGAAACTGATAGCGTCGGTGGACTTAGAAATTTTTGGTTCGGTTCAGGGACATCGTCCCTCAGTTCCGACATAGTCCAATAATGTCACACAAACTTTCGAATTATTGAACGACGCTATATATATTATTATTTTATGCTTGCTATCCAAGCATTTCTGGTTTCTTGTTCGAAGAGTTATGGAGATGTCTTTCAAAAGTGTGCCTCTGTCGTCATAGTTAATGAAGAGTTAGCGGCAATAAGTGCTCATGGAATATGTCTATCGCCTACGGAGTGACATTCGCTAGCTCACCCGGTGTAGTGTACATTCATCGAATGGTTCGGCTGCCGGGTTCGTCCGTTGCGGTCTAGGAAGGAGATTTGGGTGATGCGAGCACTTTAATTACTTTAGTACTCACCCAGTGACGGCAGATTGAGGACAGATCGGAGGAAGCCTGTTAGTCCGGTTCCTGGCTTGTCCAGGCCCGTCCGGGCTGTGAGCGAGAGAGGTCCCTCTCTCGCCCAACAACATAGGGGACCGCATGTTGTGGTTCAGATATTTTACATTCGGAGCATATGTCCGTTGGTCGGGACGCTCCGTTATATTGACAGTCCGAGAGACTGTCTTTAATGCTTCCTCATCCTCACAGCAGGGCACACGACCGCACATTGGCTACGTGACCTCGAGTATCCGATCAGTTTCGGCATTCAGTGATTCCACGGCGAATAGGTCGCGCCATCCGGTAGCCAAGGGACACGAGGCCTATACACTCCGTTCGCTCGCATATTGGTAGTATGCACGGGGTAACGATCACGGAGCTTCCAGCGGCAATGCATCGTAAGACCGCTTCTCCTCAGGCCTCAGTGACGGACGTGCTATCCGAGTTAGCACAGTTGTTTCGCAGCATCCCAGCAATTGACAGTTTCTCGGTCGAATCAGGAATTATCCGACGGCGCTGGGTCGGTGCGGTCCGCGGTTGCATCAGCTACGGACGACCGAACGCTTTATAGGGTCCGACAGGATGGCGAAAGGGATTCGAAAGATTTCGAGTTTTCCCTTTAGTAGTATCGGAAGATGCCTTTCATATCTTCTGGCATTATCTTCCAGTGATTATTATTTCGGACTTCATTGCTGCGATCTTGGATAAGAGACTTATAGCGTCATTGGACTCGGATTTTTCGATCGGTTCAGGGACATTGTCCCTGACTTACCGACGCAGTCCAATATTGTCATTACAACATGTGTTTTATTTTTCGACGCTATATATATATATATATACAAGCCTGCTACTAAGCATGATAGTTTAGTTTCTTGTCCGTGTTGCTCATTTCTGCCATTTTATCATTTATACAAATAGTTTATTTTGGCAGAGCAGGGCATACCGAGAGTTCATATGCGTCTAGACGGTGTGATTAAAGACTGCATATATTCTTTTTCGCCGTTTATGTCTTTTCCAATTTCAATGTTGGGAACGACATTATGTATAGTAGACTTAACTTAGACGCTTTATTATACGTAATCCGCCTTACTGAGGCGTTATCATTACGTCTTCAAGATAAGATTTACGGGATATTATTCTCAATGTAATTTCTTTTGAGGGCAGTAGTTTGTTCATGTATAACTCCGCCCTTCAGTGGCTGATTGGAGTTAGTTAGACGTGACGCAGCCCTAGCTACATCCACACGCGTGGATAGTAAGGTTAAGAACTCTCTCAGAGTCGCTTCGTTCTCGGAGGAGCTTCTCTTTGACGGCAACTTTTCGGCAATCCATGAATTGCTCGATTTATACGTTCTCTTGTCTATCTAGTGTTACAAGAGATTCAGACTGGGGCAAACATTCGGTGGTTGACTCAGAGAGTGCCGCCGCAGTTGCCGGACCCGAGTGTGGCTGTTATGACGGTTGCCAGTCAAACAGATTGGGATATAATACTGATCCCTACGGATTCGAAGTGCCAGGGTCTTTGGGTTCCGCAGTCTTTTAGCAATCAGTTTAACTTCCGCGGAATAATGTTTTTTAGGCTTGCTTTATGTCATTGCATGAACATTATTCAGAAACGCATGCCCAAATTCCTGTCCTTTAATTCGACAGTAGTGGCGTATCTCCGGAAGCAGGGAGGCACTCTTTCGTTTCCGTTATTCAATTTAATGGAAAGAATCCGTCTGTTGGTTATAGTACACCAAGTTCAGTTTTGGTCCGTCATATTCCGGGTCGTCTGATTGTTTTATCGGACTCCCGTTCTCTTACGGGTCGCTTGTTGCTGTCAGAATGGACTCTCAACAAACAAGTATTCAATCAGATTTGCTATCTATGGGAGCGCCCAATGATGATTTATTTATGACACAGCTTGCTAATCAATTGCAGACGTATGTGTTGGCTTGTCCAGATCTCTGAGCTAATATTGTTAACGCTCTATTGATCTATAGGACGGATGATAGGATACGCGTATCCTCCGGCGCTGTTGTTTTAGCAGGTATTGCTAAGATAAACAACCACAATACATTTCTGTTGATAGCATCTCTATCTTCACAGAGATCATGAGTAATTTACTCTCTTGTCTACTGTGGGTCTTAATGTGAAATCTTCCTCTATGTGAGGATCTTTTTCACTGGGTAAATCGTGTCATCTTTATCACAACCAGCAAGGTCGCAACCTTCATGTATTCCGTTGTGTGGTCCGTATTGCATTGTAAGCACTGTACTGGACGAGCTTTGGACGCGATTTCTTACTATAGGAGATCCTCTTCTTCGCTATTCTATGCGGCTAAAGTGGAGGCTCTTCCGTCGTGGTGTAGGGATCATTATGTTCATATTGTTGATCCCTCCATACTACTCATTGCTATTTTTTAGTATACTTGTTTCACAAGATCTACTGCAGCCTGTTATTATTTAGGTTATAGGTTTATGTTACCTCATACCTATGCACTCTACGATAGTTTACAATTGAGTCTTTTGTCTCTTTATCTAAGTCAGTTAGTAACTTTTTGATAAATAGACTTAGAATCTTTAGATTAAATTCCTATACGGATTTTAACTTCGGTTCTTATTTAGCTAAGTAATCATTTGAGCCTCTGGAAACAGTAGTTTTCAAATTCTGACCTTTTAGACAGTAATTCTGTTGGTTTCTCTTTTACTGTAGAGTCAGTGAGTTTCATGCACTATCGATGGATGATTTTCACTTTCATAGTTTCGGAATCAATACTTCCGTTACTATTTAGGTTGGATTGTTGCATAAGAGTTAGGCTCCTATTATCCGGAACCTATTATTTTAAGGTCCTTCCGTCTTCGTATGGGCATAGGCCTTTACTCTTTCCGGGTACAGTTTATGTATTTATAAACAGATATCTGTTTATTACAAGGGCGTAAGCTTCTTCTGTCTTTGATGTCTAGTAGAAGGACGTTACGCTCCATTTTATTGTTAATGGATTCCATTAACTATCGGTACTGCTTATGGTATATCATTGACTTAGCAGTTGTGCTTAAGATATCGGCTCATGAAGTAAGAGTTCTTCTACTTCTTGGGCTTACATTAATAGTGTCGCTATTATAGATTTTTGAAGGCCGCTCATTGCGCTCAGCCATCCACATTCATGAATTTTATCTTAGAAATATCGAGTCCATTTCTGGAGGCCTCTATTGTTAGGTCTATTATCTACTGCTCAGAATGTCATTCACTTAACAGTTGCTACTATAGCTAGGTAGGCTGTCTGTTTCGGCAGTGTCTCCATTCGGCTGCCCTCTTCGCTCTGGGCTATTTGACCCAGGGCAAGAAAAAGGGGGGGGGGGGGGGGGGAGGGTGTTCCCTTGGGTCACCTGTTTTACTATGAAAACAAGGGGATACCTCCTCCGGAGTTAGTAATTCTGAGCTGTTATTGGGATGGTTGTTTAGTGAGAAGTTTAGGTTTTTAAAATTCATTCAAGTCTTAGTTTTTAAAGTATAGCTTTTGAATATTGCATATGTCAACGGACATGATTATGCAATCCTCAGACACTTTTAGGAGTATAAGAGTCTCTATTCTCTAGACTTACTTCAGGCATTCCGCGGGCAGTTTTTCGGTCCGGTAAACGGACCCATTCCCCCAAAATCAAGCAGCAATTTTTCCCCCAGAAGTTGAGTTTTTTCCTCTATTACGTTTTTCTTAAATGTATTCAATAAAGTTGAAATCGTATACAAAAGTCATTCTCTAGGCTAGTATCAGCATACTATTGAATCCTCAAAGAAGCAGAGGGATGGGTTTATTATTTGCCGGGATCGTAACTTCGACTACCGGTATTTATAGAACGCAAGATATTCCCAAAGTTCGGCAAAATCGTGGTGACCTCACGTCACCATAGACGAATATATCAGCCAATCGGTGCTCTTTTTATTTATATTCTCCTGAGACATTTCCTGCGGCGTGTGTGAATGTATTTTACTTGGCAGATCAGTACGGCTTGAAAATTACTAATATGTCACATAAGGAGGGGCATTATGTGAAGAAAATTAAAATCGACAGATGCTAAAGGGTCGCACAAAATCCATGATTTTTTTAAAACATCCGTCCTCCATTCAAGATAATCAATTTAAAGCTGTCGAAACTACGCTGTTGCTGAATCTTCACACGAAAATGAATTTGTACCGGCCGTGACAAGTAGTACTTTTTCTGTAGTTCGACTTCAGAAAACGGTCTGCTGAAGTTGCTTTCATCGGAGAACGTTCGGAATCAACATCTTTATCTGCGATCAGATACTGTCAATGTTAGCCTATTTCTGCGAAAACCCTTGAAAGTCCATTAGAGGCGTCCTCAGTCTGATTTCACAATATCAACACCAATTTGCATGTCCTAACGTAAATATTAGGAAAATGAAAGCATTTCAAGATTCATATCCCTGGGCCACATTTAATTTTCGAAATTCGGGTTGGATGTGCAGTTATTGTTCAATGTTTTCAAGGAAAACAAACTATCACTGGGATTGACATAGGTGTGGAGTTAGGGATCATCCTACACGGCAAATTTCAAAAACATGAAATTCCCCAATGAACATAAGAAAAATTTGGAGTTTTATACTAACTATAGAACGTCCGAAAGTATAGGGTCAGTTGCTGAGAAAATAGTTTCGGCTCACGGGAAGGCAAAGAGTGAAAACCCGTCAAAAACTAAAAAAAATATTGAAAACACTTGTTTTTGTAATTGGCAAAAAATGGGCACATATTTACAACCTCAAAGACTTACTTTCTTTCATTCAAGAAACATTTGACTGCGATTTGAGTTTTAGTCAATGTGGCGTATCTTATACGTCAAATCAGTCCATTGATGAAATGCTAAAATGTATTGGGGGGTACATTCAAGAACAAGAACACCTCGAATGGGAACAGGAAAAACTGTTTACTCTTTTAGCTGATGAAAGTACGGACGCGGCAAATATTCAGCAATTTGTTATCCTTGGTCGCTGGATTTCAGGTGACAAAGTCGTCGAAAGATTAATAGCTGTTAAGCAATTGCAGAAAACGGACGCTGGGACTTTGACGGATGTAATTTGCAATGCTTTGACTGAAAAACAAATTGATATTGAGCAAGTTCGTTTTGTAGCTTTGGACGGTACAAACGCGATGTCGGGGGAAAGGACGGGACTTCAGCGTAGAATCAGGCATCTGTCGCCGTTTTCAATATACATAAACTGTCGATGTCACAGACTGGCCCTGACATTTGTTCATTTACTTCCGAAATATGAGGGATTTAAATATGTTGATACCACATTGATGTCGCTATGGGAACTCTTTCGCAAAAGTCCCCAGAAACTTTCAATCCTAAAAACTGCCCAGGAAACTGTCGGTGTAAAAGTTCTTGGTACTATTATGCCATCAACAACTCGATGGCTGTCGCACAGGGACTGTTGCCTACGCATATTTGACAGATACGAATCATTTTTAGATGCATTAGATACAATTTATCAGGAAAAAAAGGACCCCGAAGCCCTTGGTTTGAAGCTACACATGTCGGAAGCAAAATTTGTGCACTGGCTTTTATTTTTGTGTGACGTTCTTAAAGTCACAGGTCGACTGAATGAGTCCCTACAAACTCAGGACCTGAATTTCACCGCGATTCCGATATTTACAGAGGATGCTATAGACCAGCTTACGAAAATCGCAGAACAGTTGGAAAAGTTCCCAGAACATCTGGAATCGGACACTTGTTTGATAACCCATTATTGCAGAAGGGAGGAATTTTTGGGATTGGCTATCGAACGGCATGCATTGGCTAGGCGACTAAGGACAGGCACAGGAAGCAACTCTGATGAATATTTGCGCACAAATTTCATCCAAAAATGCGCCTTGCCATTCATTGCTGACCTTAAGACCGAAATCAATAATGCATTTGAACGATCAGAACTTTTGACGGCACTTTCCGTTTTCGATCCCCGAAACATGCCATCTGAAGTGACCAAGCAACAGACATATGGGAGTCACGAAATCAAATTCATAGCCGATATTTATGGTACTAGTTGTGAAGATACCTTTCAGGGCCACACAACTCAAGTAGGATCTGACATAGATAAAACAGCGCTATTGTGTGAATGGCCACGTTTCATTAAACTTGTCTCTAGACTAAAAACTGAATACAGGGTCAGAATTTTGCGTGAGGCTTCATCCTTGCCAACAAATACACATGTCGAAAAGGAGGCCAAACAGAAAAAGCTACTGGAAGCTAATCGCTACAGCATTAAGAAGCTTTGTTCGGAAATGTACGCACAAGATCTACATGGACTCTTCCCGAATTGTTCCAAAGTGCTGAAAATCATTTCACTGGCACCTGTCGCAACAGCATCAGTGGAAAGATTTATTAGCCTACTGAATGACATGAAAAATGAACTTCGCACGCGTCTAACAGCTGACAATCTGGAACATTTGCTACGAATTGCGTCCTACACAAAGGAGAGAAATCTAAATGATTCTGAATATGACACAATTCTTGACAAATTTCTTAAAGTGCAGTCACGGAAAACGGGCGCCGAAACTAAGAGGAAAGTCCAATTTTGAATTTGAACACCGTGACTCCGAGAGAAGTCAAATTTGTAACGAGAACTCTCGGGGAGACAATATTTTGACTTCTTTCAAGACTGTTCTTTTGGAAAATAAATAAAGTTAAATAATACGACTTAAGTCGATGTTAGAGGGGCATTTTAATTGATAAAGGGGTGCTTTAAGTTTCCATAGCAGGATAATGTCGTGACTTTCTCTCCGTTTCTCTCTCTAAAAAAGAAAAGTACCCCCCCCCAATGCCCCCCCCCCCCCCCCCCCCCCCCATGCAAGTTCCTAGCAGGTTTGTCAGTGATTCACAAGTGAGATGTTGTTTTCTAACTTTCCTTAAATTCTTTTGTTCCACCGAAAT